>BLBF01000044.1:8440870-8494706 GCA_015471245.1 Laticauda colubrina
GAAAAGTAAAAATTAAGAACATCCTTTTCAGCAGTTCTGGTCATAAACAATAGATTTTCTAAAAGTGGAATATGAGTCGAGGAAAACCACTCAGCATTAATACTTCACTGTACATATCAAATCGAGTTAAATACAATCCCCATGTGATTATCAAATTCATTCTGAATTTTCAAAATGTGCTACAGCAGACATCAGAATGAACAAGATTTATTGGAATTGCACATTGCTCTTCCTAAAGGCCCGGGCCCACTGGCCGACGGACGCAAAACGTATGCATAAAGGACACAGTGGATGAGCAAAATTTTGGGGGTGGCTCCATCTGTTGTCATCCGCTCCAAAAAGTGGCAAAAATTTGCATAAACAGAATGGAAAAGAACGGAAAAGAACAGACGTGGGTAGCATGACGTGGGATGTTAAGCGGATGTTCATAGGAAGCCTAGTGGATGAAAGTGGATGGAAGAGGATGAAACCTCCGAAGGGGTTCCGGGGGAGAATTTCAAAGCGGACACATAGCGGAAGGGGCGGATGCATAGCGGATGAAGCGGATGCATCACGGATGCCTATAGGAAACAAAGGGGATACCGCGTGGATGTATATCGGATGCAAAGCGTTCACTGCACATGCGGGGAGTATGAATTGTGTCAGCTCCGCGGATATAAAAAGATGCAGCACGCACGCAGTCAGCATACAGGGGAAAGACGTGCTGCCACATACATCTTGCAGGAACACCATGGTTCGTCAGTCAGGCAAGAAGAGGAAGCCTGTGCCTACTTGTTCAAGCCCTGGCAAGGTGAAGAAGGCCAGAACCAGCAACCCACCCCCTGGCACTGACTCTGAAGCTGCTGCTGTGGTGGCCAGCCCCAAGGCCCTCAAAGCCCTGATGCTGAAGGCCCTGCTGCTCAAGCCCCTGAAGGCCCTGCTGCTCAAGCCCCTGAAGTCCCTGCTGCTCAAGCCCCTGAAGGCCCTGCTGCTTAAGCCCCTGAAGGCCCTGCTAAAGGCCCTGCCAGAGGGAGGAAGAGGCAAGGGAATGAGAAGGGAGAGAGGAAACAGTACACCGTTTCCGAGGAGCATGAGGATGAGGTGCTGGAATGGCTGAGGGAGAATGAGTACCTCTAGAGAAAGGGCCACAGACTGTATCAGGACCCCAAGAAGAAGCAGGCAGCTCAGAGAGATGAGACAGAGAGCCTGGGGTACACTGCAGAAGTACTCCTAGGATGGTGGAAGCACATGCACACCTAGTATGGCAAGCTACACCTCAAGAAATCCGGGCAGGCCACTGTCAAGCTCACTGACCCGGAGATGTACGTCATGGCCAAGTGCAGTTCCCTGGAGGGTGAGATCCGCCACCAAGGAGCAGCCCCTCTGAGACCCCTCTCCCTCAGACAGCCCACAGACAGCCAGTCCTCTTCCAGCCAGGAGCCATCTACCCTGTCCAGGCAGGTGTCTTCAGAGGGCCCCATGGCAGAGACACCCCCCCCGACAGCTGCACTCCCCATGCCGGCAGACTTGGAGGATTCCATGGAGGATGACGCCCTGCTGTCACAAATGGAGGAAGAAGCAGCAGCCACCAGAGGCCAACCTACACCCACACCCATCTCCAGAGGATGCAGGCAGAGAGGCAGACTGGAGGGCCAGGACCACAGCATGCTGTTGGAGATCAGGGACACAATGAAGACCAGCACAGAACTTCTCTCTCAGCTAGTCCACAGCGACATACCATCCTCGGACCGGAAGCCCTTCATCACCTACATACGCCAGACCCTGAGGGACCTGCCCAAGGCCCAGTACCAGGTGATGAAGCAGAAGATCACAGCACGTCTGCACAACCCTCAAGGCCCAGCTGAAGCTGCTCCTACCCAGTCCAGATCTGCTCCTCCACCCCAGGCGATGTCACAGCCCTTCCACAGCTTTCAACAGCCCCTCACCTACCAAGGCTACGACTACCAGGACTTCCCACAGCAGAAGCAGAACTTCCCAGTCCAGGCCCAGGTTCATCGGACACCACAGATGCCACTCCTCACCCAGCTGCAGACCAGACAGCCCCACTACACTTCTCCTTCCTCCACCCTACAGCCAAGCCCGTCAACGGACAATCGGTCATCAGTATTGGGCCTGACATCTCAAGTCCTTCTCAACTCAACTCAACTCCTGACATCTCAACTCAAGGGCCTCTCAACCTCAGGGGACTGAGTCAGCTCTCGGATAGCTTCCTGAACACACCATCCCCTGTTGTACCCTCGGGGCCAAGCACCCCAATGGTGCCTCAGACCAGCACTCAAGCCACAGCCACCTCCACAGTCCCTGCCCGCTTAACAACTGAGACCATGGACATGACTCAGAGTGACTGAGAATAGTGTCAGAAACTGAGTTGTTTACTTGTTAAGTTTATCTTTGCTTAGGACACTTTACTTGGTTCATTTTGCTTATTTAATACAGTCATAAAGTTTACCTAAGAAAGTTAATAAAGGTTATCTTTGCTTAACACACTTAATACAGTTTACTTGGTTAATTTTACTTATTTAATAAACTCATAAAATTTACCTAAGACAATGAATAAAGGTTATCTTTGCTTAACACACTTAGTTTACTTGGTTCATTTTTTTTTACTTAATAAAGTGTTGGTGAAAACTTTGAAAAAATGGTTACGCCTTTGCATGCTTGTGGGATAGATAAGGAGAGTTGTGGGATAGATAAACCTCCAGTGCAAGCATAGTGGGACTGTATGGTCCACCCTCCCAGCTGCCACACATATGGACCTTTATTATCAATAACAATTTATTCAATGATCAACACATTTTAAAATAAACAAAGCTCTTTATTAATGCCCTATTCATTGTAGGACCACTCAACATACATGGCACAATCTCATCAGTGTTATGCGACAGCTTCAAGGAAGCATCCATTAATCATCTATCATCCTGTCTTGCCACTCCACTGCTCCAACTGGGGAGTTGCACCAGTGTCTCAGTAGGTTGCGCTGCTTCTTCCCTTCACGTGAAGCTCTGTTGGGGCCTTGTACATCCACAGGGTCTATCAGGTTTTGTCCTTGCCTCCATTCACCAGGCTCCATGTCCCCATTGCTTTGTTGATGGTCCACAAACCTGTTCTGCAACACTGGGTAGCGGGTGTGCAGGAGATTGTGCAGGATGCAGCAAGCTTTCACAATGCTCCTCACAGTCTGTGGCTCATTCTGCATGGTGGTGAGAAATATCTGGAACCTGTTGGCCAGGATTCCAAAGGCGTTCTCCACCACCCGTCTTGCCCTGGACAGCCTGTAGTTGAAGATCCTCTCTTCACAGGTGAGGTATCTTGAACTGTACAGCTTCATGAGATAGGTTCTGAGGGAGAACGTGTCATCACCAACGATGAAGTAGAGCATAACTTGTGTGTCATTGGGTAGGGGGTCTGGACCTGGAAAACCCATGATGAGGTTGCGTTCCAGCCCATTCTTGAGGTCACTTGCGTTGTATAGCTGGCCATCTGAAGCTGACCCATTGCCTGAAGCATCGATGTACATGAACTTGTAGTCAGCATCAACTATGGCAAAGAGGATGATACTGAAGAAGCCCTTGTAGTTGTAATAAGTGGACCCTGAGTTGTCTGGAGCTTTACAGACCACGTGCTTCCCATCTATGGCTCCAACAGTGTGGGTTCAACCTCTGATACCACTCTTCTGCAAGTTTCCTCCAGCCTTGTTCAGTGGTGGGGCACTTGAGGAGCTCCTTCACGTATTATTTAATGATGGCCTGTACCACTTCTCTGACCACTTTGTTGATGGTGTTGTGTGGCACCCTCCATGCATACTGCATGTTTCTGTATGTGGTTCCAGAGGCCAGGTGCCGCAGAGTCAGTGCCACCTTCAGTCCATGGTCCAGGTTGGGACAGAAGTTGGTGCTAGGCTTGGTCAACCTGGGTCTCAGACACTCTACAAGTTCGTCAAACATGGCTGGTGGCATCCTCATGAAGTGATGGAATGCATGAGGGTCCTCATTCCTCAGCTCCACCATCAACTGGTCATACAGTCCAAACTCCATTCTTCTCACGATCCATTCTCGGACCCACACAGCTTGACGTCTCCTTCTTCTCCTTCTGTATAAAACTTGTAACAGTCTGAACGGGTTTTTTTCCTGGTGATGAATGAGCGCAACTATCATACGGACTGTGTCATCATCCATGGTAGAGAACAAGTGATGATGTTGAAGACCAAGACCAAGGGTGAAGAGGTCTGTACACCATGGCTGCTGGACTCATACTGAGATCCAGATAATTTTCTCCTCCTTTTTATAGAAAATATTGGTTGTCCACTCGGTGTCCTTCTACATACTCTAGACATACTACAGACATCCTAAATATCCGAGATACATCCCAGATACAAACATTTTGTCCGTCTATTTCCATGCTACTAATGCTGTGTAGACGTTCCGTGTACCTTTCGTTTCCTCCCTCTTTCCGTTTTCAGCTGCAGCAGATGTGAGTTGAGGGGATGGCCAGAGGATGCAGAGAGGATACAGTGGACATTTAACGGATGATAATGGACATAGAACATTTTTTGCCCATATATGTCACGGATGTACATCGTACGTGGCGGAAAGGTCATCCATTCAAAAGTTTTGTGCAGCTCAAAACTTCTTGCGTGGATGAAATCACAGTGGACGGATGCTTGACGGATAGAGCGTATGAAACACGTATGCAGTGAGCACACAATGGATGCATAGCGTTTTCCAACAGATGGCAAGCTTTTATTAATGTTTTACATCCTCTTTGCATCCGTAAGTGCAGTGGGACCAGGCCTTAAATTAATACTAATAAACAGCCATAGAAAAGAGAGGGAACGATCAATTTGTCTAGTATCCAGCCAAGAGATGTCCAACCTCTGTGTGGGTTTGCTCTTGTCTCTCTCAGGATCTAACAACTCACCTCATCAACAATGCTCTCATTATCTATAAAGTCTGCAAAGGCAACAGTAGGTGTCCATGGGTCATTCTGATTATAGATGCTGGTACTGCAAGGTTCTTTCTCCTTTCGCTTGGTGACAGCCAGCTTGTACCTAAGGAGCAGAATTGCAATAACAAAAACATTGTTCAGCTGGATGATTTCATCATGTTCATTGGCATGAAATAAGTTTCCTTAATGTTTTTAGGCAAAGTAGCTCCAAAGACTACAAAAATTGGCAAAGCTTATCAGAATACATGCCTTTCCACAGTTGCTCACAATTTAACACAATGTACAGATAGTCCTTGACTTGTGACCATTCATTTAATCACCATTCAAAATTATATGGGTCCTGAAAATATGATTTATAGCCAGTCCTTGCATATACAACTGTTGCAGCACCCCCACAATCAGATGATCAAAATTCAGGTGCTCCTCAGCTGGCATGCATTTTAACGGTTGCAGTGTTCAGGGTCTCTTGATTGCCATTTACAATCTTCCCAGGGATCTTCTGAGAAGCTGGGCTTGCTTAATGATTATAGGATTCACTTAATGTGTAAAAAAAAGATTATAAAATGGGACTTTATTCACTTAATGATTGCATCACTTAGTTGACAAAAAAAATCTAGTCCTAATTATGTTTATAAGTCAAGCTGCCTGTATAACAATAAATGTATTATTAAAATTATTGTACAGATAATACTTGACTTACGATCATTTTAATAACAGTTCAAAGTTACAATGACTTATGACAAGTTCTCAGAGTTATAACAGTTGCATTACTTCTTCAGTCACATGATTGCAATATGTAACCTTCCTAGCTGGTTTCCAACAATCCAATGGTAGAAATCAGGTTTGTTTAAAGATGCTTAATGATAAATGAATCATATGATTCACTTAACAATTGAATGATTCACTTAATAATTGTGATAAAATTGAGTCTGCTGACATGTGACTCACTTACTCATCACATCACATAGCAACAAAAATTCTGGTTCCATTTGTGGTTGTAAATTGAGGACTGTAAAATTGTAACAAAATTACCCTAGTGCCAACATAAAAGAAATGTGTCAGTACATAAAACACTGAATAAAATAATACAAATACACTGATTCAATCCAACAATTTAAAATTAAATTGAAGACAGAAGCACAACAAAGATATGAAAGAAAAAATCATGTCACACACTGATGAATGGTTTTCCATTTCACAAAGGAGTACAGGGCAGCATATCTCAAGCTTTATGGGTGGGCTTCAGTTCCCACAATTGAAATCCATCCATCTTCAAATTGCCAAGATAAAAAAAACCTTAGATGCTATTAATTAATTTATATGCCCAACAATTCTTTTTCCATTAAGACTTTGCAAGGTCCCTCAATTCATTATTTATATATTAATTATGTTTGTAAACTGTCAATTCTCTCAACTCTGATGGTTTATAATATAGCCATTAAGCAATAAATATATAGATTATATTTGAACAATTATAACTCCATAGTAATAAATCAATAAAAATAAGAAAGTATTGGCACTAACCCAGTCTCATTAACTCCCAAAGAACCTATGGAGTTGCTCTATCTTGGCAGCTTGATAAAAGGATGCTGAAGAATTCTGGAATTCCACACATCTTATATTGCCCTAGGACAACATATGACTACTCTAGGCTTGAACAGAACAACCCTGCATAGACAGGGATTAATCATCCTCTAGAACACTCTGTTGCTGCTCTGTAGCATATCTTCTCAATAACTTTCCCTAAAAAGGGAACATTGACAATGTTGTGGTTATTATTTAATGTAACCAAATTTCAAAAAAAGCCTTTTCTGAAAAGGCTGCATCAACCTTGTTGAAGGCATTCAGCATAGCTAGACTGAATAAATCTAGTTGTCAAAGTAGGAGGTTGTGAACTCTAGACCCGCATAAGCCATGATAGCTGGCTGAGTAACTATGAGCCACTCACACTCTCCCAGCCCAGGTCACTTCACAGAGTTGCTGTTGTGATCAAAATAGGAGGAGGAAGGAATATTAGGATTGTTCACCACCTTTATTTATTAAAGTATAATGAAGACAGGATACAAATAAATAAAATTTAAAAATAGTATCTTTCCCCCAGACAGGCTTGTTTATTGGTCCCAAGTGGTTATAGCCTTATCCTTTTACATTTAGGGCTTGCCTGAGGAACTGCTCCTCCTGTTAAACACCTCTTCAGAGCTTAAGATCTATAGGAGAGATCCATTTGAAGATGCCCCTAGTCTCAAAGGCTTATCTACCAGACATATGGAAAGGATCTTCTTCTTTTTCCTTAGAAGTTGCATTGGGCTCCAGATCTCTCTGCCTTGAGAGAAGTGGTTAAAAAGAGTTAGCAATTAATGCTTTCATAATTTATCTGTTTCAAAGTTTTTTCTCTTCATATGTGTCTGTCACTTTAAACCATAAGTTATCCAGAGTGCCAATTTTGAACAGAAAAGCCCCATTTCAAATCAAGCAAGTAAATTAATAAATACATGAAAGTATTGGACATTGATGCTTAGAAAATGTCTGTTTACCTGCCCCAACTGATAGCTCTCTCCATTGGATCTACCTCTGGGAGATGGTCTCCAGCAAAGCTGATTGTCTGGATTAGGTAGCCACGCTTATGGCCCCACTTGTTTGTGCTGTTTGCTGCAAAATATATATATCTTGGCATCTTATCATGATGGCGAAAGGCAGCCTTATCTTCAGTATCCAAGACCTTTTTCACTATTTTCATTCTCTGAATCTCATGGCCTGGATTCCAGGGAGCGTTCACTTTCTCAAAAGTCATATCATTGGTAACCAAGGAATTTTTTGTACCTATTAATAGAAAGAAAATGGAAAGGAAAAGAAAATAAGAGAAAGAGATGAGAGAATTTTCTCATTTACCCAAATCATAATACAGCCATGCTTCAATAGCCAATTATTTCTGCCTTGTTCTCATGGTGTTTCTTTCAGCCCATCTCCAGTCCATAGCTGAGATAGTTTCCGCCTTATCTTAACACATTTTTCCCTCTGTGGATATAATCTGGCATACTTCATTTAGGAATGTTCAGGAATTGTGATATGTCCAGGTTCTATTTACCACAATACTTTAGGCTGCTGCAGTCACGGCTCCTTTCCTCTAGTTGCCAGATGTTTTCCAATTTTGGCTTGGGATGCATAATGAGGGGACACCTGAACTCCATAGAGGCATCAGCCCACATCAAGGTCATCCAAAGCTTTCCATAACACTTGCAAGATCTTTTGTGGGCTCCTTATCAACATAAGGTTTGGTGCTCTCTCTCTCTCTCTCTCTCTCCCCCCCCTCCACCCCCTCTGGTTTTACATGGCCATGTGGTTATTTTTTTTTTGTTTAGTGTTTAGTGTTTCAGTACATTTTTATTATTTTGGGAAACTTGAACATAAACCTTAGAATTTCAAAGGTGCTTTTTCAAAAGACAACTGGACTTTCTGGGTTTTCTTTTGAAGATATTTCATTTTTCATCCAAGATGCTTCTTCAGCTTTGATGCTTGACCTTTCGGATAACTGTGACCTGGATGACTGAGAATCTCTATGGACATAAGCCTTAGAACTTACCACTCCTAACATTCTTCCTATTTCATGGAGCTGCAGTTCCTATGACTGCTTATGTGATATGCCATGCTTATTTTCTTAATGGGGGAGTGATGCCATTTATTTACTGCAGTCTAACTTTGGTGACATTATGCACTGTGGGGACAAATGCTATTATATATGGGCATATCACAGCAGTGTGTTTTGTATTAACTATAATTGAACACTGACAGAATTGGATTATTTTCCCAATTGCTGCTAACACTTCCTTCCATTCTTTGAAATACAAAGAGTTCTCATTTAGCAACTGCTTCATATAATAACTATTTGCAGTAATGATTAATCCCCACAATCTTTTCAGTTCAGTTAAACAAGGGAAAATCTTCATAATTATCCATTGCTTTCATTTGTGATTCAGTCACTAACTTTTCTTTACACCTGTAAACAATTAGCCAGACTGTTTTTGAATATACTTTTAGTGCTGTTTCAGAAAACTAAACTTATTGACCAGAGGTGGTATTCAGCAGGTTCTGACCAGTTCTGGAGAATCAGTAGTGGAAATTTTGACTAGTCCGGAGAACCAGCTGACTGGAGATTTTACAGTATCCTTTCACTGCCACATCCACCAAGCCACGCCCACATAACTGGTAGTAAAAAAAAATGAATCCCACCACTGCTATTGACATAATACAGCTATAGAAAAGGAAGTGCACTAAGCATCTCTTGCTTATGCAGCTTCAAGTGACTATAGCCCCTTCAATGAGGCTAGCCTCACCTAAAGTCATCCAGCAACACTCCGGACAAAAATGAAAGCATTTGGTTGTAGTTGTCCCTGCAATGGGTGAGTTTGGTAGAAAAAAAATGATGCCTGGGGAGTACCTTAATGATTTTCCTGGAATTGGCTGACATGATGTAAGTAAAAACAGTACCATTGGCTAGTGTCTATTGGTAGAATAGAAATTGGCAAAAGAAAGCACAATTAATGTCAACATACTTTGCTCCTGGTTCAGGGACTACTATAGCAAACAGGACTTTAATGTGGCCATGTGGAAGAGCCCTGAGTCTTGAGCTGTTACTTGTCAAGATATTCCAGGCACAAAGAAATCTTCTCATATAGGGTTTATCAAAATCAATACAGGTAGTCTCAGTTAGCCATGACCTTGGTTAGTGCCCATTTGCAAATAAAACTGTAATAAATGATAATTAAAATTTCATTTTTCAGCCAATGCATGCATTTAGGACTAAATTTTGGATATTAGGATTGTAGAAAAAACAATTACTACCAACCTGCCTTCAGTCGATGACCTGTATACTGCATGAGTCAAAAAAGAGAGCTGTGAAAATCTTCTTCTCTCGTGTCGCTACACTTTTCCCAGCCACTGTAGAACACTGTTGGTGTAGGTTGGTGTAGCGTGGTAGAAGGATTCGCAGGTAAACAGATACCTGACAGGGGCCACGACGTGAACGCTCCTTCTATGGCCCCCGCTGTGAAAATATTACAGACCCCTCACATCCCAGACATAAACTGTTTCAACTCCTTCCCTCAAAATGACACTATAGAGCACTGCGCACCAGAACAACTAGACACAAGGACAGTTTTTTCCCCGAAAGCCATCACTCTGCTAAACAAATAATTCCCTCAACACTGTCCAACTGTTTACAAAGTCTGCACTACTATTACTATTAATCTTCTCATCACTTCTTATCACCCATCCCCTCCCACTTGTGACTGTGACTTTAACCTCGTTGCTTGTATCCTTACGATTTATATTGACTGTTTCCTAGTATGATTTGATTGCTTATTGTACCCTATGACTATTATTAAGTGTTGTACCTTATGATTCTTGACTTGATAAATGTATCTTTTCTTTATGTACACTGAGAGCATTTGCACCAAGACAAATTCCTTGTGCATCCAATCACACTTGGCCAATAAAGAATTCTATTCTGTTCTGTTCTGTTCTGTTCTGTTTGGTTTGACAACAAAAGACTTCAGCGTGAGACTGATGAAATTCTGGTCAGTTTCAGGAAGCTGCCTGGAGGGATCTAATCAACTAATTTAAGGTCACACAACCGAGCTTGTCAACTTGCAGTTAACACTTTTTAGAAACATGCTGCTCTATGGAGAAAAGTTGCTCAGGAAGAGATAGCTTGTTTCAACAATCTCTCATTGCTGTGAGGGGGCAAAAAAAGGGGGGGAAGCAAGGGGTCACAGAACACTATTAGATAAAAATGAGACTGCAGCAACCAACAGTCTTCTACTCCATTTTTCTTAATGATCAAATCACTGAAACTGATTTTACTCTCTAAACAAGAAGAAGTGTATAAATATATGGATTCAGTTACAAAAAAAGTAGAAACTCAGAGTTACTAAGTACAGGTAGTCATAGACTAATAATGGTAATTGGAACTGGTTACTCTATCAGCAGGTAACATAGTTGTAAAGGATGATATCATGTGATTTTGCTAACCTACAGTGGGAATTCTGCCACATTATTAAGCAAATCCTGTTGGTCATTAAGTCTGATACCACACAATTGCCATTTCTGATCTCTTGCCAGCTTCTGCACTGATTTTGCTTGTTGGAAGCCTACAGTGAAGATCACCATGGCCATGCCACGAGTACAGAATGCTACATCATATTTGCAAGCTATTACCAAGGGCCCAAATTGGAATCATATAACTGCTGAGATGCTGTGACAGGCACAATTTTAAGAGCCAATCATAAACCCCATTATTCAGCACTGTAACTTTGAACAGTTGCTAATTTGCTTGAACTATCTGTACCATCATAGGCAACAAAGGCCAAATTAACTTTATTGAATTTTTATAGGCCAAATATTATTTATTTAGCTATGTATTAAATTTACATGCCACTCAATTTGGGCAGATTTGAAACTTATGCAGTCCATTGTACTTTATTTATTTATTTATACTAAACTCAGAAATCCATCACAGTTTGGATGCTGGATTAGGGAATATAGCCATAAAACATATATTCAATCTGTATACAGTATATACGGATAGTTCTCAATTTATAACCACAACCAAGCCCAAAATTTATGTTGCTATGCAAGACAGTTAAGTGAATTTTACCCCATTTTATGACTTTTCTTGCCACTTTTGTTAAGTGAATCACTGCAGTTGTTAAATTAGTAACATAATTATTAAATGAATCTACCTTCCCCATTTACTTTGCCTTTCAGGTTGCAAAAGATGTTCACAGGACCTAAATGCATGCTAGTTGCCAAGCATTCAGATTCTGATCATATGATCACAGGGATGATGCAACCACCATAAGTGTGAAAAACAATCATACATCACTTTTTTCAGTGCCATTGTAACTTCGAACAGTCATTAAACAAACGTTTGTTAGTCAAGGATTACCTGTATTTGAATACAAAAACTGCAGTTGAGCATATATTTCAACAGTTTAATCAAAGTTTAATCAAAGGGCACTAAAAGAACAAATCAGAATGAAAACAATATATTATTCATTGCATAATTGTACTATATATTTACAATACTGTTATATTTCTTTTCTATGCAAACTAATGCTCACAATGCAGACAAGCAAATTACGGATAGAATCCAAAGATACAGTAATAATAACAAACATGGGTGGTTTGAAAAGTGGGGGTTACAGCCTTATATAAAACAAGGCTGTAAATAGAGATAATGGCTAATTAACTATATATTACTATAATCAACAAGCTATAACTGTTTATAGCCTTACTATCTATTAAATCAAAGAAAGTTACAATACTTGTAGAATATAGCATTATTGTGCTATATTATAATACGTAATAGTTATATTATGTATTAAACTAAAAAAATCAAAAAATTTTCATATTTTGCAAGAATTCAATGCACTTTGCAACTTTTTCTTAATGTCAATTTTTGTTCACTGATGTCCTACGAATAATGTTTAATCTTGATATAAACTTGTTTTCTCATCTTTAAAGGTTCCATTTATCTATATCATTACTGCATTAACATTTTTCAATTTCTACTGTGTAAATATTACAGAACTCAACACTTTTCTATAATGTATTTTATTATTTCAGTTTAATGTATCCATATTCTATTTATATTTCACAATGCAGTAAAGTAATTAACTTGTAAAATATAGTGGTGCCATAATCTATTACTCCAATACTAAAGAATTATAATATTAAAGAAAATTAGTGTTTCTATATGCAAGTTGTGGAACAGGGGATGGAAGGAACTCTTATTGCATAAATATCCTGCTTCAAAGTTTTACCAGATGTTAGACTAGATGAACCTTCATCTGGGCCAGCAGGGTTCTTATATTCCCAAATCACTCCCTGCAGAACAACTATGTCATGACTAATAGTGATCTGAATTACTGGCATAAATCATGGAAAATATGTGTTTTATAAGATTGGTTGGTTTTTTAAGCATAGCTGAAGGCATTGGAATATATGTAAACATCCAAATACACTAAATCTAGGACTGACACAACAAAGTTTATTCTGAATTGAGTATGTATACCATACATACATAATTGAGAAACTCCTTTAACTTATTATTTAATCCTAATTGCTCCTACCTTAAGGACTTTAAAAAGCTGAACCTAAAAAATTGTAAATGATTGCTTCTCATTGACATTCTTAAACTTGTAGTTACTGAGCAGTCCAAGATAAGAAACTGGAACAGAAGATAAGAATATGCTAGGAGAGAGGAGGAGGAGGGTGGGAGAGGGGGGTATTGGTGTATAAAGAAAAGCTCATTTGATTTCAAAAGAGCAACTTCTAGAAAAGGCATACATTACTTATATTAAACTTTAGGGTTAATGAGCAAATATAGACTATGTGTGCTTATACATGATTGTACGTTAATGTGAGTAGACAAGAAGCTAGAAACAACTAATCATGTTGGATTTAGAAATTCAAATTATTTTCATTCAGCCTAAATCATTGTTTGATTTATTTTGATATCATTGATGAATGATGGAAGTAGTGTGGTTCAGTAGTTAAAAAATTGAGCTAGAAGTGGATAAGCTTAAACTAAGTTCACTCAAAATTATGAAAGACCGTTTGAAATTACAATGACACTGAAATGACTTATGACCATTTTTTCACACATATGACTGTTACAGCATCCCCATGGTCACGTGATCAAAATTCAGATCCTTGGCAACTGACTGAATATTTATGAAAGTTTCAGTGTCCAGGGGTCACTTGATCCCCTTTTGCAACTTTCTTTCAAGCAAAGTCAATGGGGAAGCTTGATTCACGTAACAATCCTATTGCTAACTTAATAACTGCAGTGATTCAATTAACAATAGTGGCAAGAAAGGTTCTAACATGAGGCACAATTCACTTAACAATTGTCCTGCTTAACAATGGACATTTTGGGCTCAGTTGCGTTGTCAGTTGAAGACTATCTATAATAAAGTGTGTGAGAGAGAGAGAGGGAGGGAGAGGGAGAGGGGGGAGAAAACTTTTTCATTGTTCAAATGGTGGCCTCTTCAGGTGCAGATACTTTACTCTGGAAATTGAATTGCAAACTTGTACAATTTGGAGATTCAGTAGAAAATATTGTAATATTAAATAATTCTACAGCTCATCAATATTGACTATCAGACGAAGTTGGGCAACCATCAGTTTCTATTCTGGTCTCTGATTCTACTAACTATCAAACCACTCTTTGGCTTTTCCATAAGAAACCCAAATTGAGACAGAGAAAAGAACAATAAGAATAAGCAGTGGGGCAGAGAGTTACCAACAACAGTAGAAAATAGTGCAAAACTGCAACAATCAAAATTATTTAAGATTCCCAAGCACTTACCTCCAACATCTAAATCAACTTTGTAGTTGATGACATGAGTATGGACTGTACCAAGTGTGTGATCTGCAACTCTATTGCCATAATTCAGCCCGTCATCATAGAGGAAAGATGAGATTATGTATCCAGTTGCTTGGACTTTGCTTTCAATGGCACCATTTGGATGAAAACTAAAACTCCAGACATAGTCATAGTTACCAATGGTAACTATAAAACGTATGACTAGTGAAGAGCTAGCGAGTCCCCCGTAATAGACAGACTGAAAATTGGAAAAGTGACGGCGGAAAGGGGTCCCTGTACTCTGCTCAAACACGCAAATTGAGTTCTTGTGTACTTCTGGCTTGATGTTTTCAATTAAATAAACAGCATCAAGGTAAGTGGCAGAGTAAGGGCAATCAACTCCACGAACTAATGAATAAGCAAATCTTCCTATTCCAAAACTTGCATCCATATATCGGGTTATCATTCCACCAGGACTATTGGAACCATAGATAGAAATGGCATCCTGCACACTGAGTTCATACACAATCCTTTGGTCCTTGAATCGGATATCGTAGAGATGGAGTCCCTTGTGTACATCCATCCGAAAGGCAAAACTCCAGGTTGGGGTAGTTATTTGGTTGTTTCTCACTTTGTAGTGTTTCCCAAAAGGCTCATGATTGAAGGATCCAGGTTTTAGAGGGGGTGTCCTTGGATGAAGTGAGGAAAAGCTCCTATCAGAAGAAACCGGCTTAACTTTTGTTACAATCACCCGCTTTGCTTTGAATTCTTTTTCCAATTCTGCCAAACTGTTAAAATATTGGCCATTATAAAATACTTTTGAGACTTTCCAGTGAGCGATATTCAGACTGCTGTGGTCAACAAGCACCTCTAGTCCCAATGGATGCAAGAAAAAGCCACTTACATTCGGAAACAAGGTAACCCAGGAAAAGCGTTCTCCAGACTGAGACCCTCCAGGTACTGCAAGAATACCTTCAAAATTGCTTCCATTATGTCCAAATACTTGAGTCATAAAAGTGGGTGCCTCTATAAATTTCTTCTCCACTAGGAATGTCCCAATATCCCCAAATTCACTGAGTATTATAGGTCTGCCATGATAGAATAATTTATTTCCATACTTTTGCACTGTCACATCCCAATGATATGTGGGCACTGGAAGTGGCCCTACAACATACTCAGTGATATTTGGTTCTGGTTGATTTGCAAAATACACCACAGCCAATGCTTGTCGAGGAGGGCGTGTTCCATCATGATCAAGGAATTTCAGCACCTCTTCCTTGCTGGGGATATTGACATCAACATAATAAATGAAATTATTGGAAATTACAGCATGAGAATCATCTACCAAGAGCAACTGTAGTTGCAGATATTTCACCACTTGTACCATCTCTTCTGCTGACAGGGCAGCAAATATCACATTCTTGTTCTTCTGACTTCTATCCAAGGAAATGGATGACTTAGCACCACAATGACTAGACTTCTCCCTCCTGGTCACCAGTACACACACCAAGGCAAAAATTGTAACCAAAGCAAGTATAAGAAGAATAAGGAGAGCTTTTGGGTTCATTGCAAAGATATGGCTTGAAGACTCACCAGCTATTTAAATGAAGGCAGTCCCAAAGACAATTCAATAGCTGCTAGATGGCAAGAGACTTTATCTATTTTCTGCAGGAAATGGGACTTCACTGGATTGGTTCCAAAAAGTGGAGGCTTAGAATTCATGGCTTTGATTAAAAAGTAAACGCCCTTTCATGACAGCTTTAATCTTTTACCGTGCCAAAAGTGAACAATGCATGTAGTGAAAGACTATGGATCACAAGAAAGGAACTAAATATTAAATTGAAAATAACAAATTACTTCATTTTGAAAAGATTCCTGAACTTATTGCTACATTGCTCATTTATGAATTTTTACTATTCTCCAAACAAATAAATAGACTTTGTATTATTCTTAATAGAGTAATGTTGCTCTATTAAGTACACAGTACAACTGCTATTTGTACAAAACATCAAATCTCAAATGTGCATAGAAGTAAATTGGAGGATCAGTTGATCTACAGCTGCAGAGAACTGAAGTTGGACTAGATGCTTAGGGCATAGCATAAATTAGAAGAACTAAGAAGAACAACTGATGGACTTCAATAGTAGAGTTTTTTTGAAATATTAAGTTTAATTGACTGCAGAAAATTAGAGGAAAGCTCCAGAAATGGAATGTAAGGGAGAAGTGCAAGTGCTGCAGCTTCAGAAACTGCAGCCCATGCTAGAAATAAATTATTTAGGTCACTTTTGCACTGGCAATGTATTGTATTTCATAACAATGGCTATGTCAAAATTATATTAATGAGGATGGGCTTTATATCACTTTAGGGTAGTGCTCTGAAGATGCTATAAATCATTAGTGAAGAAACAGATTGTAATCATTGTAAGCAAGATAAATCAGAAGATTTTATCTTCAGAATATGTAAAGAAAAACTACCCATTACATCATGCATAGCTTACAAAAGTGGAGACAGGCCACTGATTCTAATCAGGTTTCTCCTGCAGGAGCAACTGGGAGCTTTTTTGAGATAGGGATTTGAGACTGTCTCGGCATATTAAAAAGCATATTATAGTAATGTGAGGATTTAGGATATTCAGGTTGAATAAAATATATATATTAACCAGGGACAGGAACCAGTTTTGGAATTGTAGAGAGCAAACAAATGAACAAGCAAGCCTATGGCATTGTTTGCCAAAGACAGTGTAACTTTCATCCGCTCTTTGTCAAGGCAGCATGAAAAGTCATGACATACTGAGTATATCAATCAGCTTTAGGACAAATAACTATGTGGTTGGAATGTTCTTGGAATTTTTGTGATTTCCCTATAGAATGGCACATGAAGTTCAGGAAATTTTTATTTTTACTGTAATGTATTTTCCATGGAAGATAAAAGCTTATTGTCTTTATGTAAACAAGGCTGCCAAGAAGCATCAATCTGTGAAAAGGCTTTTTTAAAAAGGTATACAAAAAAGGATTTCCACATAGTAGCTCTTAACCACTGTTATCACTACATTTCTGCTACGTACTAGAAATTAAATTGTTAAAGATCAGTCAGGTTCCAGGAAGTCTGTCCTGGACTTATAACTATTTTTTGGTGGCCATACAAAGTTAAAACAGCACTAAAAAAAAGTGACTTATGGTTGTTTCCCACACTTATGACCTTGATAGTATCCTTGTGATCATGGGATCAAAATTTAGATGCTTCACAACTGACTCAAATTTATGATGGTTGCAATACTCCAGGATTTTTTGACAAGCAAAGTGAATGCGGAAGCCAGATTCACTTAAAGCCCATGTCACACTGCACCAACGGATGCAAAGAGGATGTAAAACAGACAAAAAAGCTTGCCATCTGTTGGAAAATGCGATGCATCCGTTGTGTACTCACTGCGTACGTCTTTCATACGCTCTACCCGTCCAACATCCGTCTACTGCTATTTCACCCGCTCAAAAAGTTTTGAGCTGCACAAAACTTTTTGAGCAGATGAACTTTCCGCCGTGTACGATCTACATCTGTGACACATACGGGCAACAAACATTCTACGTCCGTTGTCATCCGATACACGTCCGCTGTATCCTCTCGGCATCCTTTGGGCATCCTCGCAACTCACATCCGCTCCAGCGGAAAGCGGAAAGAGGGAGGAAGCGAAAGGCATGCGGAACATCCACACAGCGTTCGGAGCACGGACATAGAAAGGATGAAAGCAGATGCAGCTCAGATATAAAGCATTAAAATGGACAAAACGTTCATATATGGGACGTATCTCGGATATTTAGGATGTCTGGAGAATGTCAAGAGTATGTGGAAGGACACCTAGCGGAAAACCGACATTTCCTATAAAAAGGGGGAGGAAATCACCTGGATCTCATATTCAGTCCAGCAGCCCTGGTGTGCAGACCTCTTCAGCCTTGCTCTTGCTCTTCCACTATCATCTATTGATATCCACCATGGTTCATCGCACACTCCTTTTGGTAGCCGCCCTCATTCAACACCAGAACCAAGCCTTCTTCAGACTGTTTCAACTTTTCTACGCAAGGAGAAGAAGACGTCCAAGAGTTGTCTGGGTCCAAAGATGGATTGGGAGAAGAGTGGAGTTTGGACTCCATTACAAGCCGATGATGGAGCTGAGGAATGAAGACCTTCGTGCATTCCAGCACTTCATGAGGATGCCACCAGTCATGTTTGACGAAGTTGCGGAGCGTCTGAGACCCAGGTTGACCAAGCCAAACACCAACTTCCGTCCCAGCCTGGACCCTGGACTGAAGGTGGCACTGACTCTGCACCATCTGGCCTCTGGGACCACATACAGAAACATGCAGTATGCCTGGAGGGTGCCACACAACACCATCAGCATTGTGGTCAGAGAAGTGGTGCAGGCCATCATCGAAGAATACGTGGAGGAGCTCCTCCAGTGTCCCACCACTGAAGAAGGCTGGAGGAAAGTTGCAGAGCAGTGGTATCAGAGGTGGAACTTTCCCCACACCATTGGAGCCATAGATGGAAAGCACGTGGCCTGCAAAGCTCCAGCCAAATCAGGGTCCAATTATTTCAACTACAAGGGCTTCTTCAGCATCATCCTCTTTGCCATGGTTGATGCTGACTACAAGTTCATGTACATCGATGCTTCAAGAAACGGGTCAGCTTCAGATGCCCAGGTATATAACGCCAGTGACCTCAAGGATGGGCTGGAACGCAACCTCATCATGGGTTTTCCAGATCCAGACCCCCTGCCCAATGACACACAAGATGTGCCCTACTTCATCGTGGGGGATGACACCTTCTCCCTCAGAACCTACCTCATGAAGCCCTACACTTCAAGATACCTCACCCGTGAAGAGAGGATCTTCAACTACAGGCTGTCCAGGGCAAGACGGGTGGTGGAGAACGCCTTTGGCATCCTGGCCAACAGGTTCCAGGTATTTCTCACCACCATGCAGCATGAGCCACAGACTGTGAGGAGCATTGTGGAAGCTTGCTGCATCCTGCACAATCTCATGCGCACCTGCTACCCAGTGTTGCAGAACAGGCTTGTGGACCGTCAACAAGGCAATGGGGACATGGAGCCTGGTGAATGGAGGCAAGGACAAAACCTGATAGACACTGTGGATGTGCAAGGCCCCAACAGAGCTTCATGTGAAGGGAAGAAGCAGCGCAACCTCCTGAAACACTGGTGCAACTCCCCAGCTGGAGCAGTGGAGTGGCAAGGCAGGATGGTAGATGCTTAATGGATGCTTCCTTCAGCCTGTCTCATCACACAGATGAGATTGGGCCATGTATGTTGGGTGGGCCTACAATGAACAGGGCATTAATAAAGAGTTTTGTTTATGTTGAAATGTGTTGATCAATGATTAAATTGTTATTGATAATAAAGGGCAATATGTGTGGAAGCTGGGAGGGTGGACCATACAGTCCCACTATGCTTGCACTGGAGGTTTATCTATCCCACAACTATCCTTACCCATCCCACAACTATCCTTACCCATCCCACAGCTATCATTACCCATCTCACAGCTATCCATCCCACAGCTATCCTTACCTATCCCAAAGCTATCCATCCCACAGCTATCCTTACCAACCCCACAAGCATGCAAAGGCTTAACCCTTTTTTCAAAGTTTTCCCCAATACTTTATTAAGTAAAAAAATGAACCAAGTGTGTGAAGCAAAGATAACCTTTATTAATAACAAACTGTATGACTTTATTAAAAAGGAAAATGACCCAAGTAAAGTGTCTTAAGCAAAGATAAAGTGAGCAGGTAACAACTCAATCTCTGGCACTCTTCTCAGTCACTCTGAGGTGTGCACATGGTCTCAGATGTAAAGGGGACAGGGACTGTGGAGGTGGCTGTTGCTGGAGTGCTAGTCTGAGGCGTCATTGGGGTGCCTGGCCCCGAGAGTACAACAGGAGATGGTGTGTGGAGGAAGCTCTCAGAGAGCTGACTCAGTCCTGTGAGGTTGAGAGGCCCTTCATCAAGTACCTGGGATGTGAGGCCCAAGACTGATGACAGATGTTCTGACAAAGGGCTTGGCTGTGGAGTGGAGGAAGGAGGAGTGTAGTGGGGCTGTCTGGTCTGCAGCTGGGTCAGGTGAGGCATCTGTGGAGTCTGTGACATGCGATGAACCTGGGCCTGGACTGGGAAGGGCTGCCTCTGCTGTGGGAAGTCCTGGTAGTGGTAGGCTTGGAAGGTGAGGGGCTGTTGAAATCCATGGAAGGGCTGTGACATTGCCTGGGGTGGAGGAACAGACCTGGAGTGGGTAGGAGCAGGTTCAGCTGGGCCTGGAGGATGGTGCAGAAGAGCTGTGATCCTCTCGGGCATGGCCATGAGGGTCTGACTCACATACGTGATGAAGGGTTTGCAGTTGGAGGATGGTATGTCGAAGTGGACCAGCTGGGAGAGGAGATCTGTGCTGGCTTTGATTGTGTCCCTGATCCCCAAGAGGACAGTGTGGCTCTGTCCCTCCGGTCTGTCTCTCTGCCTGCTTTCTTTGGAGGTGGAGCTGGGGGTGGGTGTGGGTTGGTCTCTGGTGGCTGCTTCTTCTTGCTCCATCTGAGACAGGGGATCCTCCATGTCCTCCGGCATGGGGAGTGCAGCTGTCAGGGGGGTCTCTGTCATGGGGCCCTCCAAAGACACCTGCCTGGACATGGTACCTGTCTCCTGGCTGGAAGAGGAGTGGCTCTCTGTGAGCTGTCTGAGGGAGAGGGTTGACAGAGGGACTGCTCCTTGGTGGCGGATCCCACCCTCCAGGAAGCTGCACTTGGCCATGAAATAGGTCTCCCGGTCAGTGAGCTTGACAGCGGCCTGCCCGAATTTCTTCAGGTGCAGCTTGCCATACCAGGTGTGCATATGCTTCCACCACCCCAGGAGGACATCTGAAGTGTAGCCCAGGCTCTCTGCCTTCTCTCTCCAAACTGCCTGCTTTCTCTTGGTGTCGCGATAGAGCCTGTGGCCCTTCCTCCACAGGTACTCGTTCTCCCTCAGCCATTCCAGCACCTCCTCCTCATGGTCTTTGGAAATGGAGTACTGTTTCCTCTCCCCCTTCTCCTTGCCTTGCCTCTTCCTCCCTCTGGCAGGGGCTTCAGGGCCTTCAGCAGAAGGACTTTGAGGGCCTTGGGGCTGGTCCATCATAGCAGCAGCAGCAGCAGCACCAGCAGCAGAAGCACTAGCAGCACCAGCAGGAGAAGCACCAGCAGCACCGGCAGGAGAAGCACCAGCACCACCAGCAGCACCAGCAGGAGAAGCACCAGCAGCTTCAGAGTCAGCACCAGGGGATGGGATGGTGGTTCTGTCCTTCTTGCCAGGGCTGGCAGGAGTAGGCACAGACTTCCTCTTCTTCCCCATGGTGTTCTCTCAAGATGTCTCTGGCAGCAGGTCTTTCGTCTGAATGGTGACTGCTTGTGAGCTGCATCCTTTTATATCCGCAGAGCTTACGCAATTCATCCTCCCTGCATGTGCAGTGAATGCTTTGCATCCGCTACGCATCCGCTACGCATCCTATAGGCGTCCGTGATGCATCCGCATCATCCGCTACGCATCCGCTCCTTCCGCTATGTGTCCACTTCGCTATTCTCCCCCGGAAGCCCTGCAGATGTGTCACCCACTTCCATCTGCTTCCATCCGCTAGGCTTCCTACGAACATCCATTTTACATCCCCGCTGCATCCCCCCCACGTCCGTTCCTTTCCGTTCCTTTCCGTTCTGTTTATGCAAATTTGGGGCACTTTTGAGAGCGGATAACAATGAATGGAGCCACCCCTGAAAGTTTGCTCATCCGCTGTGTCTTTTTTTGCATAAGTTTTGCATCCGTCGGCCAGTGTGACCTAGCCTTAACAATCATGTTACTAACTGAACAACTGCAGTGCTTCTCTTAATACTTCCCTTAAACTGTGACAAGAAAGGTTGTAAAATGGGATGAACTTCATTTTACAACTGTCTTGCTTAGTAAGAGAAATGTGGGGGCTCAAATATGGTTGTAAGTCAAGGACTGCCTTTTATTTAGTGGCCAGGAGTCCTGCTCTCATGCATATTCCCATGCAGTTTTTTTTTAATCTCATAGTTCTGTTGCTGAAACAGAGGAAAATAAAGTTCCTTAGGAAAATAAGGAAGGAATTAATAATGAATTAACTAATGGGAAAAATAAAGAAAAGGAAACTATACCAGATCCAGATGAACTGGTTGCTATCTTAATTCTACTACCTCCAGTCTGACATCCTGCCTAGATGATAGGGGACCATTTTCCCAGAAATATATTACACCTTAAGGCTATCTTTGAGCAATGTCAGAGTAAGATTAAGCATTGGAATTCTCCCTCCTTCCCCTCTCTTCTCTTCCCCTTTCTGCTGCTGGGTGGGAAAGGCATGGAAAGAAAGGGAATTCGACCAGGTGGCCAGGAAGTTGTTAGATGGCATTGAAAAATGAGGGTCACATGATTGCAGAAATGCAACAGAGGTGCTGAAGCGGCAGCAACCCCACAGTGCTGAAGTAGCTACAATTTACCCAGATTTCATTGCCTTGGGGTGTATGGGATCCTGGCATTTTGTAAATTAGCCTTTTTGATATACCTTGGTTGAAAAGATTTCGGCCTGTCATGCACTGTTTCATACAATTAAAGATTACCAACACAAGTGTGTGTGTGTGTGTGTGTGTGTGTGTGTGTGTAAATAAATAGGTAGATGATTGATAGATAGATAGATAGATAGATAGATAGATAGATAGATAGATAGATAGATAGATGACTTCAGTTTTCTGGTGGTGAAGTCTGCTACTCCTCGTTCTTCAGTGCCATCATGGACTCTGACCAGAGCCTGCAGATTGGGCCATGAACATCATAACCCCCCTGTCCAAGAATAAAAACAATCCAGCAGATTGTTCAAACTATCAACAAATATGCTTTCTATCACACACAATGAAACATTTTGAGTAGATCATTGATCAATGCCTATGTGACATTGTAAAAATCAGTACCCATCAATGTGGCTTTGTCAAAGACTCTAGTATTTCTGACTCCATATTTGTAGTTAGTTTGCATGCTCATGGAGAAACACCAATAAAAGGGGATCCCATTACATTTGGTTTTCCTTGGCCTGAAAAAAAACCTTGGATTGTGTTTCACATCAATTAATTTAGTATGCATTATGTGACTACAATGTGCCTGAACAACTGATAACATGGATATAGATGCTGTATACAAATACCAACAGTTGCATGAAAAACATTGTTGGCTTTTCTGATAGCTTTCTTGTGAAAGTTGATGTTCATCAAAGTTCAGCATTATCATCATTGCTGTTCATGTTTATCACAATTTTTTTCTCCTATAACCCTTAATTCATGGTCAAATTGAGGCGACTGAATTTAGGTGAGCATTTATTGGCCAGATGTCCTAGCCAATTTAGCCTGCACCTCAACATCAAAAAAGCTGAATAGTTAGAGATTAACCCAAACAATGCCACCATACAAGTTAGCAGCGAAAATCGAGTGAAGACCAACTCCTTTTGTTATCTACGATTCCATCTATAAAGTTATGGCAGCATCAAAAATAAAACATGTATGCATAAGAGTAAACAGAATATGATTATAATGGAAGGAGATAACTGACGTGCTTTGAGATTGATGCATGCCAATCCATCTAAAATCAAAGGTATATAAAACATGGTGCACCCAGAAGCTCTATATGTTGCTGAGTGCTGGACAGCCACCAAATGTTAATTGAATGCACTTTACATGCCATGGAGATGTGCATGCTTCCCTGGTGGTTAGGTGATTCTCTCCTTGATTGTGTACGTCACGACACAGTTCGGAGCAAAAGGGTATTGTGTCAACATCAGAGAAAATGCAGGATAAATGCCTACAGTGGTATGGCCATGTTCTATGACCAGCACCTCACACAGTTGCCTGTTACATCCCCTTCCACTTGACTATAGATGGCAAGTATCCCATGGAAGACAACAGAGAAGATGGCAAGATGGCCCACAGTGGCCCACGTGGTAAGATGCTAAGCCTGCACACTACTGAGGTCAGCAGATTGACTGTTTGATTCCTGTGAGTGAATAAACCATGTAGGGACAAGAAAGGAGCCTCTCCCAAATTCCTACAGTCATTCAACTGTCCCATGGGTAAAGATAACACTGACTGAAAAAATTCCTTTCACAGAGGCAGCCAGCCACCTCAGTGATCCCTGGCTAACACATGCCATATGCTAAATAAATAAATAGAGAAAATGCAGGAGAAATGCCTACAGTAGTATGGCCATGTTCTATGAGCAGCACTTCACACAGTTACTCGTTACAGCCCATTCCACTTCAGTGCAGTTAGCAAGCACCCCATGGAAGACAACAGAGAAGATGGAAAGACACAATAAATGTGGGCATAAAAATGTCCAGTTAAATACAGATGTTCCATTTGATTGTGCAACATGGTGATTATTGACTCAAAAAACAAACTGCACCTGCAGGAAAAATGCTAGGATGATTATGACGTTTGTTTTCTGATAGTTCATTGTTCCCAGTGGTGGTATTCAAAATTTTTTACTGCCGGTTCTGTGGCTTGGTGGGCATGGCAGGAGAGGATACTGTAAAATCTCCAGTCAGAGGTGGTATTTGCCGGTTCTCTGAACTACTCAAAATTTCCGCTTCCGGTTCTCCAGAACTGGTCAGAACCTGCTGAATGCCACCTCTGATTGTTGCCAGTCTTCACAATAATGTAAAAATGCTCTCCACAACAACAGTGAAAAGATAACCTTATCCACATAAAAGAGTATTGGGATAATTCCTTTTGGTTAAGATAGGCAGATGAAAGCACCGGTTATTAAAATAGGGGACAATAAAATAGTTAACAAAATTTAATAATGAATCAGTGCGTTGATCTGAGTCACTGGGCATAGCTCTTGTTAAAATATAACTGTAGATATTATTAATAAAATGGAGTCTTTGATTTATAATACTAGTAGTAGGAGGCAATAATTTCTTCCATAGAATTTCTCTTGATATGTTATAAAAAGCTAATTTTATTTCTGTGAGGGCTGCATACAATGGAACTTAAGACTGTGGGCATATTTTTCTGCTAGCTGGGATAAGATCATTGCTCAATCAAGTGTACATTTACCTTGTTTAGATCCTGCTTATTCTTCTATTAAGAAGATGTTATTATTTTCTGTTCAATCCAAATATTTTTTCATGTATGAAACACAAATACTCATATAGGAAATGTACTATATATATGGATCTGCATTTTTAGCATGTGTTTCGCTATGTTCAGGTTAGCTACTTGAGAGTAGCAAAGATGGGCAACAATTAGTTAATCTTTCCATCAGTCATTCCGGCTGGAAGTGACCTAAAACTAACCTTTTGTTAATGGGAAAGGCAGTCACCAGAAAGGGAAAACTCTATGCAGAATAAGAAAATCTCTTTTTCATTGTAATTTTCCAAAACTAATCACAGTAAAGGCTATTTTTTCACAATTTTCTCTTCAATCCACTTCCTCTCTTAAGGCACATCTATGTTTGCATTATTGGAATTTTCTTCCCTGTCCAAAATAAACACAATCCAAGAGAATAATTCTGCAGAGAGATTTTCTCCATCAAAGATCAGAACGAAGGAAGGCTTGGCTACTCAATGTGCTAAGCCTTGCAGCTTAAAGTGAATAGATATCATTAACTGATTCTTGGCATTTTATTATTTCTACTGTCAAAATATCAATCCTTGTACATTTTAATAATTTTGAATCCTCCTCCAAATGCTTCTACTTCTCAGCTTGCTGGGAATTCTGAGAATTAAAGTTCTCAAACTAGTGTGCCAAACTGGAGACCTCCAACATTAGGCCAAGTTAATCATTGTGAACTTTGTCCATGTGCTATAGTGTTCCAGCTATAGAAAGAAGTTTTTGATTATTGTTATGTTTTTGTGGAGTTAATTAAGCTTTTTATTTCTTCTTTTTTTTTTACTTTTTAATCATTGGCCATTTTATCTAGATAGGTGGAAGCATTGAACTGCCCTTGGCTGATCTCCCCAAAAATAGTATGTACTTGCATGGAAGACCACCAAGAACTAATAAGGCTGTAAACTAGATTGGAAAGTTGAAATATCCTGGAAGAAGGGAATGAAAAGTTTATACTTTTGTAAAGGATGGGACACTGGTTAGCAGGGACTGGGCTCAACTTGAAGAGGACATAAACTATTAAGTTGAATTCTTACCATGTCAGTGGTATTTTTTAGTATTCCTATAAATAATTAAGGGCTAGAATTCTTTTAAAAATCTGTATGTTTTATTATGTTTACTAATTTATTGGATTCAAGGTATGGGGCGGGAAGAAAAGACAAAAGTGAGAATGCCATTTGTTTATGTTTTAGATAAAATAGCTAGTTGTGAAAGAAAAATGTGCTGGTCTTTTTAATCCACTCAGCTAGCCTCCAGTCTTGATTGTTGGGACTGAAATTCAATAGATACGAAATTAGTCAGATGCTGCTGTGAATTTCATTCTTTGACAAAGTGACTAAACTAATGGATCAGCAAAATGCTGTGTATTCTTAGATTTCAGGAAGACATTTGTCAAAGTAGACAACTTACTTCTTGCTAAGATAGAAAAATATGAGATAGCACCACCACCTGATGGATTTGTAACTGGCCGAAAACTATACTTAATGTGTAGTCCGTAATGGAACTATGTCTACATGGAAGGGAAAGGTCTGTTTTAGGCCCAGTACTCTTCTACATTATCACAAACAATTTAGACAAGGGAATAGAAGGGGAACTCATGAAATTTGAAGATGACATGAAGCAACACCCCAGAAGATAGGCTTAAGATCCCAATTGATCTCAATAGAGCTGAACATTGGGCCAGGTCTAGGACTTTTGGGCTCCTACCCAGGCCCCTATATTCCAGGCCCTTCGATGCGACCCATTTGATGAAATACTGTTGGTCCCGGGCTTTTGGCTGCCTGGGACAGTTAGCCGTGAGCCAATTGGCTAGCTGCCAATGCTGGCAGCCAGAAGCCACGGGGCAATTGATAGGTTTGGGAGAGGTGCTACAGCCAAATGGTCAAGCGCTTGTTAGGAGAAGGAAGGGCAGGGGATGGAAACTCCCATGTACCTGATCATGCCTCCCTGATAATGACCGGGAAGGGAAGAGTGGGGTGGGTGGTAAGTAAGCCGGCTTCATCCAAAAGAGTTTTTGCTTTTGGGTGGGTATCCTAGCCTTAGAAGGAGAGAGGGAAGGGAAAGGGGGGAAGAGAGAGAGAGAAAGAGAGAGACAGAGAAGGGAGAAAAGAAAAGAAAGAAAAAGGAGAGTGAAAAAGAAAGAGAAAGAAAGAAAGAAAAAGAAAAGGGAAAGATAGAAAGAGGGAGGGAAAGGAGAAAGACAGGAAGGAAGGAAAAAGGAAGGGAAAGTGAATGAGATATGAATGGATGGATGAATAGAGGGAGGGAGAGAAAAAGGACCATAAACCCTGACACTAGACGCAGCTTCAGAGGACCCTTTGAAACAGCACAGCAATCCAGAACTGAAAGGGACTTTAGAGGTCATCTAATCCAACTCTCTGCACTCCAGCAGGACACCTTATGTCATCTGGGTTATTTTTGTGCCTCTAACAGAGGAACATTCCCAGAAAAGGGAAGGAGTTTACTAGGACAAAGCTGCCCTGCAGAGGAAAGCAGAAATAGTCTTCAGCTTATGACCACAATTGAACCCAAAATTTTGGTTGCAAAGCAAAAGCATTGTTAAAGTGAGTTTTGACACATTTTAACTCAATCCATTCTCCAACAGGAGACGTCAATCACTGTGGACCAGATTGAGAATTTGAGAGCAAAGATGACTGACACACTCCTAAGGGTAATGATACCATTCAACTTACTGTATGTCCACCATTGAGTCTTGAATCTCCATTGCTAAGCGAAACAGTTGTTCAGTGAGCTTTTACCCACGATCTTTCTTGCCACTGTTGTTAAGCGAGTAGTTTCAGCTCTTAAGTAAGTCACATGGTTGTTAAGTGAATATGGCTTCCCTGTGGACTTCGTTGGTCAGATTGTAAAATAGGATCATGTGATTCTGGGACAAAGAGCGTCATAAGTATGACTCAGTTGCCAAGTGTCCCTGTCCGAATTTGGATCATCTGGCCATGGGGATGCTGCAATGATCCTTAAGTGTGAAAAACAGTCATAAGTCCCTTTTTCCAGTGCAATTATAATTGGAATAGTTGCTAAGTAAATGCAGCTTCCCCAAATCTTTGTTGCTAAGAGAGACATCTGTTCAGTGAACTTGGACCCATTTTACAACGGTTCCTGCCACCGCTATAAAGTGGAGTGTTGTTTAAATCAGTCAGACGATGGTTAAGCAAAGCTGGCTTCCCCAGTGTCTTTGCTTCTCACACAGTCACAAAAGGGAGATCACATCACGTGACCCCAGGAAGCTGTGACTGTCATAAATACAAGTCAGTTGCTACTCATTCGACTCTAAGTCACGTGACCTTTGGGATACTGCAATGGTCATAAGTATGAAAAATGGTCAACAGTGGCATTGCAACTTTAAATGGTCACTATATGATATGGTTGTAAGCTGAAGACCACCTGTACTGTTTTCCAATTTGACGGCAATCCTTGATTTAGGACTGTCATGGACAGCCTTGGCCCATGTTGTATTTCCTTTCCTAAAATTGCACTGTAAGGGGGTGAGGGGAGCAGCAGCCCAACTGCAGGATCAGATGTGGGGTGGGGAGCAGAGTATTAATTTATTTGATAATTTTCTTCAACTGAAAAGGGGGGAAAGTTCTGTCTCCCCCCATTCTGAGGAAATGGAAACTTTGAGGGTGGGGAGATAACCCTAACCCTAACCCTCTGAAGGGTTCAAATGCAACTGTGAGTAGATAAATAGGTATTATTTCAGTGAGAAGGTAACAGCATTCTATAATGTCATGTTGGCCACAGGATCATGAAAATAACCTTGAACAGTGTTGGAACAATGACATTGTTTATAATAAGTCAGCAACATTTTTTTAAAAAGTTGCTGGTGTGCATTTTTTGTTGAAAGTGAAAAAAGTTTAAACTATCTCTGCCCGGGCTTTGAACAACAATGGTACTGAGGCAGCAACTTCAAACTAATGAGGAAAGAAGGGAAATGGAGAATGTAAAGCCCATGTCACACTGCACCAACGGATGCAAAGAGGATGTAAAACGGACAAAAAAGCTTGCCATCCGTTGGGAAATGCGATGCATCCGTTGTGTACCCACTGCGTATGTCTTTCATATGCTCTATCCGTGAAACATCCGTCTACTGCTATTTCATCTGCTCAAAAAGTTTTGAGCTGCACAAAACTTTTTGAGCAGATGAACTTTCCGCCACGTACGATCTACATCTGCGACACATACGGGCAACAAATGTTCTACTTCTGTTATCATCCATTACACATCTGCTATATCCTCTCGGCATCCTCTGGGCATCCTCGCAACTCTCATCCACTCCAGCAGAAAGCGGAAAGAGGGAGGAAGCGAAAGGTATGCAGAACGTCCACACAGCGTTAGTAGCACGGACATAGAAAGGATGAAGGCGGATGAAGCTCGGATATAAAGCATTACAATGGACAAAACGTTCATATATTGTATCATGTTTGTATCTGGGATGTATCTTGGATATTTAGGATGTCTGGAGGATGTCTAGAGTATGTGGAAGGACACCTAGCGGAAAACCGATATTTCGTATAAAAAGGGGGAGGAAATCACCTGGATCTCACTATCAGTCCAGCAGCCCTGCTGTGCAGACCTCTTCAGCCTTCCTCTTGCTCTTCCATATCATCGATTGATGTCCACCATGGATCATCGCATACTCCTTTTGGTAGCCGCCATCATTCAATACCAGAACCAAGGCCTCTTCAGAGTTTGGACTCGATGACAAGCTGATGGTGGAGCTGAGGAATGAAGACCCTCGTGCATTCCAGCACTTCATGAGGATGCCACCAGCCATGTTTGACGAAGTTGTGGAGCATCTGAGACCCAGGTTGACCAAGCCAAGCACCAACTTCCATCCCAGCCTGGACCCTGGATTGAAGGTGGCACTGACTCTGCGCCACCTGGCCTCTGGGACCACATACAGAAACATGCAGTATGCCTGGAGGGTGCCACACAACACCATCAGCATTGGGGTCAGAGAAGTGGTGCAGGCCATCATCGAAGAATACGTGGAGGAGCTCCTCCAGTGTCCCACCACTGAAGAAGGCTGGAGGAAAGTTGCAGAGCAGTGGTATCAGAGGTGGAACTTTCCCCACACCATTGGAGCCATAGATGGAAAGCACGTGGCCTGCAAAGCTCCAGCCAAATCAGGGTCCAATTATTTCAACTACAAGGGCTTCTTCAGCATCATCCTCTTTGCCATGGTTGATGCTGACTACAAGTTCATGTACATCGATGCTTCAAGCAATGGGTCAGCTTCAGATGCCCAGACATATAACGCCAGTGACCTCAAGGATGGGTTGGAACGCAACCTCTTCATGGGTTTTCCAGATCCAGACCCCCAACCCAACGACACACAAGATGTGCCCTACTTCATCGTGGGGGATGACACCTTCTCCCTCAGAACCTACCTCATGAAGCCCTACATTTCAAGATACCTCACCTGTGAAGAGAGGATCTTCAACTACAGGCTGTCCAGGGCAAGACGGGTAGTGGAGAACTCCTTTGGCATCCTGGCCAACAGGTTCCAGGTACTTCTCACCACCATGCAACATCAACCAGGGACTGTGAGGAGCATCGTGGAAGCTTGCTGCATCCTGCACAATCTCATGCGCACCCGCTACCCATTGTTGCAGAACAGGCTTGTGGACCATCAACAAGGCAATGGGGACATGGAGCCTGGTGAATGGAGGCAAGGACTAAACCTGATAGACACTGTGGATGTGCAAGGCCCCAACAGAGCTTCATGTGAAGGGAAGAAGCAGCGTAACCTCCTGAAACACTGGTGCAACTCCCCAGCTGGAGCAGTGGAGTGGCAAGACAGGATGGTAGATGCTTAATGGATGCTTTGTTCAGCCTGTCTCATCACACTGATGAGATTGTGCCATGTATGTTGAGTGGCCCTACAATGAACAGGGCATTAATAAAGAGTTTTGTTTATTTTAAAATTGGTTGATCAATGAATAAATTGTTATTGATAATAAAGAGCCATATGTGTGGCAGCTGGGAGGGTGGACCATACAGTCCCACTATGCTTACACGGGAGGTTTATCTGTCCCACAGCTATCCTTACCAATCCCACAGCTATCCTTACCCATCTCACAGCTATCCATCCCACAGCTATCCTTACCCATCCCAAAGCTATCCATCCCAAAGCTATCCTTACCAACCCCACAAGCATGCAAAGGCTTAACCATTTTTTCAAAGTTTTCACCAACACTTCATTAAGTAAAAAAATGAACCAAGTGTGTGAAGCAAAGAAAGCCTTTATTAATAACAAACTGTATGACTTTATTAAAAAGGAAAATGACCCAAGTAAAGTGTCTTAAGCAAAGATAAAGTGAACAGGTAACAACTCAGTCTCTGGCACTCTTCTCAGACACTCTGAGGCGTGCACATGGTCTCAGATGTAAAGGGGACAGGGACTGTGGAGGTGGCTGTTGCTGGAGTGCTAGTTTGAGGCATCATTGGGGTGCCTGGCCCCGAGAGTACAACAGGAGATGATGTGTGCAGGAAGCTCTCAGAGAGCTGACTCAGTCCTGTGAGGTTGAGAGGCCCTTCATCAAGTACCTGGGATGTGAGGCCCAAGACTGATGACAGATGTTCTGATGAAGGACTTGGCTGTGGGGTGGAGGAAGGAGGAGTGTAGTGGGGCTGTCTGGTCTGCAGCTGGGTCAGGTGAGGCATCTGTGGTGTCTGTGGCATCCGAGTAACCGGGGTGTGAACTGGGAAGGGCTGCCTCTGCTGTGGGAAGTCCTGGTAAAGGTAGGCTTGGTAAGCGAGGGTCTGTTGAAATCCGTGGAAGGGCTGTGACATCGCCTGGGGTGGAGGAGCAGACCTGGGGTGGGTAGGAGCAGGTTCAGCTGGGCCTGGAGGGTGGTGCAGAAGAGCTGTGATCCTCTCCTTCATCACCTGGTACTGGGCCTCGGGCATATCCATGAGGGTCTGGCTCATGTACGTGATGAAGGGCTTGCAGTTGGAGGATGGTATGTCGAAGTGGACCAGCTGGGAGAGGAGATCTGTGCTGGCTTTGATTGTGTCCCTGATCTCCAAGAGGACAGTGTGGCTCTGTCCCTCCGGTCTGCCTCTCTGCCTGCTTTCTGTGGAGGTGGAGCTGGGGGTGGGTGTGGGTTGGTCTCTGGTGGCTGCTTCTTCTTGCTCCATCTGAGACAGGGGATCCTCCACATCCTCCGGCATGGGGAGTGCAGCTGTCGGGCAGGGGTCTCTGTCGTGGGGCCCTCCAAAGACACCTGCCTGGACATGGTACCTGTCTCCTGGCTGGAAGAGGAGTGGCTCTCTGTGGGCTGTCTGAGGGAGAGGGTTGACAGAGGGGCTGCTCCTTGGTGGCAGATCTCACCCTCCAGGAAGCTGCACCTGGCCATGAAATAGGTCTCCCGGTCAGTGAGCTTGACAGCGGCTCGCCCGGATTTCTTCAGGTGCAGCTTGCCATACCAGGTGTGCATGTGCTCCCACCATCCAAAGAGTACATCTGAAGTGTAACCCAGGCTCTCCGCCTTCTCTCTCCAAGCTGCCTGCTTTCTCTTGGTGTCACGATAGAGCCTGTGGCCCTTCCTCCACAGATACTCGTTCTCCCTCAGCCATTCCAGCACCTCTTCCTCATGGTCTTCAGAAATGGAGTACTGTTTCCTCTCCCCCTTCTCCTTGCCTTGCCTCTTCCTCCCTCTGGCAGGGGCTTCAGGGCCTTCAGCAGCAGGGCTTTGAGGGCCTTGGGGCTGGTCCACCACAGCAGCAGCAGCAGGAGAAGCACCAGCAGCAGCAGGAGAAGCACCAGCAGCACCAGCAGGAGAAGCACTAGCAGCAGCAATACCAGGAGCAGCAGCAGCAGCAGCAGAAGCACTAGCAGCTTCAGAGTCAGCGCCAGGGGGTGGGATGGTGGTTCTGTCCTTCTTGCCAGGGCTGGCAGGAGCAGGCACAGGCTTCCTCTTCTTCCCCATGGTGTTCTCTCAAATATGTTTCTGGCAGCCGGTCTTTCCTCTGAATGGTGACTGCTTGTGAGCTACATCCTTTTATATCCGCGGAGCTTATGCAATTCATCCTCCCCGCATGCACAGTGAATGCTTTGCATCCACTACGCATCCTATAGGCGTCCGTGATGCATCTGCGTCATCCACTATGTATCCACTACACATCCGCTCCTTCCGCTATGCGTCTGCTTCGCTATTCTCCCCCGGAAGCCCTGCGGATGTGTCACCTGCTTCCATCCGCTTCCATCTGCTAGGCTTCCTATGAACATCTGCTTTACATCCCCGCTACATCCTCCCCACGTCCGTTCCTTTCCATTGTTTTTTGTTCTGTTTATGCAAATTTGGGGCTCTTTTGAGAGCAGATAACAACGGATGGAGCCACCCCTGAAATTTTGCTCATCCGCTGTGTCCTTTTTGCATATGTTTTTGCATCCGTCGGCCAGTGTGACCTAGCCTTAAGATTCCCAGTGCAATAGTAAGAATGTCCCCTCCTCATGGTCATTGTGGCCCCAAAACTCCAGACACCTGTCCAGTCTCTAACCTTCTCCTTTTAGGGAAGTTTTTAGAAAGTGACCCAGCTGTAGCTTCAGAGGGTCCAAAATAAAAAGATTATCTAGACTCTCTGCTATTAACTTTTAAACTAGTGCATAGCATGGTGTCAGCATCAATCATACCTTGAATCACTTCTGAAATGGGAGATCTGCTATTTTGGTTGTCCTTAGTTTCTCGGTGGCTCACAGTCCACCAATCATACCATGGACATTCTGGTTTTATCTGCTGAGATTAAGGATGGAGGCATTCTTCTACAGCAGTTTTCCTCTTTGCTCTGCTCCAATTGATGTCTCAGGGTTTGATGCTCTTACTATCTGTTTAAATGAGTTTATTTATTCTTTTGGGGCCGGGTACTATTAGTATACTAATGCTATCCAGTTGTATATATGTCTGGGCCATCCACGCGTTGTTATCAAATCTTATCCTAGTGTCTAAATGGTACAGGGATCTGGATAGGAAAAGACAGATTCAGGCTCAATCCCAACAAAACTAAGTGTCTCTGAGCAGTTAGACTGCCCAGGCCTGGATTTTTTCCCTATTAAAGCCTAGATGTAGATACCCGCATTCAGAATTGGCATGAAATTTGAGAGTATTTTCTGGATTCACAGTTCTTGCCTGAAGAATATTCAGCAACTGTGATCAGGAAGACATTTACTGAGATTCATCCAATATGTACCTGCTCCTATACCAGGGCCCCTTGCAAACAATCAATCCCATCCTAGTCACCTTGTACGTGGATTATTGCAGTGCAATCTAGATGGGACAGCCCTTGAAGACCACTCAAAAATGGCAATTACTTCAGAATACAATGGAAGCAGAGATGGGCATTCTTCAATATGCCCATATAAAATTGCTATTCCATGAATGGCATTGGCTACAATACAGCTTCTGGATGTAATTCAAGGTGATAGTCATTACCTGTACATCTCTTCATGGCATAGGTTTTGCCTGTCTGAGGGGTTGCCTATCTCCAAAGATTTTTCTCTATCTATTTCTCTATTCTCTAGTCTTTCCTCTATCATCAAGTAGAGTGGGCACACTCCTGGTTCTATCAATTAAATATCATCTAATGAATCCAGAAATATAGGTCTTTTCTGGCAGAGCATCTGCCTTCTAGAACATCACCCTCCCACAGATCTATATAGTTTCCATCCTCAAAAGCTTTAAAAAGGTTTTTGAAAACCTGTTTTTTCCACCAGATCTTGGTTAGGATGGTTAGGAAGGCAAGGCTCTTTTGGATTTTATGTATCATTTCTATTGTATTTAATGTAGTATGCTGATGAATTTGGGCAGCCCTCTAAAAAAGGGAGAGGTTTCTGTTTGATGTGGTGGTGAGATCGGATGTGAGGAGCGGGTCTCCATACTCCTGCACTGAATTCTCCCTATTGGAAGGCTCCAAAAGGAGCTAAAGCCACCCTGTACGGGTGGTGAAGGAAAGAGGGGCATCCTATAGGTTGCAGAGAGCCACAACTCTTCCACCTGACTCAGGCCTTCTTCCCTGTCATCCACAACAAGGAGAAAAGGCAGCCATCATGGCTGCTGTGAAGCTAGGACAGCCGAGGCACTAAAGAAATGTGCAGGAGCAGTGTAGATGGACGGTGATTGGAGCTGGGAGATTATTCCTTTTTTATCTAGAACCTAATCTTAAAAGGAAAAAAAAAGAAAATCCAGGAAAAGAGACTCTTAGAACTATTTGTTAAAGCAGCGAATAATTATACAGAGAAAAATTTTAGACCCAAAAGAAATGAACTAAGGGGAGAAAACTTTTTTAAAAATTAAAAATTGGACTTTCACACTGGGTAGGCATTGTTTTGGAAAGGCATTATAAAATGCTAGAACTATCTACTTGAATAGCCAACTTTGCTTTCAAAAATTGAACTAAAATTGGATTAATTAATTTGTCAGAATTGAAACAACACTGAAACCAAAGCTGAGGGTGCCACCTACTGATGAATGGAACATATATCATACACCTGTAAACCTGGGAAAATTTCTGATGAGAAATAAACAACATTAATCTGGAGGACTATGGTAATATGTACTGTTCTATAAATATCTACTTCATGATAACTGGAGACTATTGTAAGAATAAGGCAGACTCTTAAGTAAAGTGACTTTTGGAAAGCTGCCTAAATGGAACTGATTGAAGAATCCTAAGATGTAAATAATTGTGATTAATGTACTGTCGCAACTACGCAATACACGCATTTGAATTGAAGCCACAGCGACCTGAAGGATGGCATTCCTCTTCATCAGAATAAACTCTGTATCATAATAATATGCGTGGTCTATGTAAAATGCTGTGAGGTGAATCTATACGCATTAACCATGATTCATGTGATTGAGTTCATACAAATAATTATCATTAGTAATGGTAATCATGGGTAATAAGGGTAATCATGGGTAATGAAGGGTAATGAGAGGAAATTACTATAAATATCGAATCCCAGGAAACTCAGGTTAGATCCAACTTTATTTTGTTTGCTTAGCTATTATCTCGGACCTTGCGGAGGAAAGGATAAACAATAAGCTTTTGTGTTACCAAATATTGAAGTGAAGAATGTCTTATTTTCTCCCTGCACTTGTGCCAAAGAGTAGCTGAGATGTACTTTCTGAGGAACTACATTAGACTTAAATTTATTGTTTTTGGACTTTTGAGTGAGAGTGAGACTTACTAAAATAAGACAAGGTGCTCCACCAGGGGGAAATGAGTGAGATTTCAAAAGAAATTTCATTGATGTTTCAAAGCATTAAGGATGTCATTGATGTTTCAAAGCGTTAAGGATACTATGACCAAGAACCACAGAGGGATAAAGAACCTAGTGCAAGGCATAAATGGGAGAATAGACAGTATCCTACAACTGACAATGAATGAAGATCAAAGAGTCCAGGAAAGAGGAGACAGCAGCAAGAATGAAGGAAAAGATAGAGAAGACAAACCAGCAAATAAAGCAAGAAGATGTGAAGAAGATGTTAAAGATAATAACGACTGATGAAATAAAGGGGAAAGTACTTTAAGAGGTTTAAAAATGGAATCAGATAACTTGGAAGATTCTTTTGAAAAGGAGATAGGGGGTTGGGTGGACACTTTGGAGACCTGGCAGCTTCAGAGGATAGAGACGGGAGAAGTACTCAGACTGAATGGTGAAGACACAGATGCTGATAGAGACAAAGATCCAAGAGAGGAGTATGGGAGGCAAGGCAAAAAATGAATAAGAATTAAAATATTAAAACAATCAAGAGATGATGGATGGAAAGGAATTATTTTTATTTTTTTCTCTTTTTCTAATATAATGATGCAAAAAGATTAAAAACTAGAATAGTGGTAGAAATAAGAATACACACCTTATATAAAGCAATAGATGGAAAGATTTATGTCTAAATAATAGGATGATTGGTATTAGAATGGCATATTGTGATTTTGAATAGCCAAATAATGAAGGGCTATGTCTTAATATAAACATGTGTATTAACACTAGGATTAGTAATGGTGGCCTGACTGGAAGCTAGTATAGAGGTAGAAATAAGAAATAGGGGGAATATTAGCATATATAATTTTTATATAATAGAATATAAGCAATAACTAGATGGAAAGATTAGAGGTTGAAAGATGGTATGCTTAAATAATATTGTGATTGACATTAAAATGGAACACTGAAATATTGAATAACTACTTTAAAACAAACATGTATATTAATACTAGGATGACATAAGTTTACTAATGTAACAAGTATTAATATTATTATTGCTATTTGTATCAAAATGAATGATACCCAGAGGCTACATTGTTCATATATTGATACTGATGTATATTTAAAAATCCAACAAAACTTAAAAAAATAAAAATAAAAAGGAAGAAAGGAAGGGCAAAAGCAGTGGCAGTTTTTTACTCCTTACTGGCTGTTTCTCACACTATGTTGGGGAAGGAGAACAATACTGCCATTTCAGTATCTAGCTTGCTCTATGCACAGAATAATACAAGCTTATAAAAGAATATTTTGTAACTTTAGTATTTCTAAAGCTGCTGTAATGATGATTGCTCCCAAAACTAACTAACTATCAGTTTCCTACACTTGTAAGTTTTCTGGTTGGAAGCTCCTAGAAACAATTTAAGTGACAACATTGAATTAGTTGTTTTTCTATTCTCTGTTTCTTTATATATTACAATTATTTATAAACTGCCTTTTGAGATAAAAATATTTTAAAATGACTTACGAGCAATATAAACATGCAAGTAAATACAAGGCAACTTTCTGAAAAATAAGGTTGCTTTTAAGTGAACTGCGATAATAAGAGGAGAGGGAGAAAATATGGATGGGAAAGCATCCCGTCTTTCACAACATCTTGTCAAAAAGGAAGTTGCAATGACCTAATTGAGAGTGGTAATTTGAAATTTGGGGCATCAGACTGAAAGGACATAATGTCTTTTTGCTCAGAAGGTTCAAGCAAAAAATTACTTGAGGTTTGCCAGCTGGGATTGCATGTACAATAACATGTTGTATCTTCTGCTTATTAAAAAAAACTCAAAAGAAGGCCAGCTTCAGAGGACAAATGCATTATCACCTGGAAACAAAGTTGCAAATGATAGATCATTATATCAGCAAGATATCATTTCTGAAAGCAGAGGGTCAAGGAATATCCCAAGATGAGTAATCTGGAATAGGTTAGCTCCAATTCAGCAGAAGCCTGCTTCTTACTCTGCAATTATAAACAATTCAAAGCTTGAACTTATAGATTTTGCTAATATATAGGAATCTGGGCACTGTATGAAAAGGACAATGAATTATTGATAGGCTACAGGGAAAGTATAAACATAAAAGAAGAGAGGCTGATACTCTTGAAATCAGTCTTCATCCAGCATGCTTAAATAGCACAAAGCATATAAAGCAATGCATCCAAATGTCTGTTAAAGATAAAGACCTATAGAAATGCACTGTCTACTTTAGAATTAGATAGGATTCATGATTTACATTACTTGATGGAAACAGAAAATCTGCATACTTACCAGCGATATCTAGATCCACCTTGAAGCCAACAAAGTGTGTATGAATTGTTCCTAGAGTGTAGTCTCCAACTCTGTTTCCATATTCTAGCCCATCATTATGGAGATAAGATGAACTTATATAACCAGTGGCACGGACTTTGTTTTCAATGGCTCCATTTGGATAAAATACAAAGTCCCAGATATAGTCATAATTACCAATAGTGGACACAGAGCGAAAGACCAATGCTGTGCTTTGTAGCCCTCCATAATATAGAGAGTGAAGTTTGGAAAAATGACGCCGAAATGGAACCCCCATATCCTGTTCAAAAACACAAATAGCATCACGAGTAATAAGAGGTCTTTCTACTTCTGCTAGTAAGGTAACATTAAGAAAAGTAGCAGAATAAGGGCAGTCAAGCCCTCGCATAAGAGGAGATGAGAACTTTCCAATTCCAAAACTCCCATCCATGTATCTAATAGACATCCCACCAGGGTTGTTGGAGCCATAGATGGACATAGTATCTTGCACACTGAGCTCATACACAACCCTTTCATTTTTGAACCTAATGTCAAAAAGTTGTGGTCCTCTATGCAAATCCATTCGGTAGGCAAAACTCCATGATGCAGAATGGACTTGGTTGTTTTTTACACTGTAACGTGGTCCAAAAAGTTCATAATTCAGGGAATGGAGTTTGGCATGATGCACCGTGGGTTTCATTGAGGAGAATCCCCCATCAGCTGGAATTCTGTTCACCTTTTCCACATGCAGATGCCCCTCTGTGAATTCTCTTTCCAATTGCGCCATGTCCCTATAATATTGATCACCATAAAACACTTTCTTGACAATCCAATGGGTAATATCCAGGCTTCTGTGATCTATGAGCACTTCAAGCCCAACAGGATGTAAAAAGTAACCAGTTACATTCTGGTATAGAATCAACCAAGTTGCCCGATCCCCAGATTTCATTCCCTTTGGCGATGTAGTCATTGCGGCTAAATTGGCTCCATCGTAGTTCAATACTTCACGCATGAAGCTTGGGGCTGTGGGGAACAATGTACTCTGCAGAAAGTGGGCCATCTGCTTGTGTTCAGCAATCAGTGAAGGCCTGCGATAATATGGCACTTTTCCTCCATATTTTTGCACTGTCACATCCTGGTGATACATTGGTTGTGGGAGGGGACCCACCACATATTCAGTAACATTTGGATCTGGCTGATTTCCAAAATACACTACAACCAAAGCCTGCCTAGCTGGGCATCTTCCTCCATGATCCAGAAATGACAAAGTATCTGCTTTAGAGGGCAACTCCAAATCAACAGAGTAAATGCAATTATCAGAAGGTTTTGCATGAGAAGCATCTTCCAAGGTTGCTCCAAGGTTGGATTTCAAATACTGTACTACATGGACTAATTCCTCTTGTGATAAATCAGCAAAGAGACAACTCCATTTGCTATTTAGATGCTCAGTTAAAGCTTGAGACTGGGAAGCACAGCTCTCATATTTTCCACCTCTGGTCAACAAGATACATACTAAAGCAAAAATTGCTAGAAAGGATAGAAAGAGCATGAAGAGAAGAACTTTCTGATTCATCTTTGCAACAGCAGAAACAGAGGAGCCTGGCAGTGGTGTTCTGCTCTCTGGAATTATACTAGCGAGAATGAAAAACAGACTAAAAGGGGGGAGAAACTTGAAAGGTGGGGTTGGTCAAAGGTCAACAAAGAAATATAACCCTCCTCTTCATGCTTGTGGAGATATGTTTGTGCTGTGGCACAGACATTCTCTGGCTAGAGAAAATAGTGGTGAGTCACGGGATAAATCACAAACCCCTATTTCAGTTTACTCCTGTAGTCCAGTTTTCCAAGGAATGGCAAATATAGATACTAGAATGTTTGGTAGTTTCAGCCTGTTTTGGAAACCAAAAAAAGCTGCCTTCTTGTCCAAAATTAGTTCTTTGGGCTAGCAATGAACATTTATTACAATGATTAAATGAAACTGCTCCTTGATGAAGATTCAATATGACTACAGCAATCAAAACACATAGAATTGATGCAACAATTAACAGAATATAGCCAAACAACAGACTCTATGAATATTGCTTTGATTAGCTCATCAGAATCAACATACAGTATGACATTAATTCATAGAAAGAAAGGCAACATTTTTATTGAGGTACATCGATATTTTACAAGGGTATATGCTTTGCCATACCTTATGATTCTTTGAGAAGAAATGCTGAGCAAATTTGACCTGCAGCAAGGCAAGGCAATGAGCAAAGTCATGACTTGGGAATTGCATTGTCTGCCTCCATGGGTCTGCCAGATAGCAGGGTCTGAACAACAGGCATACTTGGGTGTCTGTTGTTGCTTTATCTTTCCCTGGATTGAGACAGGACCTTGTGTCATGCTTCAGGAAATCCAAAGGGTTATGAGGATTGAAAAGTTCCCCCTTTTTAAAGGAGCACAGCTTGACTGCCTTGTGACTGAATTTCAACTCAGCTGAGCCAGAATATTTCAGACAGTTTCATTCTTTTTTATGCCTGGCTTTCTGAGTAAAGAAAAACACAGACTCTTGCAGGCAGAAGCTCTTTGTGGGAATTTCCATTTCTGCTCCTAGTTTGCCTCTATTTGGTTTCCTGAAACTTAGAGAATGAATGAGCTCTTTCTGTCACTTTCTAGGACAAGCTGATGTCCTCCACAGGTAGCCTTAGCTGCCTTGTTCTCCCTTGCAATGCTTTCCTAAAACTTGGTATCTTTGAAGATCTGCTTGTTTAAACAATCTTTAGTCTTCATTTATATCAGCGGGCTGCATCTGTTGCCTGTACTTTTCTCATTATCTATTGTTCAATTTGATCTTCATCTGATTTTTTGCATGTAGCAAAATTTTTTTGCAGTAGCAAATGTGATCCAGGATATGGTAGACAAAAAGCAAATGCCTTTTGGATCTGCTCTGTAACTTATTTTAGCCGCCCTCCTTCCTTGAAAGATTAGACAAGCGACATTTAAGAAATCTTTAAAAGTATGGTTAAATATAATGTAACCATTCAAAATACAGTAATCCTTGATGAGATTGGGAAAAATATGGTTTAAATCCATCCTCCACAGTGGTTAGTTCAGAAGACTATTTTGAGAACATCCAACTGCAGACCTCTGTTACCAATGAAAAGATCCACTCTGTGCTGGATCAAGGCAGAAAAAAGCTAAAAATGGTTGCTTTAGTATTAGTACTAATTTAGAAATAGTACAAATATTTGAAAATAATTACAACAGTTGCTGGAATTTTGTAACCCCATTTATTTCATCTCAATGCATTTGATTAAAGAAAACAGATTCTTGCTTGGAAATAATGTTTTTTGGTTTGAAGCAACTACCAAAAAGCTCGATCACAGCTAGTTGTTTTTTTACTGTCATGTTTTTAACAATTTTAATTCTATAGTTGGATATTATAAGCTGCTCAGAGTCATTTGGAATGGATGACCATGATAATTTGATGAATAATGAAAAATCATTGGATATCTTTGGGCCAATTGTACTCTCTCAGCCCAATTTATACCACGGAGTTGTTATGGAAAAAAAATCTAAGGCAAGGTCTACATATACTGCCTTGATTTTCTTTGTAAAGATGGAACATGGCCTTAAAATATGCTTTATTTTAGTAGTAATCCTCAGATAACAGATAATCAGAGTTGGAAGGGACCTTATAGGTCATTAGTCCAACTCCCCACCCAAGCAGGAGACCCTACACCATTTCCGACAAATGGCAATCCAATCTCTTCTTGAAAGTCTCAAGTGATGGCGCTCTCACAACTTCCAAGGGCAAGCTGTTCCATTGGTTGATTGTTCTCACTGTCAGAAAGTTTCTCCTTATTTCCAGGTTAAATCTCTCCTTGTTCAGTTTCCACCCATTATTCCTTGTCTGGCCTACAGGCACTTTAGAAAATAGCTTGACCCCTTTCTCTCTGTGGCAGCCCCTCAAATATTGGAAGACTGCTATCATGTCTTCCCTGGTCCTTCTCTTTACTAGACTAACCAAGCCCAGTTCCTGCAAACGTTTGTTGTATGTTTTAGCCCCCAGTCCCCTAATCATCCTGGTTGCTCTTCTCTGTGCTTTTTCTAGAGTCTCAACATCTTAAGCCTCAACAGATTATGATAGCAACTGGGACCTGGATTGTCAACAGTGATATGATTATATAGCATGATATCACATAGCAATATTGCTTAGCAATGGCAATCCCAGGTACTGTTGAGAAGTTAAGCAGGAAAATGCAGGAGTCAAAGATAAATAGTGGCGAGTGCCTTGGGAGAAGAAGGGTGTCAAATATGGCATGATGGGGCTCATATAGGTTATTGAAGGCCTGGGAAGGGAAGGAGAGAAGGCTTCGCTGTATTACTTGATTAAATATATTGACATTATTTGAAGAATATATAAAGTAATTTCAGAATAAACTACTTTCAATTTTAAGAAAAAGTGGGGCAGGATGGGGAGTAAGTAAAGGTACTAAGGTATTTAAGAAAATGTGCTGTTTTTTCTGCTAAAGTATTTCTATACATTTTAGACCTCTGACAAGTATTTGATGAAGCCCATGTCACACTGCGCCAACGGATGCAAAGAGGATGTAAAATGGACAAAAAAACTTGCCATCCGTTGGAAAACGCGATGCATCCGTTGTGTACTCACTGCATACGTCTTTCATACGCTCTATCCGTCAAACATCCGTCTACTGCTATTTCATCCGCTCAAAAAGTTTTGAGCTACACAAATCTTTTTGAGCAGATGAACTTTCCGCCGCGTACGATCTACATCCGCGACACACACGGGCAACAAACGTTCTACATCTGTTGTCATCTGTTACACGTCCGATGTATCCTCTCGGCATCCTCTGGCTATCCGCGCAACTCACATCCACTCCAGTGGAAAGCGAAAAGAAGGAGGAAGCGAAAGGTACACGGAACATCCACAAAGCGTGAGTAGCATGGAAATAGAAATGATGTAAGCAGATGCATCTCGTATATACAGCATTAAAACGGACAAAACGTTCGTATATGGGACATATCTCGGATATTTAGGATGTCTGGAGGATGCCTAGTGTATGTGGAAGGACACCCAGCTGAAAACTGACATTTCCTATAAAAAGGGGGAGGAAATCACCTGGCTCTCACTTTCAGTCCAGCAGCCCTGGTGTGCAGACCTCTTTACCCTTGGTCTTGCTCTTCCATATCATCCATTGATCTCCACCATGGATCATCGCAAACTCCTTTTGGTAGCCACCATCATTCAACACCAGAACCAAGCCCTCTTCAGACTGTTTCACCTTTTCTACGCAAGGAGAAGAAGACGTCCAAGAGCTGTCTGGGTCCAAAGATGGATCGGGAGAAGAGTGGAGTTTGGACTCTATGACAAGCTGATGGTGGAGCTGAGGAATGAAGACACTTGTGCATTCCAGAACTTCATGAGGATGCCACCAGCCATGTTTGATGAAATTGTGGAGCGTCTGAGACCCAGGTTGACCAAGCCGAGCACCAACTTCCGTCCTAGCCTGGACCCTGGACTGAAGGTGGCACTGACTCTAGACCACCTGGCCTCTGGGACCACATACAGAAACATGCAGTATGCCTGGAGGGTGCCACACAACACCATCAGCATTGGGGTCAGAGAAGTTGTGCAGGCCATCATCGAAGAATACGTGGAGGAGCTCTTCCAGTGTCCCACCACTGAAGAAGGCTGGAAGAAAGTTGCAGAGCAGTGGTATCAGAGGTGGAACTTTCCCCACACCATTGGAGCCATAGATGGGAAGCACGTGGCCTGCAAAGCTCCAGCCAACTCAGGGTCCAATTATTTCAACTACAAGAGCTTCTTCAGCATTATCTTCTTAGCCATGGTTAATGCTGACTACAAGTTCATGTACATCGATGCTTCAGGGAATGGGTCAGCTTCAGATGCCCAGATATACAACGCCAGTCACCTCAAGGGTGGGCTGGAACGCAACCTCATCATGGGTTTCCCAGATCCAGACCCCCTGCCCAACGACACACAAGATGTGCCCTACTTCATCGTGAGTGATGACCCCTTCTCCCTCAGAACCTACCTCATGAAGCCCTACACTTCAAGATACCTCACCCGTGAAGAGAGGATCTTCAACTACAGGCTGTCCAGGGCAAGACGGATAGTGTAGAACGCCTTTGGCATCCTGGCCAACAGGTTCCAGGTACTTCTCACCACTATGCAGCATCACCCAGGGACTGTGAGGAGCATCGTGGAAGCTTGCTGAAACACTGGTGCAACTCCCCAGCTGGAGCAGTGGTGTGGCAAGACAGGATGGTAGATGCTTAACGGATGCTTCCTTCAGCCTGTCTCATCACACTGATGACATTGTGCCATGTATGTTGAGTGGCCTTACAATGAACAGGGCATTAATAAAGAGTTTTATGTTGAAATGTGTTGATCAATGATTAAATTGCTTTTGATAATAAAGGGCCATATGTGTGGCAGCTGGGAGGGTGGACCATACAGTCCCACTATGCTTGCACTGGAGGTTTATCTATCCCACAGCTATCCTTACCCATCCCACAACTATCCTTATCCCACAGCTATCCTTACCCATCCCACAGCTATCTTTACCCATCCCACAGCTATCCATCCCACAGCTATCCTTACCCATCCCACAGCTATCCATCCCACAGCTATCCTTACCAATCCCATAAGCATGCAAAGGCTTAACCCTTTTTTCAAAGTTTTCCCCAACACTTTATTAAGTAAAAAAAATGAACCAAGTGTGTGAAGCAAAGATAACCTTTATTAATAACAAATTGTATGACTTTATTAAAAAGGAAAATGACCCAAGTAAAGTGTCTTAAGCAAAGATAAAGTGAACAGGTAACAACTCAGTCTCTGGCACTCTTCTCAGCCACTCTGAGGCGTGCCCATGGTAAAGGGGCCAGGGACTATGGAGGTGGCTGTTGCTGGAGTGCTGGTCTGAGGCATCATTGGGGTGCCTGGCCCCGAGAGTACAACAGGAGATGGTGTGTGCAGGAAGCTCTCAGAGAGCTGACTCAGTCCCGTGAGGTTGAGAGGCCCTTCATCAAGTACCTGGGATGTGAGGCCCAAGACTGATGACAGATGTTCTGACGAAGGGCTTGGCTGTGGGTTGGAGGAAGGAGGAGTGTAGTGGGACTGTCTGGTCTGCAGCTGGGTCAGGTGAGGCATCTGTGGTGTCTGTGGCATCCGAGGAACCTGGGTGTGGACTGGGAAGGGCTGCCTCTGCTGTGGGAAGTCCTGGTAGTGGTAGGCTTGGTAGGCAAGGGGCTGCTGAAATCCGTGGAAGGGCTGTGACATCACCTGGGGTGGAGGAGCAGACCTGGAGTGGGTAGGAGCAGGTTCAGCTGGGCCTGGAGGTGGTGCAGAAGAGCTGTGATCCTCTCCTTCATCACCTGGTACTGGGCCTCGGGCATGGCCATGAGGGTCTGGCCCAGGTATGTGATGAAGGGTTTGCGGTTGGAGGATGGTATGTCAAAGTGGACCAGCTGGGAGAGGAGATCTGTGCTGGCTTTGATTGTGTTCCTGATCTCCAAGAGGACAGTGTGGCTCTGTCCCTCCGGTCTGCCTCTCTGCCTGCTTTCTGTGGAGATGGAGCTGGGGGTGGGGGTGGCTTGGTCTCTGGTGGCTGCTTCTTCTTGCTCCATCTGAGACAGGGGATCCTCCACGTCCTCGGGCACGGGGAGTGCAGCTGTCGGGGGGGGGGTCTCTGTCGTGGGGCCCTCCAAAGACACCTGCCTGGACATGGTAGCTGTCTCCTGGCTGGAAGAGGAGTGGCTCTCTGAGGGAGAGGGTTGACAAAGGGGCTGCTCCTTGGTGGCGGATCTCACCCTACAGGAAGCTGCACCTGGCTATGACATAGGTCTCCCGGTCAATGAGCTTGACAGCGGCCTGCCCGGATTTCTTCAGGTGCAGCTTGCCATACCAGGTGTGCATATGCTTCCACCACCCCAGGAGGACATCTGAAGTGTAGCCCAGGCTCTCTGCCTTCTCTCTCCACGCTGCCTGCTTCCACTTGGTGTCACGATAGAGCTTGTGGCCACAGGTACTCATTCTCCCTAGCCATTCCAGCACCTCCTCCTCATGGTCTTCGGAAATGGAGTACTGTTTCCTCTCCCCCTTCTCCTTGACTTGCCTTTTCCTCCCTCTGGCAGGGCCTTCAGCAGCAGGACTTTGCGGGCCTTGGGGCTGGTCCATCACAGCAGCAGCAGCAGCAGCAGGAGAAGCACCACCACCAGCAGCAGCAGCAGCAGAAGCACCAGCAGCACCAGGAGCACCAGCACCAGCAGCACCACCACCAGCAACTTCAGAGTCAGAGCCAGGGGGTGGGATGGTGGTTCTGTCCTTCTTGCCAGGACTGGCAGGAGTAGGCACAGGCTTCCTCTTCTTCCCCATGGTGTTCTTTCAAGATGTCTCTGGCAGCAGGCCTTTCCTCTGAATGGTGACCTTCTTGCGAGCTGCCTCCTTTTATATCCGTGGAGCTTACGCAATTCATCCTCCCCGCATACGCAGTGAACACTTTGCATCCGCTATGCATCCGCTATGCATCCTATAGGCGTCCGTGATGCATCCGCGTCATCCGCTACGTGTCCGCTTCGCTGTTCTCTCCCGGAAGCCCTGCGGATGCGTCATCTACTTCCATCTGCTAGGCTTCCTACGAACATCCGCTTTACCTCCCTGCTACATCCTCCCCACGTCCATTCCTTTCCGTTGTTGTCCGCTCTGTTTATGCAAATATGGGGCACTTTTGAGAGTGGATAACAACGGAGGGAAAATTTGCTCATCCACTGTGTCCTTTTTGCATACGTTTTGCATCCGTCGGCCAGTGTGACCTAGCCTTTAGCAATGCATGTTCAGTCCCACCCATTTCTTCTGTTCCTGTTTTTGTGAGGGGGATTTGGAATTTGAAGCAGAGCAAGATGCAACTTTTGGCCAAAGATGGTTATCTCTGGCTCAAGTTATATAGGGTTCACGTATCTTAGAAAATGAGATGGTAACTATCTTAGAAAATAACATGTTCCCTAGGGATCTGGACCCTTTTGAATTGCTACATCCTGCCTAAGTTGCAGCTGCAAGTCAATTATTTGTTTTCTGAGCTCAGCCGCAGAAGACCTTTGTACTTTTTGCATTAAAATAACTCTGTGATGCACACAGACTTTGAACTGGCATGCTTTCCCCACATCTAAACATTAACAGAACCATATTGCAAATGTTACTGACAATGGTAAATTACACATTTTAAACTTCTGGAAGCTAATGAAAAGAAACTCATGCTCCTGTTCTTGTTGGGCTAAACAGGAAACAGTGAAAAAGAAAAGCTGGAGAAATAGTTGTTTGAATCACAATACCATCCTGTACATTTATTCTAGTTTCTACCTAAAATGCTGTTTTTTTCTGTTTTATATTTTGTTCCTTTTCCACAGCCCTTGCTAAAATATTATCTAGTTCATAGCAAACTTGATTTTTGAAATAGGAATAGGTGAAGTAAAATAAACAAGTCCATTCAAATATGCACTGATTCTACAAAGATAGAAAGTATTTGAGCCAATCATATTTCACTTACAAATAATTGCAAACAAATTCATATTTTATATATCCATTAAAAATAATAAAGCAGTCATCTTGATTGTTAAAGTGGTTTGGAAATGGTTGGTGTGCACAAGTAAAACTACAAGACAAAGATAAGGAAGGAAATGGTTGAGCAGAATTTGCACAATCTGTTATAATCCTTTTTCTCTAGAACTAGCGGGCCATAAAATAAGCAACGTCACCAGATAAATGCAAGCATGTTTAAATAGAACTGGTATTCTACTGTAGATTTTTATGCTATTTCCCACATTATTCTGATTACAGATAGTTTTCAGCTTACAACAATTGTTTGAAGTTACAACGGCATTAAAAAATGACTTATGACTGTTTTTCATACTAACGACTACTGTAGCATCCCCATGATCACATGAACAAAATTAAGACACTTGAAAACTAACATTTATGACCACTGCAATGTGATCACATGTTGCAACCTTCTGACAAGCAGTCAATGGGAAAACCGGTTTCATTCAATTCCCATGTTAATAATTTAACAACTACAGTGATTCATTTAACAATTATAGAATAGAATAGAATAGAATAGAATAGAATAGAATTCTTTATTGCCCAAGTGTGATTGGACACACAAGGAATTTGTCCTGGTGCAAATGCTCTCAGTGTACATAAAAGAAAAGATACATTCATCAAGAGTCAAGAATCATAAGATACAATAAGCAATCAAATCATACTAGGAAACAGCCAATATAAATCGTAAATCATAAGGATACATGCGACAAAGTTACAGTCTACAGTCACAAGTGGGAGGGGATGAGTGATAAGGAGTGATGAGATTAACAGTAATAGTAGTGCAGACTTTGTAATAGTCGAATAGTGTTGAGGAAATTATTTGTTTAGCAGAGTTCAGGGAAAAACTGTTCTTGTGTCTAATTGTTTTGGGGTGCAGTGCTCTTTAGTGTCATTTTGAGGGAAACAGTTGAAACAGTTTGTGTCCAGGACGTGAGGAGTCTGAAAATATTTTCACAGCCCTCTTTTTGACTCATGCAGTATATAGGACCTCGATTGAAGGCAGGTTGGTAGTTGTTCGGAATTGATAGTCACCTAACAGTTGGGTTGAAAATATACACTGCTCAAAAAAATAAAGGGAACACTTAAACAACACAATGTAACTCCAAGTCAATCACACTTCTGTGAAATCAAACTGTCCACTTAGGTAGCAACACTGATCACTGATTGACAATCAATTTCACATGCTGTTGTGTAAATAGAATAGACAACAGGTGGAAAGCATAGGCAGTTCGCAAGACATCCCCAATAAAGGAGTGGTTCTGCAGGTGGTGACTACAGACCACTTCTCAGTTCCTATGCTTTCTGGCTGATGGTTTGGTCACTTTTGAATGCTGGTGGTGCTTTCACTCTAGTGGTAGCATGAGATGGAGTCTACAATCCACACAAGTGGCTCAGGTAGTGCAGCTCATCCAGGATGGCACATCAATGCGAGCTGTGGCAAGAAGGTTTGCTGTGTCTGTCAGCGTAGTGTCTAAAGCATGGAGGCGCTACCAGGAGACAGGTCAGTACATCAGGAGACATGGAGGAGGCTGTAGGAGGGCAACAACCCAGCATCAGGGCCGTTACCTCCACCTTTGTGCATGGAGGGACAGGAGGAGCATTGCCAGAGCCCTGCAAAATGACCTCCAGCAGGCCACAAATGTGCATGTGGCTGCTCAAACAGTCAGAAACAGACTCCATAAGGGTGGTATGAGGGCCTGACATCCACAGGTGAGGGTTGTGCTTACAGCCCAACACCATGCAGAACGTTTGGCATTTGCCAGAAAACACCAAGATTGGCAAATTTGCCACTGACACCTTGTGCTCTTCACAGATGAAAGCAGGTTCACACTAAGCACATGTGACAGATGTGACAGGTCTGGAGATGCTGTGGAGAATGTTCTGTTGCCTGCAACATCCTCCAGCATGACCAGTTTGGCAGTGGGCCAGTAATGGTGTGAAGTGGCATTTCTTTAGGGGGCTGCACAGCCCTCCATGTGCTTGCCAGAGGTAGCCTGACTGTCATTAGGTACTGAGATGAGATTCTCAGACCATATGTGAGACCATATGCTGGTGCGGTTGGCCCTGGGTTCCTCCTAATGCAACACAATGCTGGACCTCATGTGGCTGGAGTGTGTCAGCAGTTCCTGCAAGATGAAGGCATTGATGCTATGGACTGGCCTGCCCATTCCCCAGAGTGGGAATCCAATTGAGCACATCTGGGACATCATGTCTCACTCCATCCACCAATGCCACATGGCACCACAGATGGTCCAGGAGTTGGAGGATGCTTTAGTCCAGGTGTGGGAGGAGATCGGTCAGGACAACCATCCGCCACCTCATCAGGAGCATGCCTGGGCATTGTAGGGAGGTCATACAGGCACGTGGAGGCCACACACACTACTTGTTTTAAGGACATTATATCAAGGTTGGATCAGCCTGTAGAGTTTTTCTCCACTTTAATTTTGAGTGTAACTCCAAATGTAGACCTCCATGGGTTGCTAAATTTGATTTCCATTGATAATTTTTGTGTGATTTTGTTGTCAGCACATTCAATTATGTAATGAACAAAGTATTTCATAAGATTATTTCATTCATTCAGATCTACGATGTCTTATTTTTGTGTTCCCTTTATTTTTTTGAGCAGTGTATAAACCAGGATAGACATTTAATACTGTATCTTTAAGGGAATGCTAAAATTGTAATTGGGTGTGGTTCCTCAAATGGCCAGAAGATGGAGCCAGAAATCTGGGTTGTTAGTTCTGTTGTTGTAGTTGCTAGATGCTCTGATGGTCAATATTTTTGGTTCCTGCATTTTTCCCTATTGACTGTTGCTGATCGTCGTTCTTCTTGTATTATTGTAAGACTATTTATTGAACTGTGCATGATACTGGATTTTGTTAGTGGATTATCCCTGGACTGAAAACTGACTGCTTTAACCATATATGACTTGGACTGCTTGTTGGACTTTGCTTAACCATTTACTGGAAGTAAAAACCTACATTTTACTATACAGTGTATTTGCATGCTGGTTGTGTGTTGTTCCTCACCACTCTCACTACATCTCCCTATGTGCACTCATTCTCCTAACAGGGAATTACCTCAACAGTAGTAATTGTTGGAACTTCTGGTTTGAGCTTCTTTGGTAACAGACCGAAATCTTATCTCTGCGAGGCTTTGATCCCTGCTCGCCATTGGAGTGCCCCTAGCTGGCTGGTTCTGGGGCTAAGCCATTCCATAGAGGTGGTGAAGAAGGGGGAGACTTTCTGCAGGGTTGAGGAGAGCCACATCTCTCCTCCCCAGCTGGCCATTACTCCCTTTCTGGAAGGCGGTTGTAGCGGTGGTCAGAAATGGCCACTACAAAGAACTCGACCGGGAAAGAATGTGCAGGAGGAAGATAAGAAGAGAAAGTTTTGGTTGACTAAGTCAAACAGCAAAAGCAACAAATAAGTTACCCTGGAATTTAAATGTAATAACATTGTTCCCAAAGAAGATTTTGAAGTTGCGAAGGAGAGAGAGAAGGGAAAGGATTAGGTTTTTTTTTTCTTCCCTTCCTTATACTGACAGCTAAGAGACTTAAGCAAGAAATTGAAAAAAATCCACTTTGACATTAATAGGCATTTAAGCTGAAAATAAAAGTCAAAGGAATAATAAAGATTTCTGGATATTTAAAAGTTTTTAAAAAGCAGGAAAGGAGAAAAAAAAGAATAAAAGGGCAGGATCTGGAAAAAATGGAGGAGACTGCCTGGAACTAAGGAATGGAACTATAATTAAAAGGAATTTACAGTGAAATTTTAACAAGATTCCTCAAAGATACATATTAATTGAAGCTTGGTAACAAAATAATAGAACCCCAGGAAGAGAAAGTGGAAAAAAGAAGCAAAAAGAAATAGCCTTGGGTTGTTTGGCTTACTTGGTGATTTTTGGTTTTTGCATCTGGATGACTAAAATGAACCAGGTGGTTGTTTAAAAGTCTTTAAAGTGGTATCACTCTTAGAACAACTGAAAATGGAACTTAAAAAATGGAAAGAAGATGCACAAGAAGGGAGAGGTTCTTTTGGCTTCGTATTTCAATTCTTAGAAATGGAGATCTGGAACTATGAGAAACAACAAGAAACACTTGCAGAACAAGAAGATTGGTACAAAGAAGAAGCCATCTTAAATGATTGAATAATTTTAAGTGTGGGGAAAAAAGAAAAGGGGGAAAAGAGAGTGAAAGACTAGAAAAAACAACCAAAAAGAAGAATAATTTGAAAGTATAATATTAGAAAGCAACAGAAGAAGGGATTACAGATGAGAAAGTTAGAAGTAGAGAGATGAGGGGGTAAAAAGGGAAGGGAGAAGAAGAGAGGGAAGAAGGCAAGGAAAAGAAGTTGTAAAAGAAAGAAACAAGAAATAGAGAAACAGGGGAAAGATATAAGGATTGTAACCATAAGCTTGTTTAGAGATAATGGGTGAAAATTTAATTGCAAAAGGGATTCTGCAAAGGTACATAAGATAGCATTGTTATATTACAAACAGAAATAATTTTAGAAAATATGATTAAAATGATGGATAAAATATTTACTGTAAGGTAGTTGAATGTTTGGTAATAAATAAATGAATTAAAATGATTGAGATAATTAAATGGGAACATTTTTAATTATTAGTAATTATTTATAAAAATATAAGTGAGAAATATGGAAAAAAAAATAACTATGGAAAGTTTATAAGTGTTCTCAAGGAAGTATGATATTTAATTGAAAAGATATGTTAAAGATGTTAAGATTTTAATGAGTATTAATGATAGAATTGAATTGGAATGGAATGTGTGCTTTATTTACACACACACACACACACACACACACACACACACATATATGTTTTTTAAAGCTTTCGCGGGTACTTACATGTGTGCTGTTTAGCTTCTTTCAGGTATTATCCCACGTCATTGTAGTTCTGTTAAAGTTGTAGCAACGTTTCAGCAGAATCTCATCTGCCATCTTCAGGCTTCTGTATAGAGTTAGTTCCTGGTTTCAAATTTGAGGCTGGTCCATTCTGATTGGCTAGGAGCCTGGGTCTGTGTTCATTGGACTTGGAGTTTGATTGATTGGTGTTTCTGGTTTCTTCTGTCTGTTTTGTGGCTTTGATTGGCTGGCAACACTCTGTTCTTGTGTTGGAGGCTTTCAGTGCAGCTTGGCTCCGTGTGAAAG
>BLBF01000044.1:8495106-8610352 GCA_015471245.1 Laticauda colubrina
CCACGTCAATATATGGAAGGTATGTATTATATTGAATGCTATAATCCTAAAGATATACATTGAAGCTTAAATAAAAGTTTGAATGGATAAAATTAAAAAGATATAAAGCTGTCATACTCCAATTGGTAACTACAGGGAAAAAATTGTTTGATAAGAAAAGATAATATGAAATTGAAACAGGACAGACAAAAGTATAAATATAATGATTTGAATTGAGATAATTAAAATAAAGTTGAAAAAATTAAAAGAGGGGAAAAACTATGTAGAAAATATAAAACGGTAATAAGATATGGAATAGAATATAAAAATGAGCATGAAATTGAGTTTGGTGTCTGTATGAAGAAGTGATAACCTGGTACCATGCTATTTTCAAAAAAGATGTTTTATTTGTATTTTGTTTTTGTGAAAACTCAAATAAAATTTTCAAAAAAAAAACAAAAAACAGTAGCAATTGTTTTTTCTGCAATACTAATTATCCTCTGAAGTCTGTGTCTGTCATGTTGGGGACCAAACCAGACAGTTCTAGAGGTGCAGATGACAGACTCAATCATTCCTCTGTAAAATTGTATCAACAGCTCCTTGGGCAGTTTGAGCTTGCTGAGTTGGTGCAGAAAGAACATTTTTTGTTGTGCTTTTGTGATGATGTCTTTTGTTCGGTGTCCATTTTAAGTCATGTGATATAGTAGAACCTAGAAATTTGAAGGTCTCTACTGTTGATACTGTGTTGTCTAGTATTGTAAGAGGTGGTAGTATGGGAGGGTTTCTTCTAAAGTCTACCACCATTTCTACGGTTTTGAGTGTGTTCAGTTCCAGATTGTTCTGGTTAAACCATGAGGCAAGCTGTATAACCTCCTGCCTGTATGCAGATTCATCGTTGTCTCAAATAAGATCAATTACTATTGTGTCATCAGCAAATTTCAGTATTTTAACAGATGGATTGTTTGAGATGCAGTCATTGGTATATAGGGAGAAGTGGACCAAGCACACAGCCTTGGGGGGGGTGGGGGTGTCTTCTTCTAATATGTACAGGTATCGGATGTGATTCTGCCGAGCTTCATCTGCTGCTTCATCTGCTGCTTCATCTGTCTGTTAGGAAGCTTATGATCCACTTACAAGTGTGTTCAGATACCGCTAGCTGGTTTAATTTCCTTAGAATGTCTAGAATGATGGTATTGAGTGCTGAACTGAAGTCTACAAAGAGGACCTTTGCATAGATATTTGGAGATTCAAGGTGTTGTAGGATGTAATGCAGAGCCATATTAACAGCATCATCTTTCAATCTATTTGCTCGGTATGCAAACTGCATGGGATCCAACAGCAGATCCATGACGGTTTTCAGGTGGGATAGCACAAGCCTTTCAAAGATTTTCATAACTACGTATGTTAGAGCAACTGGTCATAGTAATTCAGTTCTTTGATGGAGGGCTTCTTTGACACTGGGATGATAGTAGAGCGTTTGAAGCAGGAAGGAACATAGCATATCTCTAGTAATTTATTAAAGAAGCGTGTAAAGATTGGGGCCAATTGGTCAGCACAGACTTTTAAGCAAGGAGTTATCTTGTCTGGCCCTGGTGCTTTTCCTGGCTTTTGTCTGTGCAATAGATCTTGCACTTCTTTTTCTGTGACCACCAGAGGTTATGAACCCAATGTGTTGGGGCCAGTTGTAAGAGGCTTAGCTGTTGGAGTGTCTGAGATGGGGGTTGTGGAGATAGGTGGCTGTAGTTTCCTTTCAAACCTGCAGTAAAACACATTCAGGTCATCTACTAGTTGTTGATTTCCTTCTGTCTGGGAAGGAGGTTTGCTGTAGCCAGTGATGTTTTTAAGAGTTTTCCATGTTTGCTGGTTCATTTGTTGATAACTGATTCCTTAACTTTTCAGAGAAGCTTCTTTTTGCTGCTCTGATCTCTCTTGTTAATATGTTTTTGGCCTGATTGTATAGCATTGTCACCTTTCTCTTAGGAACGATGTAACTGCTTGAGTTTAACTGTGAAGCAAGTTTTATTGTTATTATATATTTGCAGGTTTCTTGTTGGTACACATTAAGTCTTCCCAGAAGCTGACATATGTTACAGTATCTGTGAGCTCATCTGGATCTGCAGAAGTATCTTCAAAAACATTCCAATCAGTGCAAACAAGGCAAGCCTGGAGCTTCAGCTTTGACTCATCAGACCAAGTCCTCACTGATTTAATTGTTGATTTCATGGTTTTAAGTCTTTGTCTGTAGGCAGGTACAAGGTGAATCATGCAGTAGTCAAGAGTGTCCCACAGCTGCTAGTGGTAAAGACAGATAAGCATCTTTTGCTGTTGTGTAGCAGTGGTCTAAAGTATTTTTGCCTCTGGTGGGACAATTTACATGCTGGAAATATTTTGGGAGCTCTTTCCTTAAATTTGCTTGATTGAAATCCCCTAAAATGATGGGAAGGGAATCTGGGTGTTCAGCAAGTGTTCATAAGGCCTTGTTTACACAGGCTTGTGGAGGAACATACACAGCTATTAGGAGAAATGAGAACTCACATGGAGAATAAAATGGCTTGCAGTTGATATGTATAATAAGAAAGGTCGTAAAAAGGAGCAAAATTCAATTAACAAATGTCTCACTTAGCAACAAAAATTTTGGGCTCAATTATTGTTGTAAGGATTACCTGTATTTTAAAGCCCTGAATGCATATTGTACCAATACACAACTACAGCTGAAGGGAAAAATTAGAAACAGGAAATGGGAATGAATTTTATCTAATTATGAAGCTTTTACCACATATACATTTTTGTGCTTCAGAAGGAACAGAACTGTCTCCACTCGAATCTTATAATACTGTATCTTTCTAGTTCAGAAAATGGATAAGAAGATGAAATTAAAAGCAATGCTCTTTAAGTAGGAGTGTCAGCTTCTCTTTGATTAAGTTAGGAAGAGACTAGTTCACTTAATGAAATTCTGCAAATTAGAAGATATAGAAGATTTACAATTACAGCACAGGAAAGAGGCCAAGTACTCCCTAGGTATGTACATTTCAAATTAATCAAAGAATACTACTTGAGAAAGAAAACATAACTATCCATTAAATTGATGATGAAAATAATGATGGAAATATCTCATTACCCAGACAATTTAAAAACAACCTGAAAGTCAGAAGCTTTCTAGAAAAATACTTGAGAATTGACATTTATTTGCCGACTATATGAAGGAGCATTTATAGACAGAGACTGCATTCTGCAGAAAGCATAATCTTATTTCCCCAAAGACTTGTGACTATTAAATGAGCAACAAAAAAGAATAAATAAAAAAATAAAAAATGCTCATCTACCAGGCAAGCAACTTCTATGTTACATAAAAATACATAAGCACTCTTTCTTTTTTACCTCCCTTCCAGCAGAAACAATCAAATCCCGCTCAAAATTAAAAACCTTGATTGGAATAGCTGCCACAAGAAGGGGATCTAAATTGGGGTGAGGATGAGGGAAAACAAAATTCAATGCCAATAATGAAAAAGTAGGCAGGAAAGGGGAATATTTGTTTACACATTACAGAAAGAAGTTAAAATTCAGCAAGAAAACAGACTTATGTATGCAAACATTTAGGTTTAGAATGGGATGACTCACCACAGGTCAACTCACCATGGGCCAACTCATCCCAGGAAAATTCAAAAACTTGATTTAATTGTTTAAAATAATTAAAACATTATTTTTTGTCATTCACATTTCATTTTGTTCCTTCTTTTGCATCCTTTAATAATTATATTCCACTATTTTTTTCAATATTAGTGTAACTTCTGTCTTGTGGAGAGTTGGCTGTGCAAGTTATCCTAGACTTGAAGAGAACAGTTAACACGTGTTGGGTTTGCCACAATAATGTAAAACTCTCTTAAGAAGACAAGGCCTGGGGCTTCAAAAGGTGGAGACTCTTCAATGCTTCAGACCTGGATATCAAATTCATTTGGCCATGGAATCAGGTTATTTGAGAAGCTCATATTTGAAACCACTGAAACAATTTCCTCTACAAAAGAATATGCTTGTAATTTTATTGAGATTTCGTGTTGAAAAAAGGCTAATTTATCCTCAGATCTAATGTTTACAACTGAGCAAGAATTTATACTAGGATGCAGGATGGAGACAAAACAGGCAGACACACAAGTTTCTTGCTGTGATCTTGAAGGATTCTTAGCCCCCATCAATTGTTAATTTACATAAAAATATAAACATCATAAAACCCCAACATGGTATAACTCAGTAGCCATTAACATACCACTCCATATTTCAAACTGCCCTCTACTTCATTTTTAGCTTCTTCTAGAAGCAGTCAAATTTGAAGTCTGTGTATGTGTTTGTATATATTTGCATTCCAGAGAAACAGTACTGCTACTGAAAAGCATTTATCTTTGAGTTTTGGCCTTCCTCCTCTCCTAAAAAATGGAGAACCACCAGCAGTTCTCAGCAAAATTGAATTGGTTGAACCAATACTACTGTACGAATACTGAAAGTATTCCATTTTAAAAAAGGTAAAAAAACCCAGCCCTTTAAATGTTCCTGAAAACCTAGTGGTAACCAGTCCAGATTCACAACACAACTATGTTCTTTCACTGTGGTGAGCAGTAACTAACATATAAGCTATAGTTGTTAGTTGCGAAGTAGTGTCCAACCCATTGCCACCCCAGTGACGTTCCTCCAGGCTTTCCTGTCCTCTACCATCTTCTGGAGTCCATTTAAGCTCACACCAACTGCTTCAGTGACTTCATCCAGCCACCTCATTCTCTGCCATCCTTCTTCTATTGCCCTCAATACTTCCCAGCATTAGGCTCTTCTCCAGTGACTCCTTCCTACTCATTAGGTGGCCAAAGTATTTGAGTTTCATCTTCAGGATCTGTACTTTAAGTTAAACGTAACGTGCTTTAAAGGCAAGTCAAAGTAGACACTGCAGTAATTTTACTGGTGATGATGATGGCATGAGTTATTGTAATTAGTTTTTCTTCTCCTAGGTAGGGGTGCAATTAATGAACCAGCCAGAACTGGCAAAAGCCTCTTGGGTATTGCCATCTGCTGCTCCTACAAAGCTGTATGTCCAGGATAAAACCTAAATCATAAGACTTGCTCCTTTAATAGTGCTTCCCCATCAAGAGATATATTACAAGCTATAATGAGCTGTGAAATTAGCTTTGAGAAAGAGGAGGAAGAACTGCAGCCAAGACAAGTCAGATAAATCTCAGTTCAAAGCAGGAATGGAATCTGAGAAAAAAGCTCACTCACTACTGTCTATGTAGTCAAGATATGTAGTCAAGACTAGGGCAGATTTTATACACTAAATATACTAACAGATCCCCATAGGCACCTGGGAGCTCTTGATGTTGATTCTTCCCCAAAAGACAAGAATCACTCTAAATGCAATCACTTTACAGCCACCCACTACTGGAACAAGAGAGAAGTAAAATGAGACAATGTGTAAAGAAATTTAAGAAGCAAAACAGTACTTTTTTGATAGTTGTGGGGGTGAGGTATTTATAAAATGAGCAAATCCTATTCTTTCTCACTATACTTTAATTGGTTTATACACAACTCACAACTAGACCAGATTAGTAGCCTCACAATAAATCATATATGTAAACTAACAACCCTACTTAAGAGTTTGGATACAGGCAGCTTATTATGTATGTTTTGCCCTAAGAGTATACTGAATGAAAAAATGAAACCCTGCCTTTTTATCCTTTACCAATTGTTGCCAACCTGATATATTTTATTTAGTACCTGCAAGTGGATATAGTGGAAGTGAAGGAAAAACAAGCTTGATTTCTGATGGTATATTAGTTTGAAGTATAGCATCCAACTGATTTATGATGGAAAACTGTTTTAGAGTAAGCTCTGCAACCCTTGTGAAAAGATAAGTGCAAAACTACTAATATCATGGCTTGAGTTCTAGAGATTGTCTAGCCTAAGAAAAGCTACCATATTTTTCGGACTTTCAGACACACCTAGCTTTCGGGGAGAACAAGAAAAAAAATCCTGCCTCTGCCTCCCAGCAATTTGCCTTCTTGCAGCAAGCAACAAGCCTGTCAGCTTCAACACAGCCTGATTTAGCATGAACATCTGATTCCAGAATACCACCTATCAATTGTTCCAGGTGGTGTGGAGGCGGCGATAGGTGGCAGCGGCAATGGGCAGTGACAGCACAGTCTGGAACAGTTGATCGGTGGTATTCTGGGAAGCAGATCCAAACCACCAACTGGATTTGGATATTGTATTTCTGCCAAAGTGTTTCAAATACTGAAAGGGTGAGCAAACTTTTGCACCTATCACATTTTGCACCCATCGTATTAATTGCTTTTATTCTGAGTTTGTAAGCTGCACATTAAAAAGCTTCCAAAGGTATAGAAAGATGTCGTGTTTAATTCTACATTATGTAGTTTGCACCATCTTTTATGAAATTAGGAATTTGACCAGAAATGTCTAATTTTTTTGCATACAACTGTACCTTGCTTTAAAACAATATATTTGATCAGATCATTGCTCTGACAATATACAGAATATTTGAGTATTTCCCAACAGTGGATAGTTCTGCAGAAAAATGGAATCTCTCACAGAACAAGAGGCTTGAAGACAAGTTAAAGCTTGCTACTCTTACGTGGAGTCAAATATTCCATGCATGCTCCTGGCATCCCAGATGTTTGTTTCTATGGAAAAGAGAGCTCTGTGTAGCTAGATCTTACTATTTCAGCCATGCACTTGCTGACTCATCCTTACTATGCTAAACTTTGTTCATCTATCATATAATCATCTTAGAGTGTGAAATGAAATTCACGGCTGCACTCATTTCATTCAGCAGTATCATAAAAATTGGGGGTAGAAATAAAGCAATGATTGATATCAGAGATATATCCTTAACAAAAGCTGCAGGATTCACTGAATTGGAACCTCAGAGCTTTAAGTTACCTGATTAAGGTTTTTCTGGTCTTTTAGTGCCCAGATTATGAGAAGGATTTCTCCCCCATCCAGCATAAACTCATCTGTATCTTCATTTAAACATACACTATATTATTACTCCTTTTGATGTCTCTAAAACCTGTAATTACTCACCTGGATTGGATAAGTCAGATTTTCCAAACCATGAATAATTTTATTCATCTCTCTAGCATGTTCTGCAGTGGTGAAATGTTGGAAGACTATAGCTCTAATAAGCTTTAAGTATTCAAATTCATAATACAAAATTTTAATTAAGAATTGAATGAAATGCACTGGATCTGCAAATATAGTGCTCTTCAGCTTCAGTTCAGGAAAAGTGAACAAAAGAGCATGGAACAGCATGACTGAAGGGGCCAATAGTCGAGAGATACATGTTTTATTTAAGAAAACACACTCTGGCACTATTCATTACTAACCAACACTATCAATTCACACATAAAGATTGCAATATATGTATCTGAGGCTTTGCTCCTCTCCCCTTATGATGAAATTCTGTTTCTTGTGGTTTCTTGACCATCATAACATAGAGGGAGGCAATCATATTTTCTTTCTTTGTTTCTGTGGAAGGCCATGTTCCTCTAGAAGTAATCGGTCTAGGGCTGCATCACATGCCAAGATGGACAGAGCTAAAGCAAATGACCCAGAAGAAATTACATTGAGCTTATTCTTTCCAGAATCCTCCCCTTTCACCCCTTTACTTAATCCAATGTATTCTCTCTTTCCCCCCTTACAAAGAAGACACAGATCAAGGATGCATTGTTTTTGCGAGAGAAATAAACTGATTGATTGTAAAAGGCTTTCAATGTCAAGCTGCATGAAATGAGACCAGGAATTGCAAGCAGTTAACTCCTGCTTAAGCCCATTCTGAATTATCAATATTCATTCAGCTTGGAAGCCAACTGGATTTCAATGTATACTACAAAACAACTGTGAGGATGCCTTCAAGCTTCATCTAGGAGACAGAAAAAGTAAATACCAACATAAAGATATGGGGCAAAATATTAGCCTCAGGAAGAAGATCCGAAAAGGGGCTTATTTCATCCCCCATCATCATCACTGATAAAGCTTAGAACTACCAGTATGGAGATTTTTCATTTTACCCCATAACTTTCTAAAATATCAGAGAACAAATTTAGGAATAAACTTTGGACTAAAAATTATAGCTCCTTCTCACTAATAGGGCTGAGATCAAGAATGTTAAAAGAGCAAATTTAAAACAAATACAGACAGAAATCTTGGTTACCAATGCAGTGGTACCTATGAGGATGATTAAAGATGAATTCAAAGTTCCTGTTACTTTTAATTTGTCGGCATAATAGAAACCATACATAGGTTCAATGCAGTAAGGAAATATAAACAATCCAACAAAGCAGCTGATACAAGGAAACAAAAGCAGGGAAGGCTATTTTCAAGAGCAGCTAGTGAGGGCAATTGTTATGTGAATTTTTACCTGGGTAAGGCATGGCTTGTCCAGCTACAAATGACAGTGATGCAGAGGCATTTGCAATGAGTTCAGGTCAATGAAACTCCTGTGCCCTTGAGAGATGGCAGAGAAAAGACCTCTTTAAAACAAGCAGGGAAAGGAGCCAACGTCATTCATCCTGCCACTGTTGCTGTTGTCTATTTTTTAACAAATCTACCACCACTAACAAGACTACAGCATTAGATGGATATAAAGATAAATAGTAAATCTGAAAAGAAACTGCAGCATCCCAGATAGATAACATCCCCTTTCTGTTTTCATGAAAATCAGAAACGAGAAAAATGGAAGAAGCCAACAGGACTTATTCAGACCTAACAAGACACCTAGAACACTTTGAGCATTTCCTGAAAGTGAGGCAAGATCTTCAGAAACAAGTGCTAGGCTAATTTAATTAGAGTCAGAAAGAAAAAAGGATTAAGATGAAATGTACTTCAGGTCTTCCGAGCTTGACTATTCATGCTGAAATTAGGCAGACCAATTTTACTAAACCGTCTAACAGGTTTGCCTTGCTCCAAGAAAAAAAGTGTGAGAATGCCCACTGCACTCAGATGCTGTGCTAGAGTTCCTTGTTAGCCAAGAGTAGATTTACTTTCTCATAAATTTCTGGAAGGTGTGTGTGTGTGTGCGAATTCATGTACATGTAGAAAAGAGAAATTTATAATGGCATTAGAACTATTAGAATTTGCATGATAGGACAAGTTAGATAAGGGCAAGCCATGTTGAGATGAAAAACTGAGTTTCAATGAAAAGATTGAATGAAGCTTATGACCGGAATCATCAGCTCTGAGTAGAAGTCGACAATGCTTTTGGCAGGGACAACCTATCTAGAAAGGAGTTTCTCAGGGATGCTAGACCTGGATTATTTAGGGCTGATCTCAGGATCCTTACTGGGAAGAGCTTGGTAAATCTCCCATTCCTACCAATATAGGAGATCTTCTGTTCTAGCCTTCTATATCTCAAAGACATGGTAGGAAAAGGGAGAAATTCAAAGATCCAATTTAAAAAAAACCAACCAGAAAAGGACTAGGAGAGAGTTTCTTTAGACGTTTAACTAAAAATATGGTGAGGACTGTTTCCAGCCAGCTTCCCCATCTTGATAGTCACATAAATTGAGGCAAGGACTGTCTTGAGCCTACTGAAAAGTTCATAAATTCAGAATACAGCCAGATCAGTAGAGGGTCTCTGCATTGCTGCTCCGGGGTCGCTTGATCTTCTCAATATTCTTTAGAATCATGTCATGCAGAGTCACCTAGAAGGAGAGAATCTGTTATTAGTTTTTTTCCCCCCCTGACTTTAGCAAGTATGTATGATTAGCCATGAGTATCATATTTCTCTCCAGAGAAAGTTAGAAAGCCCAACATCTTCTATACTTCAATAAATGCAAGGTTGTTTAGGAACTACTGAGTTAAAATTAAACCAATTTCATGGAGTCGTGGGTTTCCCACAAATGTTTCTAAGATGCTATCAATTGAATAGAGGATTCTTTTCACAAAATTATAAAAAAATACAGTAGCTGATTGAGAACCATAAGAGTGATTCAAATAGGCTTGCATTTGAAGTATTGACCTGAATCATGAATACTGTTGTACTTGAAAACATATATCTACGATTTCTACCAAAAGTACCATACTACAAGACTGAAACTTAAATAGAAAAATACTCTATCTTTGAATTAATCAACATATTACTGTAACATAGCCTTTATTAGTCCCATACTTAACAAAAGTCATCAGAGTTCAACTTCTAAAATTTTCAGCCAGTATTGTCATTTGCCATTCTTTTCTCCATTTCCTAACATTTTTGGTAAATGGAAAGCATTTCTTTGGCAGACACTAATGTTTCAGACAAGAATCCTAAAGAACAGTCCTGCTCTCAGCTACAATTTGGAAATTTTATTCTAGTAGATCTGGAAGGCACTAGCAGTCCAACATCATGGAAGTACCTAGTGCCTCTCCTATCATCATGGATAATCTTCAGTGTTTGTTACCTTTACTTTCATCACTTTAACACATCACAATAACTATGATTAAAACAAGTTATCAAAAGACTTGTCAGGTTTATAAGTGAGAAATTTGGGATTGCATTTCCATTAGCTACTCCTATAGTACAATATATGGAAAAAATATTGAAGTGAACACAACACAAAGATATAAATTTCGCTGCATAGCCTATGATTAAATATGTTTTTTCTTTCAATTGTTAAAAGTATTAGCTGCTATTGTCCAGTGCTAATGATTTATGTCACTTGGCCACAGTTTAAGTGAAAGCTTCTAAACCCCTGGATATAGCTGTGCCTCATGAAGAAAGATCTCTAAGGCTGAGAAAAAAACTAGAATTTCTAAATTGCCGGTTGATGTGCTAATGTGTCACCAATGCTATATGAGCCACAATGGCTGTCAGTTGGCTTAAGAGTGAAATTATTATCTAAAAAAATCCTACATTACTTAAGACCTGATTACCTGAGAGACTAATTCCTGTTCATCAGTTAAGATCCAACAGAATGGGTGTGTTTCAAGTCCCTCTATTAAATCTTGCCATCTTATGGGCCCTAGGAAGTGTACTTTTTAATGTTCTATTTGTTTTATTTATATAACATATAAAAATTAAATTTCAATCAGTGTGTTGTCTGGGTACAATTGTTTTTAAGTAATCATAATCAAAATGTTTATGGTAGTATTCATCACAATAATAGTATAATAACAATATTTAACTTATCTACTTTAACAAATCTCCATTTTAACATTTATCCTTTTATAGCTCCATATTTCTAACTTGTTTTTATTATCTAACCATTGGTAAAATATGCCCCATATCAAGAAATATTCAATGTTTTCTTTTTTCCTTAATAGTAAGCATGTGTGTTGTAGGTCTTGAAGGTCACCTTCAAGAAGTGAGGGGAGCCGAATGTCAACTCATAAAACATTTTATATACACGTTTTATAGTTGACAACAGAAGGGGGGGAGTTTCAAAGAGCAGGCAGCAATGTGGAATCGAAAGTACGTTTGATTCATATTTTCTTCAAAGGCTGATTAGATGACTGAAGCTTCTGCTGCTCAAAAAAGCTTCTGCTGCTCATAATTGGAGATCATGATTGATGACTTTTGGCTATGGACATTTTTCATTGGATGATACACCCAGAGGGGTGGGTGGAGAAGCAGGATCAAGGGTGAGAGTGAATTATGTATCTCAGAGTTGGCTACGCCCAGGTTAATTCCGGATGTAGAATGTTAACTTAAAATAAATCTTTTTTAGTTTTGGGAGTGTAGTGTGAGGCTCATGATTTAATTGGAGTAACTGCTGGAATCCTGACACATAAGTTTCACATTATTGATGATTTTGTTAATAAAGTAGTGTTAGGATTTAGGTTTACTTGAGTTCTGCATATGTACACTCTTTAGTTTTTTGAAAACAATTTCAGTATTTCTTTCACTGAGAAAGAAAAAGAAAGGTTTCTGTTAGAAAGTTCTCCTTACATGCTGTACTTGGCTGTTAAGGAGTTCAAAAAAGGAAGTGAACACATTCCCAACACTTCTCAGCAGAATTTGCATGCCTTCATGCAATGCAGGTTCCTGCAGGAGACTTTACACATTTAATTCATTTTAGATTTGAAGCAATTTTAACTTATTCTGGTTTTCTCTATATAATATGAAAACTTGTAAAATGTTCAAATAAACCAGGGAATTTCCTTTTAAAAAAATAAGTAAAAGTAATATAGCTAATTGATCGTGTTTTTATCATTATGCCCTGGTTCAGAAACTATACTATGCCAATTTATTTAAAATATGGTTTGTGGAAGAAGCTATAATAGCCTGGGCTTATATAACATAATTTGGTTTGAATTAGGTTTAGAATGTTATGTGAGCCTAGCCTATAAGTTCCATGTATTATGTGAATAGAGTAATATTTCCCATTTTTATTCCCCCATCCCCAAAAAAGCATAGGCAGTCCAATTATTAACCAAGTAAGCAAAAATATCTATCATTCTATCCTTATTTTTCATTACATTCTTCAAAGAAGCTACTCAAGACTGATCAATACTCGGTATGAATAGAAATTAAATCAGAATCACTTAAACACTTGTCTGGTATTTGCAGATCCAAACAGATTGAAAAGTTTCACATGTTATCAGAGGCTGATTCCTTAAATATACAGTGGGACTGTTCTACAATCAAGAAGTCTGCACAATTATATGGAAACAAAAGGCAATTATATAGGGACTGTGGTTAAAGATCTGCTTATATATCTCAAACACAGGGTTATCGAACTCTCGGCCTGCAGGCCAGATGCGTCTTGTGCTGGCCATGCCCATGCCCGGTTTAAGGAAGGGGGGAAGTCCTAATACGTCACCTGACACCACCGGACCACACAAGTTTGGCATTCCTACTCTAATAAAACACAGCACATAACACAGAGGTAAGTTTTACTTCTTGTTTCTTTGTTTCTTGTTTGTTAAAAGATGTCCAAAGGCTTGTTTTATCCATTAATCAGCATATATTTTACTGCATCTCCTGATATTTCAATGGTTTGGACAATATTAACTATTATTCTCAGATGGACAGCAACCACAACTGCATATACAGTTGTATTATAGATTAAAAATTATTTATTTTTTCCAATAATAATTCCAATCTCTTTCTCAAGACTTCTAGTATCTATGCAATTTATTACTCACTAGCTTGCCTATATAAGTATTATTTCTTAGAAAGGAGTTATCACCATATTTTTTTTAACCAGAAGTTGAGACTTGATAATTGCTTCTGCTGGACAAATGATAAATCTAAATAAATAATCTAAGACAGTACTCAACATACTTTATTTGCAACTTCTGGTACTCCTCACTTGATTATGGTAGCTAGGAGTTCTAGGAGTTGAATTCAGGAACACATGGGAGGTCAAAAAACCCATACCTACTTTTGTGACAGGAAACTCACAAAATTCATTAGGAAAAGGGATATTATCTTCCAACTTGGGAAGAAAAATTAACTTACGTATTGATTTCTGAGCTCTGAAATGATGAGCCGGAGACTGATGTATTCTTTTTCATCCATTTCAGTCACTGTGCGGCGGTAATCTTCCTACAGAGACAATTATTTAATCAGAACCATTTAGTCCGTACCGTGCAATAAGCAGGAGTGAGGATTTTTTAGGATCCTTCATTATTAATATTACTGGAATCTGTAGTAGATTTCCTGTCTCTGCACTAAGACAACTTGTAGCTAGGGAGTTTCATTCCATTACTCAGATTTAACAGTATAAAAAATATGTCATCTTTTCAGGATTTTCATAAACTGAACACCAACCATTTCTGGAATGTTATTAATTAAATTCTAATCAGAAAAATAGTCTTATATGACAACTCCAGAATAGAAATCTGAAGTAAAGATGTGCGCTTAGGGTAGGATTGGGTAACTTTTGTCAATTAGGAAAGTGGGAGGAGGGAAGGTTTTGGCTTTTTTTTGTCCAGTGATAAAGGCTGTAAGTTAAGAAAATTAATCACCATGTTTTAAAATAATATTTTACTCATACTTTTATCCTAAATCTCCAGAAAATATAAGTGATCCAGCAATACAATTGTTCCTAGGGGTTTTTAGGGACTGCCCATTTTTTATGTAATATAGATCTAGGCATTTAATTCATATTATTATTTCCAAGGAGAATATGCTCTAGAATCTTTTCAATTATTTCTAATCCACCCAATGGTCCTAAATCTAATTCAGTAGTCAATTTAATATCTCCACTTAACACTTACCACATGAGGATATTTTGCTATTTTAGAAACCAACTTTGCTCGTGTGATGTAGTATCTGAAATAAAAGGGGGAAGTGCTATAATGGATGGTGTAAGTGACACACAACAATGTATATTCTGGAGAGTGATCCCATCAGGGAAAAAAACTTGAAATGCTCTGCAAGGAGATACTCACCTAGAGATCTGATCTAAATATGAAGCTGCCTCACTTTCCACAGTTCGAAGCTCCGCTACAGTCTCTTCCTGCAAAGAAGCCAGCAAGAAAATATTAAGAGAAGACTTCATGCTGAAGATAATTATAATTCGATATATGCAGACAACTTTTATAGGTAGAATACAGGACCTTGTTTAGCAATAGTAATTGGGGCTTGCAGCTCTGCTAATTGAAATGGTTGCTTAATAGGAAAAGAGGTACAGATAGTCCTTGATTTACAACCATTCGGTGATGATTTAAAGTTACAATGGCATTGAAAACTGACTTATGACAATTTTTCACACTTACAACTGTTGCAGCATCCTCAGTCACGTGATCAAAATTCAGGGGCTTGGCAATTAGTCTATACTTATGACAGTTGCAGTGTCCTGAGGTCACATGATGACCTTGACAAGATTATGACAAGCAAAGTCAATGAGGAAGCTAAATTCACCTTGTTAGTTCCTGATCAACTGAAGTGATTCACTTAGCAATTGTGGCAAGAAAGGTAATAAAATGGGATAAAACTAACTTAACTGTTTCGCTTAGCAACAGAAATTTTGGGCTCAATTAAGCTTGTAAGTCAATTACAAGGGCTACCTGTAATTGGGATTGCTTTCCTTTCTTTTTCCCAATCCCTGCTGGCTCAAAGCTGAAAAGACCAGTTTCATACCCTAGGCTTTTGATTGCTTCCTAGCTATTCTTCTATTCTTTGGAATGCTCATCCAGCAATTTTCCATTGCTTGGATAATTAGCAAGAATGGAATTGATATTTGTACTTACATTTGATCATTGGAGAGATACAGATTACTAGAAAGCAGACACATAGTGGAAAATAAACAAGAAAACAATGCAGTAATCCCAGGGCTGGGAACCATGAGAATGCTATGCAAACAGCCGGCCCATTATGTGCTTGGTAGCTTTCTTATAAATCCTTTCATTTCCATTTTTTTTTTTTTTTGGGGGGGGGGGGGGGAAACCAGGCAATTTTGGTAGGCAATCTCTCCTATGTCTGACCCATTTTTGCCCCATGTAGAGTGGAGAGATTGGAGATGAATGGATTGTAACAAAATAGGTAGAAACATTATGGGGTGTTAGCACAGCATGCTCATGGATCCCAGCCTCAAACTAGTACCATCACATTCCTTTTGTATATATTCCCCCATTCCGTGCCTGCTTACTCTCTTTCTCTCTAATCTCTTCCTCTTTGGGGGGGGGGGGTGTGAATAAAAGAAAAACAACAGGCCAGATACAGGACAATATGTATGGATCATAATGGTGATCACATGATTGAGGAACATCACAATGTCATTGATGTGGTCATTGGACATACTTTTTTCAGCATTATCATAATTTTAAATGCTGAATGAGGCAGTTAGTAAGCAAGGACTACTTGGGATCACAGCATTTTCCTTATGAATTCTAACCTCAAATGTAAGTAATCTGAGTCAAGTGAAATAAAAATAATCAAAATGCAGTAGAAGAATGTATTATTACTATTACTGTTGATCTTCTCATCACTCCTTATCACCCATCCCCACCCACTTGTGACTGTGACTGTAACTTTGTCGCTTGTAACCTTACGATTTATATTGACTGTTTCCTAGTATGTTTGTTTATTGTACTCTGTGACTATCATTAAGTGTTGGACCTTATGATTCTTGACAAACATATTTTTTTCTTTTATGTATACTGAGAGCATTCGCACCAGGACAAATTCCTTGTGTGCCCAACCACATTTGGCCAATAAAAAAAAATATATATATTTTATTCTAAAATAAACTCTAGCACAATAACAGAAGTTGGAAGCAACCTTGGACCAACCCTCTGCTCAGGCAGGAGAATCTGTACCATTTAAGACAAAAGCAGTCATATCAGGGAAAATGCTTCCTACAAATCAGTCAAGTTCTAAATAATTTGTTTTTCCCCCATTAGGAGAAGGTTCCATCCATAGTACTTTATCCATAGGCATAATTTCCCAGAGTTATCTCCTCAATAGTCAATTTACCTGAATAGAAACACCAAAGTTGTTTCCATCCTCTATCCTGGGAATCAGCAGTTGTACCCACATTTTGACCTGAAGAACAAAACAGCATGTTAAAGAAATACTATCCTTCTGGATAGTCTGCAAATATTTTGCTAGCTGACCTCTGCATGAAACATTTTTCCACAATAGTCATAAAAAGTAATAATTTAACAAACATTTGGACCTTATATCCTTATGATCAATTCTAATATTGGGTTAACACTGATTGATGAGATCACGAGAGCACAATCATGACTTACTGTATTAGTTCTCCACTCAAAAATCGATACTCCTAATAATTGTCTACACAGAAAATATTTGTACAGCAGAGAAGCAGCCAAATTTCTCTACCTTCTGCAATATATGGAATTGGTTATCTGACAGATGACATATAATTTAAAAAAATAAAACAGAGTACAAGCAGTTCTTGACTTTCAACCACAATTGAGCCCAAAAATATTCTTGCTAAGCAAGACAGTTAAGTGAATTTTGCCCCATTTTATAGCCTTTCTTATGACACTTAAGTGATCATTGCAGTTAAAATAGTAACACAGTGAATCTTTCTTGCCCATTAACTTTGCTTGTTAGAATGTTTCAAAATGTGATCATGTGCATTGCAACCATTATTTATACATTCAATTGTCAAGTATTCTGCAACCAGTCGTGTGGAAAATGGTTGTAAGTCACTTTTTTCCATGGCATTGTAATGTCATTAATTGGTTGTAAGTCGAGAACTACTTGTAACAATTTTTGCCTGAATATAATACCTCCGCAAAAGGTATCCCAGTGGTGCAGAGTATTTATTGAATTTGTATACTGCAATTTCAGAAAAGCATTTGATTTTATCTCTCCCCTCTTAAAAGCAGCATGTCTAATAAATGTTTTGTAAAATTTCATAAGACAAAAAAGGCAAACCAATGCTTACTGTATTGCATTTCTCAATCAGCAGCCGAATCTCTGGTTTTACTTTTTCAATGATGTCCACCAGCTGCTGGTTGCTCTTCAGCATACCATTAGGCATGACAAAGACTTTGGTACCTAGTGCCATAGAAAGAGACTAGTTGTACGTCCTGCTAGTTCCTGCCTTTAAAAGCTGGAGGAGGGATGGTGGTGGACAAATAGGCAATGTGACTGTGTGTATGTGTTGGAAAATAGGGGAGGGGGGAATGACAGGTGATGAAGACCAGAGAAGCATGGACTGGTCACAGGGAGGAAGGGAACTTTTTCTTTACTTTTTCATGTGGGAAAATCTTACAGCTAGCCTGACTTTACTGAATCAACTTTCTTAATTAAAAAAAATATATATTTTACTTCAACCTAATGGAGTCAAGTCTTTCTTTCATAAGGGATCTTATCGGAGCAGGTCTGGGAAGTAGACTTTTCCCGGGAAGCAAGCCACCCCAATTTCTCATGGAAATTCAAGTCTTTTTTCTCCATTCCACTTTTAATCCAATTTTTAAACCCCATAGTGCAAGTGATGTTGATCTTTCTAATTGAGGTTATGGTCATGAGTAATCAACTTCCAGTTTTTAGGTTACATCCAACTCTGGGGTCTCTACTTTGTTCAAATTATACACTGCACTCTTTATCTTTTTAAGACAGAAAAACAGCATTTCAGATGATCATTTCAAATTTCAAAGAGCTAATCAAATATTAAGGAGCTACTTGTAACATGCATTTTGTTCATGTATGTCTGGATGCAAAGGGAATATACATAACATCTGTAGACTTTTTTGGGTTACTGTATCACTAGGGTCATAGGATACCATAGGATTCTGGACAGATTTACATACTTTCCTCAATTAGGACAAATTTCCAAAAATAGAACTGGTAGCCAATAATTAACTAACACAAAATCTACCTTGGAAGGTCTCTTCACAGTCTTCCAATTTTCGCTTTTTCATATTGGACTAAAAAAGGAAGAAAGGAAATATTATATATGTACTCTTCCCTTAAGAGTAGCCTCAGGAAACAGACACTACAAAGCAGATATTTGCTTCAAAAATTAGAAATCTTTGTTCTCTCTCCAGTTTATCAGCAAGTATACTTAATAGAATTATGTTGTTTTAATCAATCATTAAATGTTACAGGTGACCAACCTTACCCCATCCAGTCCATCATGACTGTTTGTCAGCAGAATTGGGTCCGGAACAGGAAGGTTCATATCTGAGTGGATTTGTGTAAGATCATGAATGTTCAGAATGGGTTCCTAGGGCAGAATATCCAAAAGAGTGAGATATTTATGCTCAGGAACACATCAAATGTTGCATTAAAAGCTAATAACTGGAAGACTATTATTTGATAATGTATTATTCTTGAAATAAAGGTATCATTCTTGAAATAAAGGAAATAAAACTCTTACTTTAAGGAACCCATCAAGTTCTAAAAGCTTCTTTGGAAAAAAGTTTGCCACTAGATCCTCAGCCTGAAAGAGAAAGACCATCACCTATGATGCATGAATTATCAATCCAACTGCTGATTCCACAAAAGGAAGGCTAAGACTAAGCCATGGTATGAATCAGTAGAAAATTCTCGATAAACTCCTTGAAAGCTGAGCTACTTCTGAAGCTCATAACAAAAGTCCTACAATTTCCTGAGGTCAGTAAGCACTAAACTTTAGAGAAAGTCTCTTTTATGAGAATCAGAAGCAAATTTAACTGTCTGAAACTATATTAGTTTTACAATATTTCAGGAGCTGCCACAAAGATGAGAGGGTCAAATTATTCTACAAAGCACCAATGGGCAGGACAAGAAACAATGGTTGGAAACTTATCAAAGAGAGAAACAACCTTGAATCAAGGAGAAATTTCCTTACAGTGAAGAAAATTAACCAGTGGAACAGCTTGCCTTCAAAAATTGTGGGCACTCCATCACTGAAGGTTTTTAGAAAGAGACTAGACAGTCACTTATCTGAATTACTATAGATTCTCCTGCTTGAGTTGGGGGGCTGGATTAGGAAGACCTCAAAGGGCCCTTCCAGCTCTGCCTCTATTTTACTCTTTGAAATTGCAAGCAGAAATCAGTCACTTACTTCACCTGTGATTCTCTCCCTGAAAGAGTCTACCTGCAAGAGAAAAGGTGCAGCTTAGTACAGCTTATCTGAATTAGGTGCAACATAATCACTCACCACTTTTATCTTTGCTCATCTGCATAAATTATATTCTCCTAACAGATACAAACTCCTACCTGCAAATGCTCTTTTTGAATCATTGTTACAGAATATAAGACATATCAAATAAAACAATTAGATACTAGAACAGATGCTTTATTAGATTTTGTATTATTTATTTTATTATATTAAAAAAAATTAATGATTTTCTATATATTAGGGCCCAGGATAACCCTCTTCTCAAAATGTCAGTTTTTGGAATTACATCAGGAGCCTCTGTGGCGCAGTGGTTAGAGTGCAGTACTGCAAACTTTTTCTGCTGCGGCCAGCTGCCTACAATTTGGCAATTCAAATCCCATCAGGCTCAAGGTTGACACAGCCTTCCATCCTTCCCAGGTGGATAAAATGAGGACTCAAATTGTTGGGGGCAATATACTGACTCTGTAAACTGCTTAGAGAAGGCTATAAAGCACTATAAAGTGGTATATAAGTCTATTGTATTGCTATATACATGTAAGTCCTCAAGTTACAATGGAGACCTGAATTTCTGTTGCTAAGCAAGGCGGTTGTTAAATGAAGCATGCCTGGTTTTACCTTTTTTGCCAACGTTAACTGAATCAATGCAATTGTTAAGACAGTGACACGAATGTTAGGCAAATCTGGGGTTTCAAATTAACTACTTTTAAAACAAATTACTGGAGTCATTAAATGAATTACATAGTCATTAAGCAAATCCAGCTTCCCTCCTTTTGCTTATCAGAGACTGGGAAAATCAAAAAATGATAATAAGTGATCCTAGAATGCTGTAATCATCATAAATACAAGCCAGTTTGCCAAGCACCTATATTATGATCATGTGACCATGAGACTATTGCAACAGTTATGTGAGATTGGTCCTAAACTGCTTTTATCAGTACTGTTGTAGCTTCAATCAGTCATTTAACGAATGGGTATAAGTTCATTACACATATCACTTTTGCTTCTTACCCAGTTGTTTTTGTACCATTGCTTTATGTTTGCTTTTATTTTCCATTTTTACAAAAAAAATTGCAATGCACATACTTTTATACTATATGTATTCACTATTTCTATCAGGGGACAAAGAGAAAATATCTGCTGTGAACTCCGTGTAAGCATTGGGAAGATCATCCAACCAGTAAACACTAAGCTCTATTCAGTCACCCCAACAACCCTGAATTAAAAGATTACAAAGTTGTAAAAAGAAAAAAAAATCAAATTTTCATGCTGCCCATTTTCCCTCCAAGATGGATTTTAAAATCAGTCTGTAGAAAATAATATTTATATATTCACAAATCTGTAATTGTTATTCTTCAATGTTATTCTTTCAGGAAGAGAATCATTTTTTTACCCTTCTTTATTTGTTCACATTACTGCTTGAGCTAATATGATAGTTTTCTGCAATATTTTAAAAAAAATCATTAGTTTCTACCTAAACCTATATTCAAGTTATTGTCCTTCCACATTGAAAATATTTTTACTGATTTTTATCTTCTTGCACCTTGCCATGCTTATTATTTCTACTTAATTTTCAATTAGGTTGATTATTTATTCCCTTTTTTCCACTGTGATCTGTTGTTTTGCATTAAATTTTAATGACTAACTTTTCAACATGAAATCCTAGAAAGATTAATCTAAGTAACATCACATTGAACTGTGTGGATTTACTTTTGTAGTTACATGTAAGAACTGAAACATACTCTCCTATCATGCCTTTTTTATCTTCATTTGATCTGAATTCTTTTCATTTTAACTTTTCCCAATTCAAAAGTCTATCTTTTCATTAAAATTACAATATATTCTTCTATCATGTATTATTGTGTCTTATCCCTCAAAATTTCTCAGAATGTATTATTGTGTGTAAATCTTTTATATGTATCAGCATTTATCTTTGAAATATACACAACTATAACTATTGTAAAATCACATTTTTATTTTCTTTCACAATTATTCACAAATATTCTGTAATTACATTTTGTCCATAAACAGATATGCTTACTAGACATGCTGAATGATATTACTCTTCAATGCAATTTAAATTAATCCTATTTAATACTATAAGACATTGTGAAATACACATAATCCTGTTGATATCAAATGGAACTACCATTTTGCCCAGTAACTTAAAAAAGAATTTCATGTTTATCCAAATAAGTAGTAAATTATCTCATGCCTTTGTAGAAGAACAGAACATTTGTTAAAATCAAAATTATTGCTATAAAGCCGCACATCTTAGCTATTCCAAAAAGCATGCTGGTTGAATGATTAATAATCTTGAATTATGTTCCTAGATTATATAAATTGGTGTGCTTTTCAAGGTAAATAAATAATCCACCCAGGAAATGTGTGAAACATACAATTTTTGTGGAACTCAATCATCTCGCCAGATAAAAATATTATTTTCTAACGCAAACATCTTGTTTTCATTGCCATGGGAAGCAGTAAGAGTTACTGCTTCGCCGTTTTTAACGCCCATAATAAGAATAAACAGCAGCCTGCCGTGTTTATTTGGCTACAACCTGCATAACTTAAAGGAATTTTCGGTTCATAAAGCAGATTGGCTCACAAATGAAAGGCCAGTAACGCCGTACCAGTAAAGCTCCCAACGGCAGATCACTTGATCCAAACACGTGGCGTTCAACGGATTTGTGGCTGGTCGCTGTACAAAATTTATCATACTTTGATCACATTCGACTTGCAAAAATAGTCGCCGTGGCGGAAGCTTGTATTCCCCGTGACCTTCTCTAGCACTCTGCACATGCCTAAAGGCACGCCCGTGGCGGGCTTATTAGAATTTCCCCCTCCTCCCATACCTTGATCTTAACTTCTGGGTCCACCTTGAGCAGAGAGGCCATGGCGGGGCAGGGAAGCCGATTTCCCAAGCCAGATCTGTTTCCTTTTATCTCGCGCGCGCGACCACTTGAGAAAAACCACCGGCTTCGTTATCGCCGGAAGTGAGAACATAACGCCCCGCCACCGCCCTTTCTTGGCCAATCACCGAACGCGATTTTAGCCAACGTGATTGTTCCTTGTGCTTTTGTCGGACAGGCTTTATCCGGTGCTGTGCACATGCGCTAAGGAAACAACTTCCGGTTGGCGTGGGTGGAGTTCGGTACTAATAAGTGAAATGATTGACGTTGAGCCAATCAGCATAGAAATAGGAAGTTGAAGATGGTTCGCGTTCGAAGTGACTTTTTTCCGGCAACTTGCAGGTTATCTTCCACCGTGTAAAAATCTTAGGTATTCTTTCCTTCTGTATCCGATTGCTCTTCAGTATATTTTGCTCCTAAGAGACGGCCTATCTTCCATGGTTCTCTTTTTTTTTTTTTATCATTGTACTACCTTTAAACCGAAGTATTTTTTGCGTTATTGGATCTGGATTGCGTTACTATGGCCAGTAGATGGCAGCAAAGAGCCAACCAGATGTTCGTGGTCCCAACATTGTCGTGAAGCCAGTCCGTGGGCTTCCTCTCTGCTATGAATATGGGGGTGGTCGTAACAGTAAAATGTTTCATGTGCGGTTTCCTTTTGTACAAGAAGGACACCGCCGACTTTGCATCTCTGCAAATAGCTTTTCCAGTCCAGCACAAGCACCTCTCTGATGCCCCGGGGAGCGAGAAGGCGGTCCTGTTTCTGCGCCTCCTACGGGCATGAGCAAAGAGTGCGATTTCTCCGGAAGAGAAAACTTTATGCGAAGCCGTTTTGACAGACGGCGGGGTTGCTTAGGAAAGCATTTTCAGACGAAGAGAAAGTCGATGGTGTGTTGTTAGGAGGGCAAGGTGGCCTGGCGGTTGTTTTTTTTACCGATCGATTTTGTTTGCTCCTGGGAAACTTTAAATACCATCGATTGGGTATCCCGCCTATAGTCAGGAAACCTGGTTATGGCCACTTAACAAGCACATTAGTTCGTTGTTGGGCGCGAGGTAGGTAAGAACGATGGAGACATTTAGATGGAATCAAGGTAGTTTCCAACAAAGGTCATTGGAATGTACCCTTTTGTATTCCTAACCATAATTTGTCTACTAGCTTCAGCCTAAACTGAACAGAAGGAAATTAAAACTGTGTATAGGGAGTAAATGTCAGTAAACTGCAGTAGAACAGATTGTGCATTCATAGTACCTCAAAGATAAACGTCTTTGATTTCATACCAAAAACATGTTAAGGATTGAACTGACACCGGTACCTGGCTAATTTTTGTTAGTATACTCTAGTTTGGACAGTTCCTGTTCCCCCAAAGATACTTCGTATCAGAACCTAGCTGATTTCCTTGGGAATTACAGCTGAAATGGTGGTGATTAAACTATGCAATTGTTTAGATTGATTCAGTACGTGTCATCAAGATGGTGTTGACCCTTAGGCATAGTGCTAAGGTCTATGCATAGATATACAGATAAATGTTCTCCATCCTCTCCAAGAGGAGGTCCATGAAATGATAATGACAGAAACATCAATTCATGCTGCATGAAAGAAGGTAGCTAGTAACCACTCCTGAATTTTTACAATAGAACTACACAAGGTAGAAACACAAATTGGATATCCAATATAAAATATTAATTTATACCCACCTACAAAATATTAGAAACATTGTATTGACTCTCTTTCTACTTTCACAGATATGGATGCATATAAGTCACCTGCTTGTACCATGCAGGTCAGCTTTGTTTGCCAGCGTTGTAGTCAGCCCCTTAAATTGGACACATCTTTCAATGTTCTTGACAAAGTCACCATCCAGGAATTGACAGGTAAAAAAAAATGTGCATAAATCCAATGCAAATTCTGTATTGTTAATGTATATTGAATTTTCTCAATAGCTGAGAAAATTCAATGACGGCAGAATGTAAGGTTGTTGGAAACATTCAATAACATAGTGTTGTTGTGAAAAATTTCAGTAGTTTAATCTGAGTCAGTTCTCAAGTCTGAAACTCTGTTTCAGAACCTGATAAAAAAAATAAATAGGCTGAAAAACAGCTTCTGTCCCAGGACAGTAACTATATTGAATTCTATTGTATAGTGCAAGATTGCTGCAATATTGGGTTTTCAATTCAATTATATAGAATGTGAATGATGTGTTTGTGTTTTATTTTTATAGTTATAATAATGTACACTGGAGATGGCATTTAATTTAGTTGTACGAGGTACAATGACAAGTAAATTAAACTAAACTAAACTATCCTTGGAATTGGGAAGCAAAAGCTCAAAGGAAAAATATTATAGATAGATACAGTAATTTTTCTGCTGACTTTTAGCATTATATGCAATATTTTTATTTTTTTCTTTGGTAATTGTAATTGGTAATCTTTTATCTAGCTCCACTGCTTACTACTGTTCCAACAAAACTGAGTGATGCACAGGAGGAAGAGACCCATTTGACTGAGGTAAAGTATCAGCATATGATTCTAAATTAAGAGCAATGCAGCATTAGAAGTTAAACACCAGTCATTATTAAGAATTGTTATTTTTTGGGCTCTTATTCTGCAAAGCCTGCTTTTTAAATTTTTCTTGTAATATGTGCACGTTGTAAAGTGGTAGGTTGTTAAAAGCTGCTTATGGACTCAAATATTTATTTATTTCTCTTTGGTAAGGAATCACAAGATGCTAATGCTAAATTTCTTTTTAGGAAGTGTTTGTTGAAAATCGCCAAGATGGAGTGTCCCGAAGATTCATTCCCCCAGCCAGGTATTATGTTCTCTGCTCTAATACATTTTTAATAAATGCCATTCTTTCAAACGCTGGAAATTTTTATGAAATTCTGATACTGACATGTACACACATACACTCAGCTGCCGATAAAAGCAAAAAAAACCACCCTAAAACCTATTCTTAGCTAGAGCAAGAATTCTCCCGAGAAGTGAAAGCAAAATATACTTTAGTTCTTTCATCCTTTGGAAGGAAGCAAAAATAGTCCTATGACTGCTTGTTTAAGGTTATGATAGCATTGACAAAAATGACTTGCAAGTGGTCTTTGCACTTATGATCACTGCTGCATCCCTGTGGTCATGTGGGCAACTAGCATATATTTATCATAGTTGCAGCATCTCAGGATTATGTGATTACAATTTGCAACCTTCCTGGAGGGCTTCCAACTAGCAAAGTCGATAGGGAAAACTGGATTTGCTTAATGACTACAACAAAAAAAGTTTATAAAATTGTAAAATCATTACGTGTGACTCAGTAACTGAATTGATGTAGTGAAATCATGCTGAGTTACGGAAAGGAGGAGTAAAATGAAATATCAGATCTTCAGTTGTTATGCAGGAATTTCTTCACAGCATTTATCAGATATGCAGAATGTGCTTTACTCTGGCAAGATTATGCCTTTTTCTGAACCGCATTTAAAAAAATCTCGTTTGAACATTTACATGTTTTAATTCTTGATTTCCTACCCTGACAATTGCTTAGCAATAGAAGTTCTGGTCCCAATTGTTGTCATAAGTCAAGGACTACATATATTTCATTTTGAAATGGATTCTCTATTATAGAACAATTATTTTCAGAAGGAATTTTATAAATGTCTGAGAATTAGGGGAGTTGGTCCAATATTATGCCAGTACATTCAGGAAGGCTAGTTTGTTTAGTTGGAAAATTTTTAAAAGCTATGTTCGCCCCCCATGGTAATGAGACGGAAGTATAGCTCTATTATTTCTATCATAGGACTAATATAGGGCTGTCAAACTCACAGCCCATAGACTGATACATCAAGTGCTGGCCATGCCCATGCCCGGTTTAGCAAAGGGGAAAAATATTGTGATATGTCACATGACAGTGCCATGATGATGCACGATGACACCCCTGGACTAATAAATTAATCTTTGCCATTATTTTTTTTAGATCAAAACAAGCATTCTGCAAAAGTTTTTTTTATGTGACCATGGTTCTTGATAACTTATATCAACTAGCTAATGTATATTCCAATGAAAAGTAATAGTTTTCTAAGAGGATTTTAAATTGAATCCAAGTGATTCTTGGATGCAGTGGATTGAAACACAACTGTTAGTTTTGAACTCTATTGTCTATCTCTAACAATTCAGACATTTTTTGTTTTAGCTTAATAAGCCTGCAAATTGTAGATCTGTGTCAAATATAGTATGTAGAGCAAAACCTATTTACTATTTAGAAATTGGAAATTGTTTGTAAAATAAAATGTATGTTACCGTAATATGGTTTAATGTCAGCATTTTTGGTGAAAATGTATGAGAACACAGCTTACAACAAAATCATGCTGCATTTTTCAGGATGATGTCAACAGAAAGTGCCAACAGTTTCACTCTGATTGGAGAGGCCTCTGATGGAGGAACCATGGAAAATCTCAGCAGAAGACTCAAAGCAAGTTGATCTCTATTCTTGAATGTACTATCAATGTTTAGAAAAGATTGTTTGGGAGAATAGAATGCAATACTTTTGAACCTTTTTTATCAAAACAAAGTCTAATGAACAGTAGTCTTCCTTGACAAAACTTTCTGCCTCATTTAACAAACTGTAGAATTGTTTTCTCTTTCCTTTGCTAAAATGAGCTCTTCCATACAGGTCACTGGAGATCTGTTTGATATCATGTCAGGCCAAACAGATGTGGATCATCCTTTATGTGAAGAATGCACTGATACACTTCTGGACCAGTTAGACACTCAGCTTAATATCACAGAGAATGAATGTCAGAACTATAAGTGAGTAATAAATTTCAGAAGCTCTACAATTTCTTTTTGACGGAATAAAGAAACAGAGTTTTATCTTTGTTCACCAGAATACTTTTTACTGAAGAAAGTACCATATGCTTGTCTCTGACACGTATATACTCAAATTTTGGCAATTCTGTTTCTATTTTAAAATAGAACAAATTACAGTTAATCCTTGACTTATAACCACAATTGAGCCAGAATTTATGTTGCTAAGTGAGAAATTTGTTAAGCGAATTTTGCCACATTTTTTAAGTGAATCACTGCAGTTGTTAAATTAGTAACATGGTTGTTAAATGAATCTGGCTTTTCCATTGACTTTATTTGTCAGAAAGTCACAAAAGATGATCACATGACTTCAAGACACTGGAACCATCATAAATATGAGTCAATTGAATGTAAATCACATGACTGTAGAGATGCTGTAACAGTCATAAGTGTGAAAAATATTCATAAGTCACTGTTGAATGGTCACTAAACGAACTGTTGTAAAGGATCATCTGGATATCTACACAGATTTGATATTGTGTAGATTTGTTACTGGCTGGGTTCTGAGGTGCATAATTGTGAAAGAAAGTGAAGGTAAAGGCTTTTATATGGTTCATTGCCATCCCATAAAATCACTGGGATTTTTTGTAGGAAATGCCTTGAAATCCTGGAGCAAATGACTGAAGATGACAAGGAGAAATTACAGTTGGAACTGAAAGAATTTGCTCTTGAGGAAGAGAGATTAATTGAAGAATTGGAGGAAGTAGAGCAAAAGCGCAAGGCCCTGACTGAAGATTTTGAGAAGGTCAAAACTGAGGCTGAGAGGCTGGATCAAGAGGAAGCTGAGTGAGTGTGAAATCTTTCTACTGTGTTTCCCAGTGGCAGCAGCAGAGCAGCTGCAGATGAGGCAGAGGCAGCCAGGGCATGTCATGCGAGTGCTGAAGGCATGACTTTTTGGCCAGCTCGCGCACGGTCCCAGAACAAGTGGCACGACTGAAGGGAAGAAGTTGGCAAAGGTGTGCAGCAGACTCACCAGTAGTTCCTTACTGGGCGGCTCTTCCAACTCGGGATGAAAGGAGGTGGAGACTTGGAGCTTCTTTTCTGATGCCAGTGCAGTGAGCCGTTTCTGCCACTGCCTATTGACCAGGCTGAAAAAGAAGCATAGCCTGGGTGCCACCGGCCCCCAGCAACAACAGGTTCAGCAGGCAGAGGCTGGGACATGCCATGACGCTTGGCCTGTTGCAGCCATGGACAAGCAAACAGTGGGATAGAGACGGGGCAGGTGGTAGCAGTGTTCCCACTCCCATCAGCCCCTGACCTTGCTGCCTCCTGTATTGGAAAAAATAAGACACCCCCCGAAAATAAGCTCGAGTACTTACTTTGAAGGTCAAAAGAGTATAAGACCGGATCTTCTTTTTGGGGAAACATGATACTAACAATACTCCCAGCTACATAATTTTTTGGCTAGATACTTTGTTGGAGTTCATACCCAAATTTTCATGTTTATTGATGACTATTTTCCCCCATTTTTTTTTCTTTATGCCTGTACTAAACATCTCCCCTCTTTTTTAATGCTGCTTTCCCAGGTATTGCTTACCGCATCTCTCTTACACTTCATTTTCTCCTTATCCTTGACAGACTTTTTATTGGTTTTTGTGTTTTTCTCATTTCCTTTAATAACCTACCTGTGGCTCACCTCTACTAGCCTGAGTACTTGATAGGAAAGTCCAGAGAAATTAAATATGGTTTTCATAAGTCAGATAGGAAACTCCAGTGTACTGTTTTTATGCCATCTGTCTAGTACTAGAGAGGAACTATCTTTTTTACTCAAATTAATTCTTATGAAATTAATTTCTAATTCTTCTGAACATTTTTAAGGCCTATCCTATTCTGCCTCTTAAGAAAACAAAGTTGTTCTTTTGGGTCTGGCACTATTCTACATGTTGAATCCTTAATGGTTTTAGGGAGGTCCTCAAAAGAACTAATCTTATTCTCGATGTTTCTTGGAGGTATCAAAAGGAATACAGTGAATTCAAGCGGCAGCAACTAGAATTGGATGATGAACTGAAAAGTGTTGATAATCAAATGCGTTATGCCCAAATGCAGCTGGACAAGTTAAAGAAAACCAACGTATTTAATGCTACTTTCCATATCTGGTAAGAAAAGAGATTTGGATAGACTGGGATGGAAGTTATTAGAAATGTAGTAGAGTACCAAAACTTGAATCTGGATGTCATTTAGGCTCTGCAAAGTTGAGGAATTCAGAAGACTCTGGACAGTATTAGAGCGAGTATAATAGTTTCAGTTTTAGTTTGCTGCAGAAGTCTAATTGAATACTGTTTTCAGTTTATACTTTACAGTGTTCACTCATGGTTGGATTCTTACTTTCCACTTTTTAAGAAGCAATCCTTCTTTGAGAGCATTGGGTTGCTCACCATGAATAAGCTCTTTAATCAATATATCATTCCCCTTTTGGAGGGTACTATCTCGTATTTTTTAATGATAACTAATTAGTTCCGGTAATATTTCACACAGGGTCCTGTCCGAGATCCTTCTATCCTTATTTTAAAGTTTTATATTTTTTTGCCAAACTGATTAGGGTTAATAGAGTTGAGTTTTAAATAATCTGGGCAATAACTGACTAACTTCCTGGGCTGCAGACAGATTTTCATAAAAGCTATGGATCTTGTTATTTATGTTTGGAAAATTATTTAAATTTTGGATGTGTCCAAAAACTGCTTCAAAAAGACTTGTTTGTACTGCATGTAACATTTTTCTGTTTCCCTCAAAAGCTAGCTGATTAGATTTCTTCTTGCATAGGCATAGCGGGCAGTTTGGCACAATAAACAACTTTCGTCTAGGCCGCCTCCCAAGTGTCCCTGTGGAATGGAATGAGATCAATGCAGCCTGGGGGCAGACTGTTCTGCTTCTCCATGCCCTTGCCAACAAGATGGGCCTGATCTTTCAAAGGTAGATACAGACACAACAAGCTACCCCTCCCTTTGCCAGCCATAGGAATGGCAAGATTAATTAACTTGTTTGTTGGATTAAAAGCCTTACAATACTTTTCAGTCAAATTATTCTCAAGTGGCTGTTTCTTGCAGATATCGTCTTATTCCATATGGAAATCACTCTTATTTAGAGTCTCTTACTGACAAATCTAAGGTAAGAGATTTCCTCACATTTTAGTTTCCAAAAATCCCTTTCATAAACCTGCATTTTGGATTTCTAGAATACTGTATCTGTTTGTACTTAGAGGACTAGTCAGTTCAGAACAAGCACTTGGTGAAGAACATTTTGAGCAAAAATATTAATTCTAGGTTGCCCAAAGTTTTTAAGCATAGTTTGGCTATTCTACTTTAAACATGTTGAAATATCTTAGTTTCTGAGTATTTGTTGATAGGAAATGGGATGCTAACATGATATGATACAGAATGATTTAGCTGATAACATTTTTAGACTAATGAAATATTCATGCATGATAAAATATTTAGATGAAGATAATAGAATTTATATTCTGGAAATATCAATACAGCATTGTGTTTATGCAGTGTAACTAAATATAATAAACATACAACCTAAATGTAAACATTGTACTACATATGTATTTAGGCATGTGTTTGAATGTTATCTTCTTATGATTGTACTGTTTAATTTGATAGTTTATATAATCGTCTTAAATGTGGTACTGGATGTGTCGAGCATCAGCATGAGTAGGTGCTTTTTGGTGGCATCTCTCTACACTTTTTTTACCCTGGGGTAGGCTGCCAATATTTGGACTGGGTATCAACTCCACCATGCAAAAGAGAAATATATATAAAAAAATATTTGTAAGGTAGACTCTACCTGACAGATCTGTATTTTCTAGATGTAAAATGGTCATTTATTTTCCTTGTGCCAAACCAAAGTAGGAGGAAAAATTTGAATAATCATGGTTCTCCATCTCAGATCAAAAGAATATTTTCAGTATTACTAATATTGTAGAACTGTAGGACAATTCCTTGTGTTTCTAATATTTACATTTATGTCTTCAAGGAGCTGCCTCTTTACTGTTCAGGAGGCTTACGATTTTTCTGGGACAATAAATTTGACCATGCAATGGTGGCATTTCTAGATTGTGTACAACAGTTCAAAGAGGAAGTAGAAAAGGGTGAGACTCGTTTCTGTTTACCTTACAGGTAAATGTCAATGGTGCAGAAAGTAGGTTTCTTTTCTTACAAATTTTTTAACTCTGTCTAGTTAATTTAAATTAAGTATTTCTTGCTAAACTATTATATAATTGAATTAAATGCCATTAATTTCAAGGTATCTCATGTATATCAGTAGTTTTGCTTTTCTATTTTAACGCAATATAACAACAGCTAGTTTACTTTGGTTCTTCAAAATACTGCTGATAAACTACCACTTTTAGTGGTCTTTTATGTTTTTTAGTAGACTCTGCTTTGTTATTAGGTTGCTGAAAATATTGTGTCAAATAAAGAAAACTGAGGTATTCTCTCAGCAAGAGTTTTAATATAAAACTTATGTCTAAAAATTAATAAAACAGGCATTACAAAAGTGAGTGGGATTTACTAAAAGATAATGTAGTACCAATCTGAGACCGAATGCCAGCATTTTCAGTGCCTAATAAGATCTGTTTCTCCAATACAGAATGGATGTGGAAAAGGGCAAGATTGAAGATACAGGTGGAAATGGTGGTTCCTATTCCATTAAAACCCAATTTAACTCAGAGGAACAGTGGACAAAAGCACTCAAGTTCATGCTGACAAATCTGAAATGGGGTCTAGCTTGGGTTTCTTCGCAATTCTATAATAAATGACAATTATGAAGGAGAAAAAATTCAGCATGACACAATGATGCCAAAAGTAGGACTTGGGACTGTGACAGCCATACATTATTTTAGAAGAAGAAAAATCTGCAAGCTTGATATTTCATTACAAATAGGAACGAAGCAAAAAGCTTCATACATAATTTATATAACATGTAGAAAAGTATACAACTGATAGGAAAAGAAATGTATTTTCTCCAATAGGACAGGAAAAGGAGAAAATATCAATGGTAAAAGCTCTGCTGAGTTAGGAGGTTATTGCAGTTTCATTATTGCACTAAACTAGAAATACAAAATAAATACACTGATTTTTTTTCAGAACAGTTTCAGTTCTACAGAGAGGAACACATTAATGTATTTTTTGTCAGATAAATTTATTTGTTTATGCTAAATCTTCTGCTTTTACATGTAGTATTTATCTCCATAATCCATACATCTAATACTTGTCTTAAGCTGCTATAATTTTTTGTGTTGTAATGGTTATGCAAGACTGCTGAAAATGGTTTTTATGCCCTAGTCATGGACAAGATACCTTTCTTTAAATCTTCTTCCCTCTTAAAAGATTAAGAAAGCAAAATCTTTGTGATGTCCATTAAACTATTGAAGTGTATGAGAATGTGCAGTGCCTTTTTAGTAGTTATCTGCTTCCAAATTCCATGCCTATGTTAAATACTACAGTACATTTCTTGATAAGTAAGCTCTTCAGCTTCAAAAAACGAAGGCTTTCTAACAACCATCCACTGTGCTACCAAGTCCTAGACTGTGCTTCAGAATTGCATAGACTGTCTCAGTAATGCTCAGCAGACTAATGCCTGTGGTGCTATTGAGATATTTCATAACCTTTCAAAAGAAAGAGAGAGAAAAGCTTTAGGCTGATAATATGCTATATCATATAGAACTAGGGTTTTTATGGGTAGCAAGCCACATTTAGGAGAACACAAAATCTCTTGATTTAGTACATGAATGGACTAAATGATAAGCTGTATGTACCTGATTCCAGTCTTCATGGTTTAGCAGGAAAGAACTTGCACCAATTACTCCTACAGCTAGTAGCATGAGGTCTTCCTTTACAGATACAAATTTGGCTCTATTAAATTGAAATGACAAAATAAAAAGGACAATATTCCAGAACTAATAATAATGATGTACATTTGAAAGTACAAACCTATTTATAGAAAACCAATATGATTAAATAGTTTAGTATTTTTCAAGCATTTCTCTGTTACATTCACTGGTCTTGAATTAAAAGATATGTTTTGAAGACTTATGCTTAGATGGCTAGAATGCCTATACCATCATTAAAATATTTAAATAGCACATTACTCACAAATCCATTGTATTCAGTGGAGCCCGCACTTTGGTAAATAGGTACTGTTTACATGCCAAAAGAGGGAGCTAATCTTCATCAAAACAACATATTCTGAGATGGGGACTGCTACATTAAGACTTAGTATCCATACAATAAAACAGATATTTTCCTTTGCATTTCTGCTGCTACATTGAATATATTAGGCAACACTACTGGGTCATGTTGTATTTTGCTGCCAGGTAATAATGCAAAGGTGAATTTAATGTTTTCATCTCTCAATTAACATTAATAAAATCCAATGCTGTGTATAATTGTGTAGTAAAATGAAAATCCTATTAGCATAGGAAATTATATATTTTTTCAATTTCAGTAAATTGTGCTAAAGTATTGGAAATGTAACATTTGGGAACCAAAAGATTTCTTAAGAAAACATACAAATTTGTGAAATTTTTGTAATTTAAAAAAACAAATTCTAAAAAGTTATTTGAAATGTTAAAAGGCAAGTAAAAGGATCCAAAATGAAAGAGTTGCTATCTAAAAATTCACTAATGCAGGAGCCGCCAACCTTTTGGACATGAGGGACCAGTTTTATGGAGAGAGATTTTTCTGCAGATTGGAAGGGACATGGTTTCGCATGCTGCCTGCAACCCATGGATGGGGCTTTGTTTTTTTGCACAGCCTATCGTAGTTTTCAATTCTGCAGCTTTAATTTTAGGCAACAATAGTTCATCCCAGTGGTCTTTAAAACAAACTAATTCTAATTATGTCTTCCCAGTAACTCTTCCAATTCATATAACAGTAACTTATAGAGGGGATATCTAGGTACATTTAAGATTCAGAAGTATCCCATCCAAGTAAAAGATTGGCTTAAGCTGAGAATTGCCCATATTTAAACATTCTGCAGAAGGAAAGATTAATATGACCCAAAAAATCAGAACCGTGTTGACACACTGAAGCTAGATTCTATCAGGAGAGCATTGTTTACAAAAATCTGTTAAAATCTAGTGGAAAACTAACCCAGATTTTCTTGGTCTATAAAGTTCTTTCTCTATTTGTGCTACTTCAATATGCACAACTCCAAGTTTTGACTTCCCTTTTTAGCACACATTTATTGCTAGCTTGCTTGTTTCAGAACTTACAGTTGAAGTTCATTTGGTAAGGAGCTTTCTATTGAAGACTTCAACAAGGTATCATAAATATTGTTCCGCAACAGATATGATAAACTCAATAAAAGTTTGCATATTTCATGCAGCTCTTTTGTGGGAAGTAGATAGCCATTGTATCCTAGTATTGGGGGAGGAAAGAGAAAGCCCAAGAATTAGATGCTGCATGAAAGAGACTGGGTTTCTATAACATGTGATAATCTCTCCTTGATCTTACTATCTGAGCCATGGATAAATTTGGTTTCCCCTTCTCTTATTTCTGTTTGTTTTAATATATGCCACTTCATGTCTAAGGCAGGATAAGAAGTCACCTTTTCCTGATTTCTAGCCTTGTGTCTTAACTGCTATACCAAATTGGCTCTCATAAGAACCCATAAAACTTCACTATATCTGTAATACCTGTGATGAAGATTGAGAATAATCGCTGATCCACAACCCATTTTATTTAAACATTTTGCTTTCTAACCAGAAGCAACAACAAAACCTTCCCACAAAAAATAAGAAAATAATATGATTCCTAAGAACAACAGTGATAAGAACAACACTAAGAACAACACTGTAGTTTATTGGTAACAAAAATAAAATATATGTGGCCACTGCCTTTCCTATATGTTCTGTAAATCATCAGTTTATCCTACTGCTCTAGGATGTAACTTGGAGAGTTATTTTTTTAAGAGCAGCAAAAATTGGTTAAGTGCTGCCACCTGCTGTAGAGCCTTAGAAATAAAGATTACAAATTTAAGTGTAGCTGCTCAGCTACTGATAAGAGAGACAAATCAGAATCAATGCCAGTTTTTTACTAGCAGGGCAAAGCTGTTTCATAGACAACAGTATATGTCTCCTGGGTTTACCTAAAACTTCTAGGAGAACTTCAACATAGGCAAGTGGAACTGGAACATTGACTTGAAAATGCAGAGTCTTCAAAATAGCTAGTTCTGATTCTAATAATTCTTCTGTAGTGTACGAGAAACCCAAAGACTTCAGAAACTTCAGAACCATTTTGTTATTAACAATCTGTGTAAAAGAAATAAAAGCATTACATCCAAAATGCCACATTTGCTTTGCCATAGTATACTATGTTTTGTTGGAATGGGTTGTGTTGCATATGTTGCTGTTTTTAAATCAACATGAATGAATCATAATATTAAAAAGGTGCCAAATTAATTAATATTTTGTTTCAACTACTAATAGTTTATATTTATTTATATATCAAACTTCTTAACCACCCCATCTCCGTCATAGTTGATAGTTAATCATTGTGAAAGCCAACTTCATATACAGTCATACATCTCCTTCAGTACTAAAACCATTAATCCAAGCTATTTATGAAGACACCGTGGCTTAGCATCTATAACATCTATTTCATCTTCTGATCAGATTGTCTGGTGAGAAACAATATTTTTCTCAATTCCACACATGTATTGAACAATCCTTTTTCTGTCATTGAGAAAGTCCACAAGGTAGCTCAGAAAAAAATTTGAATGAAAGTTATATAATACTACTGTATTATAAGGCAAGGCAAATCTTAAATCTCAAATATTACAAGGCAAATCTTAAATCTCCTTACTTTGTAATGGAAAGAAAACTTGCTGGCAAGCTGAATGCAAGAAACTAAACGCAGTATATATGTGTCCTCCATTTGTGCTTTCAGTGAGGCCCAACTGCTGTCTTCTTCCTTTCCTAGAGTCAAATTAGAGAACTCTTCTAAAAGTTTGAGTATATACCTAAAAATACAAAAGCACTGATAATGTATCTGAAGAAAAGAGCAGGTACTTACTTGAAACTTGCTTTATAGTTTACAGAAACAAATATCAAAACCATGTAACTACATTGATTTTATGGAGTGAAAGCTATTCCAAAGAGTCATGAATCAATGTATGAAACAAGTAGAATAAACTCTAGGACCTTCACCCCCCCACCCCCCCCAAACAAAGACTAAAATTGTTCACTAGGCCTTTCCTGGGTTTTCAGACCACTTAGTGCACTATATTCACAAGTAGATATTAACAGGGATAACTAAAGTGACACAAAAATGCAATTAAAATACTCGAGACTTAGTGTCAGGCAAACTTTTATAAAAACAACAGATGGGAAAGAAACATGCAAGGAAAGAAAAACAACCCTTGTAATCTAAATTGTTGAGATTATATTTGTAGACTGAATGCATTTATAGTGGTGTCCACAAACTCCTCCTCTGATTGACTTTGGGCTTTTGCTACTTAAAGCAGGCTTGTCATTAAATACCTTTTCATTTGTAACTATGGCTAAAGCATTCCCCCCAAACAATCCTTTGAAACTTTAAAAAGGAAGAGTATACATTTTAGTTTATATATTTATAAGTTATCAACACTGTCTGCTCTTTAGAAGGCCAGATCCTGAAGATGAAACTCAAATACGTAGGCCATCTAATGAGAAGGAAGGACTTACTGGAGAACAGCCTAAAGCTGGGAAAAATTGAGGGCAATAGAAGAACGGGGTGACAGAGAATGAGCTGGCTGGATGGAGTCATTGAAGCAGTAAGCGTGAGCTTAAATGGACTCCAGAAAATGTAGAGGACAGGAAGAGCAGGAGGGACGTTATCCATGGGGTTATGATGGGTCGGACAAGATTTCACAACTAACAACATTAAATCTGTGGTTTGGCTGCTCTATATCTATAAATCATTAAAGCTATGTTACAGGAAATAAAACTGGAACTTTAAGCACATCTACTTAGAAGTAAAACCCACAAAATTAATATTGTTTAATCTGTGGTGAGCATATTGTTAGATTGTGGGTGACAGAAGACGCAGGAGGCTCTGACCATTTAAGTTTCTTTATTACATCGTTCAGAACAAAGAACAGCAGCCATGGCAGTTCCTTTTTTACCCTAGGCTGCTGCGGCTGCAACAACTGACAGCTCTTCAATTTGCCTCCGCCACGGTTCAACCAATCAGGGCATATATGTAAATATCTAACGCCCCTCCCGTGGTCCAGCTCACCCACTTCTGTTCTGCCTACTATACGTAAGCACGTAAGTAGGCGGGACTTTTATGGGTGCAACCAGACCTGCGCAGCTCAGTCATGGGTTGGTCTCCGAGCTGCTCGGTTGGAATTATTGTCTTTCCTGGTCCCCTCCGTGACAATTCCTGGAATTTTCTCATCATGGCGGTCATTCTACTTCCAAATGTCGCCCTTTTGCTTCCTTCCTTGGTTTGATGTTGCCTATATGTGTCTGGTGAGTGTCTGCTACTTCCGTTCAGTTCTTCCGGAGCTATTCTTAACTGTTGAGGTGTTCTATGTTATTCCTTATGTGCTCTGGGTGGTTGTGGTCTTCCCCTTCCTCCCTGTTATTGTTGGCTGTGTTTGAAGAGTCTCCCCCTTCTTCTCTGTTTCTAATGTATCTGTGTGAAGGATCTCCCCCTTCCTCCCTATTTGTTCCCTTTGTCCCCGGGCTTTGTAGTTGATCAATGTGTCTTCTCCAACTTCTGACTTCAATTGTCTCGACTCTGTATGAACAAGGCCCCGTTACTTATACCAGCATTGCCAGTACCCATAATGGTTCCCCTGTTAGATTTTTAGCATATACTGGATCACCCGTTTTGAAATTCCAGCATTTGCTGAATGAATCTAGTGGTCTTTCTGGTGTGTAATTGGGGTGTACTCTGTCTAATTGTGATCTCAGTTTCCTTCCCATAAGAAGTTCCGCGGGGCTTTTATTTGTTGATGCGCTAGGCATTATGTGATGTGTACTTAATAACTTATCTACTTTTGCTTGCACATACCCTGGCCCTAGTTTCTGAAGTGTTTCTTTCATATGCTGGAACATACATTCAGCCAATCCATTCATGGATGCATGTCCAGGTGCTGAGAGGGCATGTCATACCCCATTTTGTGCTAGGAATCCCTCAAACTGTGTGGCTGTGAATCGAGGTCCATTGTTGGATATTATTACATCCAGAAGGCAGTGTGTAATAGGGTTAGGGTTCTTATTAGGGTTAGGGTTCCTTAGGGTTCTTATTACTGCCTCTGTCATTGTGGACTGCATGATGCTGACTTCCAGCCATTTAGAATATGCATCCACAATGATAAGAAATGTGTGTCCCCTTACTAGTCCCACAAAATTGATATGTATTCTAGACCAGGGTCCCCTGGGTGATTCCCACTCATGTTTGAGTGCTATGGGTGGTGCTGGTCGGTTCTCCTCTCAAACCTGGCAGGTGGAAACCCAGGCCTCTATTTCTTTATCCATCCCTGGCCACCGCACATAGCTCCTTGCTAATGATTTCACTTTAACTATCCCTGGATGCCCTGCATGCAACATCTCCATTATATCATCCCTTAAATGGCTGAAATTATAACTTGATCACCCCACAATACACAACCTTTCAGTATGGATAATTCAGTTTGTCCATTTCTGAAAGGTTTAGTTTCTATAGTTTGTTCCTGTTCAGGCCACCCTGCCCTACCCAGTTCAAAATGCATGCCAGAGTTCTGTCTTTCACTGTTGCTCTCACAATATTCGCTGCCATGACTGGCATTTGTTGAACTGTCTCTATTAGGAGTGTAGCGGTGGCTGGTGCTGGACCCTCGTCCTTGATGGGCAGGGGGCATCTGCTTAATGGATCTGCATGATCTATCTCTTTTCCTGGTTTATACATAAATTGTAATCATATGCAGATAAAAATTCTATCCAACGGGTCATTCTGGGGGACACGATGTTCAGGGTGGCTCTGTCCCCCATGATGATGCCAAAAGGGGTTTGTGGTCTGTGACAAATGTGAACTTCTACTCATATATGTATTTGTGGAATCACTTGATTCCGGTGACCGTGGCTAACACTTGTCTAGTTGGCTACAGTTCCGTTCAAGTTTGGATAATGTCTTTGAATAAAATGCTATTGGGACTTCCTTTCCATTTGGCAAAAGGTGGCTGAGATCGTGCCCACCCCAAACGGTGATGCATCGTAAGTTACTATTATCGGTAAAGTCTCATTATATTGAATCAGTACGTGTTCTGATGTGATTAAGTTCTTTATTTCTTTGAATGCTGCCACTTCTCTATGTCCCCAAATCCAGTCTGCTTTTTTGTTAAGCAATCTGTGGAGGCACTTCCACCACAGTTGCCTTCTGCAGTAAGAATATATGGTAAAAGTTAATTAGCCCCAGGAAAGCTTGTAATTCAGTTTTACCATTTGGGTCTGGGGGCATCCTTGATTGCTTTGGTATTACTGTCTGTAATACCATCTTTGGTATTACCATCAAATGGATGGTATTACCATCTTTGGTATTACCATCAAATCAGGTGGATACCATCTTTGTCCATTGAAAACCCCAGGAATTCAACCCTATCGGCTGCTAGCTGGCATTTTTCTTTTTTTACTTTAAGCCCCACCTCCTTGAAATGGTTGAGAACTTCCTTCAAACGATCTTGTAATTGCTCTTTGTTCTTGGCTGAGATGAGGACATTATTAAAATAAGGCACCACCCCCTTTAGTCCATGTCGTAAGTGTTCCATGAGGCTCTGGAATAGTCCTGGGGCAACGCTCACCTCAAATTGCAAACCATTACATTTAAAAGCCCCTCTATGTGTCACAATTGTTTGTGCTTCCACCATTTCAGCATCTACCAGTAATTGCTGGTAGACTTGTGCAAGATCTAAAGCCCCTGTCACACTGCACCAACGGATGCAAAGTGGATGTAAAATGGACAAAAAAGCTTGCCATCCATTGGTTAACGCGATGTACTCACTGCCTCCGTTTTGCTTCCTCTATCCATCCAGCATCCGTTTATGGATGTTTCATCCGCTCAGAAAGTTTTGAGCTGCTCAAAACTTTTGCGGGGAAAATGTATCCAATTCGTCCGTTCTGCATCCGCTACGCATCCGCTACGCATCCGTTACGCATCCGCTATATCCGCTAGGCATCCGTTCCGCATCCGCGCAACTCGCATCCGCTTGGATGCAGGGAGGAAGCGGAACGGACGTGGAACGGATGCAGAACAGATGCAGAACAGATGCAGCACGGAAACAAAGCGTTTAAAACGGAAACAACGTTCGCAGAGGGGACCTATCTCGGATATTAAGGATGTCTAGAGGATGCCTGGAGGATGCCTAGAGGATGCAAAGGGGCACCTATACTGCTTATAAAAAGGGGGAGCAACTCATCTGCATCTCACTTTCAGACCAGCAGCCTAACTGTGCAGACCTCTGCAGCCTTCATCTGACTCTTGCTCTTCCACAGCATCCAGTCATGTCCACCGTGGATCGTAACACAGTCCTTTTGGCAGCCACCATCCTTCTGCAACAGTGCGAAGCCATCTACAGGCTCTGTGAACTCGACTAAGGGAAGAAAAGGAGGTGGCCAAGAAGCGTCTGGGTCCGAAGATGGATCGGGAGAAGAGCAGAGTACGGACTGTACAACAAGCTGATGGTGGAGCTCAGGAACGAAGACACTCGGGCATTCCAGAACTTCATGAGGATGCCTCCAGCCATGTTTGACGAAGTTGTGCAGCGGCTGACACCCAGGTTGACCAAGGCAAACACCAACTTCTGGCCCAGCCTGGAACCTGGGCTCAAGGTGGCACTCACTCTGCGCCACCTGGCCTCAGGGACCACCTACAGGAGCATGCAGTACGGCTGGAGGGTGCCACACAACACCATCAGCATTGTGGTCAGAGAAGTGGTGCAGGCCATCATTGAAGAATACCTGGAGGAGCCCCTTCACTGAAGAAGGCTGGAAGAAAGTTGCAGAGCAGTGGTATCAGAGGTGGAACTTCCCCCACACCGTTGGAGCCATAGATGGCAAGCATGTGGCCTGCAAAGCACCACCCAAGTCGGGATCCACTTATTTCAACTACAAGGGCTTCTTCAGCATCGTCCTCTTCGCCATGGTCGATGCTGACTACAAGTTCATGTACATCGATGCTTCAGGCAACGGCTCATCTTCAGATGCCCAGGTATACAACGCCAGTGACCTCAAGGAGGGGCTGGAAGGCAATCTCATAATGGGCTTCCCAGATCCAGACCCCCTGCCCAACGACACGCAAGATGTGCCCTACTTCATCGTGGGGGATGACACCTTCTCCCTCAGAACCTAACTCATGAAGCCCTACACTTCCAGACTCCTCACCCATGAAGAGAGGATCTTCAACTACAGGCTGTCCAGGGCTAGGCGGGTGGTGGAGAACATCATCCTGGCATCCTGGCAAACAGGTTCCAGGTCCTTCTCACCACCATGCAGCATCGCCCAGAGACCGTGAGGAGGATCGTGGAAGCTTGTTGCATCCTGCACAATCTCATGCGCACCCGCTACCCAGTCTTGCAGAACAGGCTCGTGGACCTCCAGCAAGGCAATGGGGACATGGAGCTTGGGGAATGGAGGCAAGGGCAAAACCTGATAGACACTGAGGATGTGCAAGGTCCCAACAGAGCCTCACGTGAAGGGAAGAAGCAGCCCAACCTCCTGAAACACTGGTGCAACTCCCCAGCTGGAGCAGTGGAGTGGCAATATAGTATGATAGATGATTAATGGGTGCTTCCTTCAGCCTGTCTCATCACTCGGATGAGATTGGGCCATGTATGTTGGGTGGGCCTACAATGAACAGGGTGTTTAATAAAGAGTTGTGTTTGTGTTGACATGTGTGGATGATTGATTACATTGTTATTGATAATGAAGGGCCATAGGTGTGGCACCTGGGAGGTTGGACCATACAGTCCCAATATGCTTGCACTGGAGGCTTATCTATCCCACAGTTATTACCCATCCCAAAGGTATCCCTGCCCATCCCACTGCTATCTTAACCCATCCCACAAGCATGCAAAGGCTTAAACCAATTCTAAAAGTTTCTACCAAGACTTTATTGAAAAAAAGAAATGAAGCAAGTGTGTGAATCAAAGATAAACTTTATTGAACAACAAGCTGTAAAAGGAAAAAGACCCAAGTCAAGTGTCCAAATAAAGTCCACACCCAGTCTCTGGCAGTCTTCACGGTCACTCGGAGGTGTGCCCAGTCTCAGGGGTGAAGGGTCCAGGTGCTGTGGAGGTGGTTGCTGCTACAGTGTTAGTCTGAGACCCCACTGGGGTGCCTGGCCCCGAGAGGACAGCAGGTGACAGTGTGTTGAGAAAGCTCTCGGATAGCTGGCTCAGACCCGTGATGCTGAGAGGTCCTTCCTCCATGCCATGGGGTGTCAGCCCCAGTACTGAGGAGAGATGTACTGAGGCCGGGCTTGGCTGTGGGGTGGAGGAAGGAGTAGTGTAGTGGGGCTGTCTGGTCTGCAGCTGGGTGAGGACTGGCGTGGGTGGCATCGCTGTCGTCGGTGGCATCATTGTCATGGGTGGCATCGGTGGCATCAGTGGAACCGGTGGCAATGGTGTCGTCCGATGACTCTGTGCCTGGACTGGGAAGGGCTGCTGCCTGTGCTGCTGGACCTCCCGGTAGCCGTAGCCCTGGTAGGTGAGGGGCTGTGGGAAGCCTTGGAATGGGAGGGACATCACCTGGGGTGTAGGAGCAGACCTGGACTGGATGGGAGCAGGTTCCTCTGGGTCTGGAGGGTTGTGAAGCAGCTCGGTGATCCGGTTCTTCACCACCTGGTACTGGGCTTCCTCCATGTTCCTGAGGGTCTGGTTGACATAGGTGAGGAAGAGCTTGCGGTTGGAGGATGAGGAGTCGGTGTTGACCAACTGAGAGAGGAGATCTATGCTGATGCGGATGGTGTCCCTGATCTCCAGGAGGACAGTGTGGCTCTGCCCCTCCTGCTGTCTGGCTCTCTGCCTTTCTGTGGAGGTGGAGCTGGGTGGTGGTGGATGCGGCTACGACTGTGGTGGACTCGATGTCTCCTTTCTTCCACCGTACCAGGGAGTCCTCCACGCGCTCCACCACAGTTACAACACCTGTCCGTGGGTTCTCTGCCGTGGCACGCTCTACAGAAACCTGCCTGGAGACAGGGACTGACTCTCAGCCGGAAGAGGACTGGGTGGCAGCAGGCTGCCGGAGAGAGACGGCTGTGAGAGGGGCTCCTGGTGCTCCTCGGTGGCGGATCTCATCCTCCAGGAAGCTGCACCTAGCCATGACGTAGGTCTCTCTGTCCGTCAGCTTAACCCTGGCATGGCCAGATTTCTTCAGGTGCAGCTGCCCATACCAGCCGAGGAGCACCTCCGAAGTGTAACCCACACTCTCTGCCCTCTCTCTCCATGCAGCCTGCTTCCTTTTGGTGTCCCTGTACAGCTGGTGTCCCTTCCGCCACAGATAGTCATTCTCTCTCAGCCACTCCAGCACCTCATCCTCGTGTTCCTCCTCAATGAAGTATTGCCTCTTCTCCCGTCCCCGCATATGCCTCTTCCTCCCTTTGGCAAGACCAGATGGGCCCTCATCAGAGGGGCTCCCAGGTGGTAGGGGCTGCTCCTCCATACCACCAGTAGCAGCACCACCAGCAGGATCATCATCATCATCATCATCATCATCATCATCATCATCATCATCACTAGCAGGATCATAATCATCATCATCATCATCATCAGCAGCAGCAGCAGCAGCAGCAGGATCAGCAGCAGCACCACCAGGATCAGCAGCAGCAGAGTAAGCACCAGCAGCGCCAGCAAGACCAGGAGCACGAGCAGGACCAAGAGCACGAGCAGGACTAGGAGCAGGAGCAGGAAGAGCAGGATGAGCAAGACCAGGAGCACGAGCAGTACGAGCAAGTCCAGGAGCACGAGCAGGACCAGCAGGACCAGCAGGACCAGGAGCAGCTTCAGCAGAGTATGCAGCAGCAGAAGCACCACCGCCAGGAGCAGCTTCAGCAGAAGCTCCAGCACCAGAAGAGTGAGCCCGAGCAGCAGAAGCCCCAGCAGAAGCAGAGTCAGGGACAGGGGGCGGGAAGGTGGTCCTGTCCCTCTTGGCAGGGATGGCGGCAGGTTGCTGAGGCTTTCGCTTCTTCCCCATGGTTGTGGGGTTGCTGGCTGGCAGGGAGGCTGGCAGGGAGGCTGGCAGGCACCAAGGCTGGCAGGAAGGCTGGGAGGAAGCCTGCCAGGAAGGCTGGCACCAAGGCAGGCATGAAGGCTGGCAGGCAGGCACCAAGGCTGGCAGGAAGCCTGGCAGGAATCCTGGCAGGAATCCTGGCAGGAAGCCTGGCAGGCAGACTGGCTGGCAGGGAGGCTGGAAGGCAGGCTGGCAGCAAGGCTGGCAGGCAGGCAGAGAGCAAGGCTGGCAGGGAGGCTGGCCAGGAGGCTTGGAGGCAGGCTGGCAGCATGGCTTGCAGGCAGGCATGCAGGCATGCAGGCAGGGCAGGCAAGGACTCGATGTATCCGGCAGCAGGTCTTTCCTCCGAATGCTGGCCACGTGTGAGCTGCTTCCCTTTATATCTGGGGGGCTTACACAATGCATCCCCCCCGCATGCGCAATTAACGCCAGGCATCCATTAGGCTTCCGCTGTGCATCCGCTAGGCTTCCGCTCTGCATCCGCTTCATCCGCTGTGCATCCGCTGTATCCGTTCCGCGTCCGCTTTGCTGAGGCCCCCCGGAAGCCCTGCGGATGTGCCATCCACTCCCATCTGCTTCCATCCGCTGAGCTTCCGTTCCGCATCCACTTTCCATCTGCTCTGCATCCTCCCCGCGTCCGTGTTATCCGCTCCAGTTATGCTAATTTTTGCCCCTTTTGAGAGCGGATAACAATGGATGGAACATTTTGCTCGTCCGTTGTGTCCATTTTGCATCCGTTGGGCAGTGTGACAGGGCCTTAACTTTGTGAATATCTTTCCCCACCCCAAGGAGTGCAAAAGATGTTGCACCACTAGGACGGGGTACGCACTCTGCTGTAAAGCACAGTTAAGAGTTGCACAGTAGTCAGCACAGAGATCCATCTGGTAAGCAGTAGTCTGCACAGAGATCCATCTGGTAAAGGGGTACTATTGGGGTTTCTCACTTCACATGATCTATGGGTTCTAGAATCCCTTGCGAAATGAGCTTGTCTAATTGCTAGTCTATTTTTGGTTTAAGTGCGAATGGAACTTGCCTTGATTTTAGTCTGATGGTGTAATATTTGGGTCTAGATTAAAAGAAATAGGGGACCCCAAGTACTTGCCTAGTTTTTCGTCAAAAACATCCCGGAATTCCTCTATCAGTTGATCCTCCCACTCGCTGTCAGTGATACTGGGGATGCCAGTGAATTCAATTCCCAATGGCTTGAACCACTTGAGCCCCAGCAGACTTGGTTGGTCCCTGTTGACCACAGTTAAAGGCAGGATTCCAGAGTAATTTCGGAAGGATACTCTGAATTCTCCAATGCCAATGACTGGAATCTTGTTCCCTTGATAGTCTTAGGATTATTTTTTGTTCCTTCAGTTGTATTTTTTGTCAGTTGGGGAATTATTCTTTTGATGGTGTCCCACAACACCACTGATAGAAGAGATCTGGATTCTACTTCCATTTTTCATGGTTCACCTTCTATTGTGACATGAACATGTACTTTCTTGGTGTTTGGTATGCTTTAGTGGCCCACGATTACTGTCTGGTGCATTTCCCTTCTCTTTGTACTCAGCTCATGATTCCATCAATTTCTGCTATTTTGACCCCCACGGTTTTTATTTTGACTTCCCTGAGTTCTTGGGGGTGTACTTGTCTTGGTCTTCGGTTGTTTGGCTTGAATGCTCTTGTGATGTGTCCCCTCGGCTCGCAGCATTGGCAAATAGCCTCTCGGAACTGGCATTCTGATTTAGGATTATTTCCTTCACAACCCATACACCAAAATTCCTTCCACTTTCTTTCTCAGCTTTTCTGGTGCTGTTCAGGGTGAAGTTGATTTACTTCTTCATCATCTTCTGGCGTGTGTGTGTGTGTATTCTTATTCATTTTCCTCATAGCTGCGGTGGACTTCTGCGATGCTTCTACCGTTGCTGCTTCCTTGATGGCCTTCTTTAGTGTTATTTTTGGTTTTGTTAGAAGCCAGCTCTGTAATGTTAGGTCTCTTAGTCCCAGGACTACATGATCCCTCATTGCCTCATGCACATTCAAGAATTCACATGCCCCGACAATGTCCCTCAGTTTAGTGATGAAATTGTTGATGCTCTCTCCTTCCTTCTGATCTCTCCTGTAGAACTCATGTCTTTGAACAGGCTGGATATAGGGGGAGTATAATGTACCTTCAGAATTCTTTCTAGATTTGGCCAGGCCATCATTTTTACATCGCTTGGGGCTGCGAAGGCTTTTGCCATTTTGAATACGGTGGGGCCGCAATGCATGAGGAAAATTGCTCTTTTCCTCTGTTCCATAATATTTACCAGATCGCTGCTCTCTAGGAACATAGGGAAACAATCGACATAGGACTCCCAGTCCTTGGTTGTCAGGTTGAATGGTGCAGGTGGCATATTGTTCCCAGCCATGTTGAATTCTTTGTCCGGTTACCTAGCCATGTTGTCGCAATCCCGCTTCTCTCAGCATCCTAGTTTCATCGCCAGTGTTAGATCTTGGGCGACAGAGGACGCGGGAGGCTCCAACCATTTAAATTTCTTTATTACATTGTTCAGAACAAAGAACAGCAGCCATGGCAGCTCCTTTTTTAGCCCAGGCTGCTGTGGCTGCAACCAGTGACCTCTCTTCAATTTCCTGCTGCCACGGGTCAACCAATCAGGGCATATATGTAAATATCTAACACATATAAATTAATGATTCTATCCTAATATCAATAGTCAAGAAGAAAATAAATACCTTTCAAATATTTCTACTGCTTGATATGTGGCTGATTCAGTTAGGCTCCACTTCCTTGCTAAAAGAAAAATAAATTCTGGCAGAGGGACAAGGGAAAATGATCATAGTTAGAAGCTCTTCTAAAATGTCTCTCAGAATTTCACCTCAGTTTAGAGAACTTAAGGCCAATTCTTACCTACTATCTGTGTGTCTTTGAAGCAGCCTGCCTCACCACACAGCTCACTCAAATACTGCTCATTCTCCATAGCCATGTGAAGGAAAGTATCTTGGATAATTCCAGGGGTCACTACTCCAAAGATAGGTTCTGAATATTGATATCGGGCTGATACCTGTACAGGCAAGCCCATTCTAAAACTATTGTTAATACTCTGAAAAAATAATAATGTATCATTAAATTGTAGTAATTGATTTCTTCCAACAGTTCATTCCAACTGTTTCTATTAATAAAAGGAATATAATAATGGGTAAAAGAGGGTACAGTGACATCTATCCATTAAGATATTCTCTATTTTACATGTTAATGCTGTTCATGAAACTGCTTAGATTCAACAGTATTGAAATGGCATTAAAGCATCAAAAATAAATACAATTCTATATAAACTTAATGAAAGGGAAAGGCCTAAGAAGGTAATTTAGAAATTAAAAGATTAAACTACTCTGATATAAAATTGTGCTTTCTTTAAGCTCCTATATGGAATACTCCTAAATGCACCTCTGACTGAGGATTGATTGGGTAAAAGCGAAGAAAAGGATACCTCTGGTACTGAAGCAGTAGATACATATATGATATGGCTAGTAGTATATTTCAAATAAGCCTATCTTAGAAAATTAACAGCAACCTTATTTAAAAAGTCTGGCTTTGTTTAAGGGGACAACATGAAATATGTTCAGAGTTGCGCCATTAAATTGCAATAGCACATATTAAATTTAATTAGAACATATTGAGTAAATTAAACATCTAGTCAAGGAAAGAAAAATTGCTTCTCCAAGTGTTTAGCCTTCACTTCGAAGGACAGAAACATGATACACAATTAATTTGAGATTAAACTTCAAATCTTCACCTATCATACCATGCCATTAACGGTCAGTTCAAAATATATGTGGCTCCTCCCCTTTTACTTAGCGTTTGCCCTCATCAAAGATGGCACACACACAAAAAAAGCGTGACCTTCAGCAATAACAGTCGGGTTTTGTTTTTGTTTTTTAAAAAAGGCTGACGTCGTAAGTCACAGCCCTCACCAAAGATGGCCGCGCGGTCCTCACTGGATTTATCTTCCGGGAGTTGATATCTACGTTCTTGCTAAGATCCTGGGAAAGATGTCGGCACCGCAAGGAGGAGAGTTTTCGCGCGTGCCGCCAATGAATGCCAAACCGCAAAGGTTGGCACCCGTTGGATTTAATCCAGGACCGGGCATGGGGATGGTTCGGCGAGGGATGAGCACTCGCAACAACGCCTTAGCGCTCGGGCTAGGAGTTGCCGTCGCAGGAATATGTATCCTTTGGTAATCTGAGTGTCATGGCTGTCCGAAAGGGAAAAGCGTGTTGTGGGCCACTTCCGTTGTCTGCGTCCCTGGCCTTCAACAACTTTAAAGTTGTCTAGATTCTTGCGCGTTTCCGTAAGTCCATAGAAGCTGGTTTAAAATCGGGGGAGGGGGGCGAGGGCGGAAATTTAGACCTCTTGCATGGGCCCTATAGACCTAGTAGAAATGGCTTGTTTATTACTCTAGTTTTCTCCGTTATTTTAGGAGGGGAGATCAAGATCGCCGCGTGGCGTTCTCCTATTTTGCCCCAGTTTTATTCTTGCAGTTACAACCACGGCAGAAATGACTGGCTGACAATTATTCTTCCAGTGCCCTGGTCCAGTGAATCCTGAGTTTCTATTCTCATAAGCCAAAGTTTATCCACTACACCATCTTGGAAACAGAAATCTAACGTCAGATTGTACTGTAAACTTTTACAGTGAGTTGCATGAAGCAAGGACTTTCCTTGTATGCTTTGGCTACTGGCTATAAGGAAGCTAAATGCATTGCTCCTAGCTACATCCCAGCCTATTTCCTGGATGCAGATAACTAAGATCTTTGAGCTAGAATTTGCAGGTATTGAGATATTTTTCTGATTGTTCAAGAGGATAAGGAAGATTTTGAAATGTTTTTCAAAATGAAACATTTTAGTCCTTTTTCCAGAATATGGGAGTCCATCATTTGTTCATACAGAATACCTAATACTGTTTTGGATAACTCAGCCTGGGGGGAGGGGAGGCAGAGAGATAAACCTAATCAATAAGATTGGGTTTATCTTCTTCCTCTTTCATATTGTGTTTGTTAAAGCACATCTAACAAAGATTAACTTTTTTCTAGGAGAGGTAAATTTTTGAAAGGCAAATGATATTACCTTTCTCCAGATTTTTTCCTTTGCATCTAGTTTAGGGCAGATATAGTATGGTGTGATTCTTCTTGACTGGTGGTGGAAATGATGTAAGATTATTTAGTATAGACTAGTAGCATGCATACTGTACTTTTCCTGAGCTGTCGTGCAGATGCCTATACCATGTATGCTTTCTCTCAAGATATCTTGCTGAATGAAGTAGAGACAGAGGCTGAAATCATACGAGCACAGGCAGCAAAGACCTCATCAGATTGAGATTGAGATTGAAAGAATTGAATAATCACCCATTTTAGAGGTTGAAAATCAACATTCCTCTTTGTGCGCTAAGATTTCTTGAGGATAAGTTAGACAACTCCTAGGATAATACCCTGCATTTCAAAGTGTTCATTGATAACATATATTACCATGTCTAAGCTATAAAAGCCATTTAACCTTTCTATCTACTTTGTGAAACTCCAATAAACAAACTCAATGAAAGATAATTGTGTGTGAGAAGTTGTTTTAGGGTAGAACTCCAAACTGCCTGAAGAAGATTCAGACCTCCTATGAACTGAGTTATGTTTTAAAATACATTTTGCATCTGAAAGAAGGTCATGATTTATTTACCAGTAGCATAGGTGAACTCTTTGTATTCCTCATATACATCTAACTTAGCAAGGTGTCAGTCTTTTATTAACATATTTATATTTATTAGAGCTTTATAAGCTTCAAAGGGATATTTCATTTTCATGGTGCTTTGGGGGGAAATTAGACCTTCAAAACTGTTTTATGAAGTAACATGACCCCTACTATCCTACCTTTGCATTGTATTCTGTATGTTCTTCCGCCCCCACTCAGAACAAACACAAAATGCCTCAATAATGTTACCAATGTTTTTCCACAATACAAAGGACCGCTAACCATGTCAAATTCTAAATTCTTTGCAAAGACCAAATATATTTATAAACATGACAGGAAGCAAAATTGTAATAGGAATCTTGCTCAAAGGATTGATTTTTAAATCTTTTAAATATTCTTACTTGGAATTGTAGGTTCTGAATATAATACCTTTGAAGACTATTGACCTTAAACATGTGTAACAATTATATTTGAATATTTCATCTCTTTTTCAGCACCTACTCTGTTACATTTATCTTTCATCAATGTATTTATTCTTTGAACCTTTCCAAATTGAAATTAGTAGAAGAAAGGAAATATTTTATTAGCTGTCTTGAAACTCTCACCACCCATCTTGAGTAATCTGTTCAGAAGTATGAGAGGTAGTATGGAATAGATACAAACCCAGGTTGTGCCCAGAAAAACTTCTGTGGATATCAGCACAAAAAATATTTTATTGAAGAAATAATAGGCGAATGATTAATTTACTGCAAGATATTGAAGTTTTGTCAATTCTAAAATAAAACCAAAAGTAGAACTGATGGCAGAAGGATATAATTGGCAGTGATTCTTATTTACAATTATTAGAAAACTGGACAAAATAATGATTTTAAACAGTATTACTTAGTTTGAAATAGAATTATGTAGAACAAATATGAAATATGATTACTAAAATGCATAAACATTTATTGAAATTTGAAACAGAAGAACAAGTAAGAGAATGCATGATAAAGGTGGACCAGAGGTGAGGTAGCCCCTACTCCTGACCTTTCAGAAAGATAACCCTGGCCTTGCTTGGGGTGCGCAGAGCTACATGCCTTAGGGCTAGCTAGCATCCTGAAAGCCTTCCCCACCTTTAATTAATTTTTAACATAGAATTTTATTTATGTTAGACTTTTTAAAATTTAGCAAGAGCATATATGAGTCTCAATTCTATAAATGTGGAACAAAGAAACAGATGTCTCTTAAAATGTAAGCCTTTTCACTTCAGATTTGAAGATCGATCCTCAAGGAAGCTTAGGCTAATAAGGTCAATCAAGGCATGACTAATACATAATTTCTATTGAAAAACTCCAGGGAATGACTACAATATATAAATAAGATAATACTGATGCCACACAGAATTAGTACTAGTACACGAATACTTTTCAGATATTAGAAATACATAGTCACATGTAATTTTTAACAGCTTTCCAAATCTGTTTATGCACATATTAAAATACTTCAGAACATCAAAAGTAACTATTTAGTGAAGGTCAGAATATCTGAAAGCCGTTTTTCAAAGCAAAAGTGACTTCAGGAAGTGGGATTTTAGGGCAGGTATGGCAAACGAAAGGCTTTGTGAAAGCAGAGCCAAAGACCCATGGCAAAGATCTTTGCCAAAGGAATTGATGAGTAAGTTGATTCCTTGGAATGTGTGTGTGTGCTCCAGATGGCTACTATACTACAGGGCAGTCGTTTTCTATGGATTTGAGTGCTGGGATATGATGAGATTATCCATCTTTCTCAACAACTCTGGTGGGACTTTTTAAAAGAAATGACGTTTGCAAGCCACACTTTGAGAAATTGCTCATTAACTATTTCTAAGCTATTAGAGACCTTCACAATGACAAGTTTGAATATGACAGATGAGTTTACCTTTAATCCTAAAATAAAATTTTAATTGTAAGCTTAAGAATTCAAAGAATCTGAAATAAACAGTAAAAGATAAATAGGATTTGATCCTAGAGAGTTATAAATGGATTAAGGATCCAGATATAAAGAGATTTTGGAATTAATTATAAAATACAAATAGCTTCTCATGGGAAATAGCTTCTGTTATGGTTTTTATATGACATGGATAAATAATTTTATGTTTTCAAAAATTGGCCATTAAAGGGAACTAAAAATTTTATCTGGCAAACATATAGAGGCTTGAAAGTTGCTTTATGTTATAACAATGACATTGAAGGAGAATTTTGGAGAATTGAATCAGAAAATAGTCTGCTTCTATGAAGAGACTATAGATGTCCTTGACTTAAAACCACAAATGAGCCCCAAATTTTTGTTGCTAACTGAGACAGTTAAGCCATTTTTACCCCATTTGGGGACTTTTCTTGCCACAGTTGTTAATTGAATCAATGTACTTATTTAATCAGTGTCATTGTTGTTAAATGAATCTGCCTTCCCACTGTCTTTGTCAAAAGGTTGCAAAAGGTGATCACATGACCTTGGGACACTGCAATAATCACAAATATGAGTCAGTTGCAAAGTGTCTGAATTTTGATCATGTGACCATAGGAACGCCACAGTGTGAAAAAATAAGAAAAATGTAATATGTCACTTTTTTCACTGCCATTTTAACATCAAATGGCATTAAACATCATTAAAAGGATTGTGAGTCAAGGACTGCCTGGATATTCAAAAGATATTATTGAACAAATATCGGATATAGAACAAATGTTATTTGACAAAATAAGAGATGCTATCAAAATGGATATATAATTGACAGGAGAATGATTTAGAACAGTGGTTGCCTTTTCGACTTCAGGGATTGGTTCTGTGGAAAGAGGTTTTTCCAAGGACCAGAGAGGGCATGATTTCACACACTACTTGCATCCCACACATGCACAGATGGGCTTCGCTCATTTGCTTGGCCCGGGTTTTGGTGCACTACAGACTGGTGCTTGTCCACAGCCCGAGGATTTGGGGACCCCTGATTTAGAGAACGGTTTTACTGATTCTGCAAAGAAATTGGTTAAAGTTTGAAATTTAAAAGGGAAATACAGATGATAAACCAAGAGAGTGATCTAGATAATTTTTCCATACTAGATTTTCAAAAGGTGTGATGGAACTATCTATAAAGGGGAGATACAGTGATGGATTGCAGAAAAGTAGCAGATTCCATAGAAGAAGGGAACGCATTTGAAGAAAGGGCGCAAGACGAAATATCCATCACAGAGCTGGATTGTGAAAAGCGGAAATGATTTAGGATAGCCAGTATCTAGAATCTCCCAAGGTATATCCATCAGTTTAGGGTAGCATAGGTTTAGTCTGGCAAAAATCTGCCTATACAGTGTAGGCAAATACAAGAATTGAACTTTGGCTGTTTTGTTTTGCTTTGTGTTGGGGCTAGGCTTGATGAAGCTTGAAGATAGTGAGTGTGTGATGGGACAAAGAAGAAATGAAGAGAAATCAAATCCTATAATATTTGAACAAACTAAAGCCTAGGTCACATCGGCCGACGGATGCAAAACATATGTAAAAAGGACACAGCGGCCGAGCAAATTTTTCATCCGTTGTTATCCGCTCTCAAAAGTGCCCCAAATTTGCAAAAACAGAGCGGACAACAACGGAAAGGAATGGACGGGGAGAGGATGTAGCCAGGATGTTAAGCAGATGCTCAATGGAAGCCTAGCGGATGGAAGCGGATGGCACATCCTCAGGGCTTCCGGGGGAGAACACTGAAGCAGATGCGCAGCGGAAGAAATGGATGCAGAGTGGATGCCTAGCGGATGACGCGGATGCATCACAGACGCCTAGCGGATGCCTAGCAGATGCAAAGCGTTCACTGCGCATGCGGGGAGGATGCATTGCGTCAGACCCGCGGATATAAAGGGAATCAGCTCGCAAGCAGGTCACCATTCAGAGGAAAGACCTGCTGCCAGACACATCTTCAGCCAACAACCATGGGGAAGAAGAGGAAGCCTGTGCCTACTCCTGCCAGCCCTGGCAAGAAGGACAGGACCACCATTCCACCCCCTGGCGCTAACTCTGCTTCTGCTGGGGCTTCTGCTGCTGGTGCTGACTCTGCTGGTGCTGGTGCTTCTGCTGGTGCTGCTCCTGGTGCTGGTGCTTCTGCTGGTGCTTACTCTGCTGCTGCTGCTCATGCTATTGCTTGTCCTGCTGGTGCTGCTGGTGCTCCTGGTGCTGCTGCTGCTGCTGCTGGTGTGGTGGACCAGTCCCTAGAACCTCAAAGCCCTACTGATGAGGGCCCAGAAGGCCCTGCCAGAGGGAGGAAGAGGCATTCGCGAGATAAGGGGGAGAGGAGACAGTACTCCATTGCAGAGGAACATGAGGATGAGGTGCTCGAATGGCTGAGGGAGAATGAGTACCTCTGGCGGAAGGGACACAGGCTCTATCGAGACACAAAGTGGAAACAGGCGGCTTGGAAAAAGAAGGTGGAGAGCCTGGGCTACACTTCGGATGTCCTCCAGGGGTGGTGGAAGCACATGCACACCTGGTACGGGAAGTTGCACCTCAAGAAGTCTGGCCAGGCCGCGGTCAAGCTCACCGACCGGGAGACCTACATGATGGCCAAGTGCAGCTTCTTGGAGGGTGAGATCCGCCACCGAGGAGCAGCTCCTCTGTCTACCCTCACTCTCAGGCAGCCCACAGAGAGCCAGCCCTCTTCTGGCCAAGAGTCAGCTCCTGTGTCCAGGCAGGTATCTGTGGAGTGCCCCATGACTGAGACCCCCCCGACAGCTGCACTCCCCGTGGCGGAGCACATGGAGGACCCCCTGAAGCAGTTGGAGCAAGAAGAAGCCGTTGCCACCAGAGACCAACCCCCCCCACCCCCAGCTCCACCTCCACAGAAAGGAGGCAGAGAGCCAGACCGGAGGGACAGAGCCACACTGTCCTCTTGGAGATCAGGGACACCATCAAGAGCAGCGTAGATCTCCTCTCTCAGCTGGTACGGTCCGACATACCATCCTCCAACAGAAAGCCCTTCTTCACCTACATCAACCAGACCCTCATGGAAATGCCCGAATTCCAGTTCCAGGTGATCAAGGAGAGGATCACAGGTCTTCTGCACCACCCTCCAGGCCCAGCTGAACCTGCTCTGACCCAGTCCAGGTCTGCTCCTCCACCCCTGGTGATGTCACAGCCCTTCCAAGGCTTTCCACATCCCCTCACCTACCAAGGCTATGGCTACCAGGAGTTCCAGCAGCACAGGCAGGCCTTCCCAGTCCAGGCACAGGTACATCGCCTGCCACAGGGGCCATCGATACCACCGATGCCACAGGTGCCACCAATGCCACCAATACCACCGATGCCACCGACACCACATGCCACCGACTCCACAGATGCCACCAATGCCACAGATGCCACCGACGCCTCACCTCGCTCACCTGCAGACCAGACAGCCCCACTACACTCCTCCTTCCTCCACCCCACAGCCAAGCCCAGCCTCAGAACATCTGTCATCGGTCTTGGGACTGACCCAACTCTCTGAGAGCTTCCTCGGCACCTCAGACCAGCACTCCAGCCACTGCCACCTCCACAGCACCTGGACCTTTCACCCCTGAGACCATGGGCACGCCTCAGAGTGACTGAGAAGAGTGCCAGAGACTGGGTTGCTACCTATTGACTTTATCTTTGCTTGGGACATTTTGCTTTTACAGTTTGTTATTAATAAAGGTATCTTTGCTTCACACACTTGGTTCAGTTCTTTTAGTAAATAAAGTCTTGGTGGAAACTTTTAGAAATGGTTTAAGCCTTTGCATGCTTGTGGAATGGGTAAGGATAGCAGTGGGATGGGCAGGGATACCTTTGGGATGGGTAATAGCTGTGGGATGGGTAAGGATAGCAGTGGGATAGATAAACCTCCGGTGCAAGCATAGTGGGACTGTATGGTCCACCTTCCCAGGTGCCATACCTATGCCCCTTTATTATCAATAACAATTTAATCATTCATCAACACATTTCAACATAAACACAACTCTTTATTAAATGCCCTGTTCATTGTAGGGCCACTCAACATACATGGCACAATCTCATCAGTGTGATGAGACAGGCTGAAGGAAGCATCCATTAAGCATCTACCATCCTGTCTTGCCACTCCACTGCTCCAGCTGGGGAGTTGCACCAGTGTTTCAGGAGGTTGCTCTGCTTCTTCCCTTCACGTGAAGCTCTGTTGGGGCCTGGCACATCCACATTGTCTATCAGGTTTAATCCTTGCCTCCATTCACCAGGCTCCATGTCCCCATTGCCTTGTTGGCGGTCCACAAGCCTGTTCTGCAACACTGGGTAGCGGGTGCGCATGAGATTGTGCAGGATACAGCAAGCTTCCACAATGCTCCTCACAGTCCCTGGGCGATGCTGCATGGTGGTGAGAAGTACCTGGAACATGTTGGCCAGGATGCCAAAGACATTCTCCACCACACATCTTGCCCTGGACAGCCTGTAGTTGAAGATCCTCTCTTCACGGGTGAGGCATCTGGAAGTGTAGGGCTTCATGAGGTAGGTTCTGAGGGAGAAGGTGTCATCCCCCATGATGAAGTAGGGCACATCTTGTGTGTTGTTGGGCAGGGGGTGTGGATCTGGGAAGCCCATGATGAGGTTGCATTTCAGCCCCTCCTTGAAGTCACTGGTGTTGTATACCGGGCTATCTGAAGCTGACTTGTTGCCTGAAGCATCAATGTACATGAACTTGTAGTCAGCATCGACCATGGCAAAGAGGATGATGCTGAAGAAGCCCTTGTAGTTGAAATAATTGGACCCTGAGTTGGGTGGAGCTTTGCAGGCCACGTGCTTCCCATCTATGGCTCCAAGGTGTGGGGGAAGTTCCACTTCTGATACCACTGCTCTGCAACTTTCTTCCAGCTTTCTTCAGTGGAGGGGCACTGGAGGAGCTCCTCCTGGTATTCTTCGATGATGGCCTGCACCACTTCTCTGACCACAATGCTGATGGTGTTGTGTGGCACCCTCCAGGCGTACTGCATGTTCCTGTACGTGGTCCCGGAGGCCAGGTGGCGCAGAGTCAGTGCCACCTTCGGCCCAGGGTCCTGGCTGGGCCAGAAGTTGGTGTTTGCCTTGGTCAACCTGGGTGTCAGCCACTCCACAACTTCGTCAAACATGGCTGGTGGCATCCTCATGAAGTGGTGGAATGTATGAGGGTCTTTGTTCCTCAGCCCCACCATCAGCTTGTCATACAGTCTGTACTTGGCTCTTCTCGCAATCCATCTTCGGACCCACACATTTCTTGGATGCCTCCTTTTCCTTGCGGAGAACAGGTGAAAGAGCCTGTAGAGGGCTTTGCACTGTTGTAGAATGATGGCGGATACCAAAAGGAGTGTGCAACGATCCATGGTGGAGATGACTGGATGCTGTGGAAGAGCAAGAGCAAGAGCAAGATCAAGGCTGAAGAGGTCTGCACACCAGGGCTGCTGGACTGAAAATGAGATCTAGGTGATTTCCTCCCCCTTTTTATAGGAAATATAGGTTTTCTGCTAGGTGTCCTTCCGCATCCTCTAGACATCCTGCAGACATCCTAAATATCCAAGATAACGTCCCCTATACGAACTTTTTTTCTGTTTTAATGCTTTATATCCGAGCTGAATCTGCTTTCATCCTTTCTACATCTGTGCTACTCACGCTGTGTGTCCGTTCCGCATCCATTTCACTTCCTCCCTGTGTCTGTTTTCCGCTGGAGCGGATTTGAGTTGCACAGATGCGTAGCAGATGCCTAGCGGATATAGCGGATGCGTAATGGATGACAACGGGCGTAATGGATGACAATTGATCATGAGAGCATTCCTCTTTGGTATATCCCAGCTAGGATAGTTTTTATAAATACATTTCTTTTACTGTAGAATGTGCCTTTTGCATCAAAGAGATTTACTATTAAAATAATTTTATTGGAGATGGGAATAGCAAGAAAAAGTAAAATACAATGCTTTCTCAGATTGTGCCAGAATTGGGAAGAGATGCATTTTATGATTCTTTCTCTTTTACTGGCCCATTTTATTCCCTTGGAAGTTCTACTGATGACAATGGAGGTGAATTAATCTATACCGGGGTGGCCGCTTGCATCACATGCAAGTCACGCCAATCCCAACTCAGTGAAGGGGAAAACTGACAGTAATGTGATGCCACAGGTTTGACACCCGTGATCTATCCTTATTTTACTATTACCATAAATTTGCTGCTTTTGTGCACATTTATTTGTTTATAATACCAAGGATATGAAAGACTAGATTCTGTGGCTAGAAGTCTTCAAATAATCTTTTTTCCTCTTTCCAAGCACTGTAGCACTAATGCTGGTGTGCAGAACACTGGAAGTCAAGAAAGGGCTTAATAGGTGGAATCACCTCTCAATGCAGGATGCAACATTCCTTGCTCTGTGAGAGGGAATTTCAAAATACCTCTGGATCCTGCTCTCCAGAGCACTAGCTTCCTAATAAAGCTTTTATTGTGCTAATGCCTGCTTTATTAACATAAATACTTGTGGGGAGGTAGGAGTCAATGCCATTATTTCCTACTTATAACACTTGCTTTTTCTCTATCTGCTTTTCTACCTGTTTTTGAATCTAAAAGGATTATGGAAGAAAAAAGAATAGCTTTCCCAAAAGCTCTTGGTCTGATGGTAATGGGGAGATCTTGGTAATGGGGAGATCAGATTATAATAGTATTGTACAGGGAAGAAGGAAAAAAAGCGGTCAAGAATCTAGACTATTTTTGTTTGAAGTATGTTTATTTATTTTCATTAAGGTCACATTTTTTAAAATTTCAGCCAGGTTAGTGCTGTCTTACTACAATATCAGCTTTCCTTTCAAAGCATGTCTTTATATACTGTATTATGGTAGATGTACAAAATCTCATGTACAAAGTTACTCCAAAGTGCAGACACCCCTATAAGAAAAGTTGATCCTTAATCAAGGCAAAAATATCCAAAAGTGCAGAGGAGATAAAGTAGACTGCCACTGCTTTTAAGGCTAAACTTGCAACTGAATTAATGAGGAGAGGACCTAATTCCTGCAAGACTAAGGCATGCTTACCTCCCATAAAACAGCTGCTTAAAAGATTTAGAGAAGCCTCCTGTGGCTTTGGAAATTAGGAGAGCTATTAAGATCTACTCTAGATCTTGATCTCCTCTTATCAAGGCACATAGATCAATAAAGCTTGAAGCATAAGGATTCCACTCCAGAACATGAAAAATCCCATAGACACCCTTTACTTCTATTTTAGTTGCATTCCTTTATAAGAGAGAAGTAATAGAAAAGCATGTACATCCTGGCATTTTCATGATAAATCCTCCCAAATCGCAGGGGCTTGGCATCGCTTTGCATATACAAAGCTTATAAACAGAAACTCAGTAGCACCGAAGTGTATTCATCCTTAGTTGTTTGGCACATATACAATTCTTAGGAGCATCAATTCTGCTCCTTTTATCAAAATATATTTGCCATACTAAATAATAGTGACTGCCCTTATAAACTGAGCAAAAAGCATATGTTGCATAAGGCCCTTTCATTCGATCCTTTTGAGGGTGGGCATCAGGTTGAGGTAGAATCCACAAATGTATCATCCAATGGTTTGGTTACTGAAAAAAACAAACATAAATAATTTGTGAAACAATGAATTTTAAGTAGTAGGCAATTTGATGTCTAGAGTCGTTGATGACATGGACTTACTAAATGTCCTAAGCCACAAAAATGCATCATTTTTAAGGGGTTGATCATTTTTATTGAAATGATACTGTACTTCAACTCATAACATCCCTTGCTATCGGTATTGTTTGTTAGGGCTGAACTAATAGAAGTTTTAATTCTGGAGTGTCACAAGTGGTGCATTCCTGGATTCACGTGATATTTGAATCTTATACTATGGTTTAATAGATTTGATTTATGGTTAGCAAATATATGTGTGGTTTATTTAATTCATTTATTTATCAAATTTATACAACTGCCCATCTCACTGATGTGACTCTGGGCGCTGTATAATAAAACTAACAAAACAATTTTTAAATAACAATTAAAAACAACTAACCTAAAAACAAGTTTTAAATCACCATTAAAACAATGAACTTATAATGCATCAAAACCCACATACTTCATGGGCTCCCTGTTATTGTAGGATCCCCAAACCCACTTAAAAAAAAAATTCTTAAATACTTATAGAGTTGAAGCTAATCTTGCCTTGAGGGAACGATGTGTCAAAGAGCAGGTGGTATGGTAGAAAAAGCTTGTCTTCTGGGTGCTATCTTTAGCAGACGGGACCCAGAACATGCTTTTCCTGTTAGACCTAGATGGATGGCTAGATGTAACCCAGAAGAGGTGTTACATATTATTTATTTACATGTGTCGAAGCAACTTAGCATATTCAACCCAGACAGTCTTAGAAATATTTATATAATGGCATGATTTCTCTTGTCAGAATTTGAAAAGCTGAGAATTTCAGCTTCTATTCCGCTTCTATCCTATACTCTGCATACCTAGAAATTTGGAGAAAATATTTCAAGTGTTATTAATGAACACAATTATTATAATCTCTCTATTGAAACATTAAACATGGACTTAGGTTGCCATATTTTGATAACTATAGCAAAATAATAAAGACACACACTTACACCTGTGTTTTTATTTCTGAAACTTTTGAAAACTAGTGTGCTGCATTCAAATTCTGTTGCTTGACTTTTATGGGGTCCTGATCTATATTATATATTATGATTCTGCACAGTAAATCAGTTGTTTAGATTGGATTTGGCATTTTTGTCCACCTATCAAGTCCTTTCCAAGGACCTACGATAGGCAGATGTTGTTTGATGATATTAAAAGTATCATTGTAAGATATAATCTGTTCCAAGTAAAGCTGCTTTTTGCAATTGATCACAAATTAGAAAATGTAATAAAAAATAAAGCAGTACTCTGGGATTATATTGTATAATTCAAACAGACAAAACAATTTGTAGCAAATTAATGAGCTTAGGAAACTTTTCTGGTCTGGCTAATTCATGCCAAGAATAATTACATTTGGGAGGAATGACAAAGTGGATTTTGCAGTGGTGGAGAGGGGTTAAACTAGTCAGCCTGAAGAAAATAAGGTTCTGCTGTGTTGTACTATAAGCTTGCACTATCTGCATATGTGATATTATGTGACATATGTGGCATGTCCCAAAGGGTTAGGGCTTGGGGCCCAAGGCTGTGGTGCTACTTTTGCCATGTAGATGAAAACATTTGGATACCATGCGTGGGGAAAGATTGATCTAATTTCTTCAAACAAGAAAAAGGCAAGTTGGGTTGCGCAAGACTTGCCTGCCCAACAGAGGCTACTTAACCTCTGGCCCAGAGCAAACATTCTTGAAACATTCTAGTGCTTCTCAAACTTGGCAATTTTGAGATGTGTGGATTTTAACTCCCAGAATTCCCAGCCAACTGCTGATCTAGTCCATTCCTTACCAGACATCCAATATCACTAGCAAACTTCACGCCTTTACTTTGTCGCTGTTCCTGGGAGGCAAGGTTGCTGCCACTCACAGAATTTCTCCTCATGATCCCTGGATAGGTAATAATCACATTAATGCAAAGACAACTGTAACAAAAATCAATATATAGGTATAATATAGATGGGAAGCTAACATCATTACACAATATCATACACAATTACAATATGCATGTTATTTGCATTGGGATGGGGAGATGTATTTAAACAAAATCCCACCCACCCATGGTAAATTTAGATTTACCAAAATCTAAATCAAGACCGTTAGTTTCTTCTAATATTAGAAACAAGGAAATAGTTATTTTAATTACTGTTATGGGATGAGTGGGGTGATTAAAGTCTCCTCCCCTCTGAGGGATTTTATATTACTGGAAACAGATAAGTGAACAAATGGCTGTACAATTTGTACGTGAAGGCTTTATCCCTAAAAAAATGGAACTTGGTCAATATTAAAGTGTTTTCATTGAGATCAGGCATATAGTTTTGTTATTTCATTGAAATAAATTTCCACAAATAAATAGGCATTTATTTAAATGTTCTCAGCTCACAGATATCCAGGAAATGCCTAGAGATTGTTAACAAAACAGCAGCGTGGAATAATTTCCCACAAAACATTGAGATGGTGTACATAGAATCAGGGTGGGTCATACTGTATAAATTCTATATTCCTTTATCCGCAAAGGGCATTTTCCAAAGTGTCACAAGGCACTTTCTCACTTAAATAGGCTTACTGAAATTTGCCTTACAACTACTGTAGATTAGTCAGTTAAGTCTGTAGCATGCTTGCATGCACTTAGCACAGAGGTAAGAAAGGATTTACCTTGAGGCTGTGTTGCATCTGGGCGCTGTAGGCTGCTGCGCCTCAGGGGATTGAAGCTGCCCTTAGAGAGGCGGCGCTGGCGACTGGAGAGCATGGTGGCAGGTGATACAATTCCAGCAGGTGGCACCTTGCCAAGGCGGGTATAAAGCTCTTCTATTTCTTGTTTCTGTTGGGCCTGGAGCTTTTCTACTTCAGAGAGGTGCCTGAGAGAAGGACAAAATGAAAGGGGATATTACTAAATGGAGTAGGAGGAAAAATTATTTACTGCCAAGTAGTACCAAGACTACTCACCTCTGGCGCAAGGCTTGTAGTTCATCCCAGACGTCATCATCTTCTGTGCTGTCTGAATCATCGCTGCTGGGGTAGGAAGGGCTGTGCATATAATTCATCCAAACATTGTTGCTATGAGTAAATTCACCATCACCCTCTCCCTCTGCCACAGGAGTGGTACCCTCCTCGCCTTCCTGCACAGGTGTTTCGCCAGGAGATTCACTATCAGATTCAGAAGTACTCGAGATGTCAGGTCCATCGCCTTTGGGGGGGGGATTCTGATGGGATATTCTGTGTGGGTGTCACCTGGAAACGGCCCAGGATTTGTGGCTTGGGCTCTCCTGGTAAAGAAAAATGAAATATGAGGAAGAGCTGTGGGCAAATCTTCCTATAGAGAAATATTTTTCAAAGTTGGCAACTTTAAAACAGTGTGAACATAAATACTCCTAGAATTCCCCTCTAGATGTTACAATTACCAGCTGCTGCTCAAAAGATATTGTGAAGTGGCTCACAGTATGTCTTCTTACATGAAATATCAAAAGGAACAAGTTATCCATGGTAAGACTTTGTTATGGTCTTAGACCATAATTCCATGAAATCTGTGGGTCCAACAAGTAACAGAGAGCCAAGCAAAGAAAATACAGCTGGTACTTTTGCCTCCCATTTTATTCGGTTGATGCCCTGGTCGTGGCTCATTTTGAAAGCTGGTTAAAGGCCATGGCTTATACAGTGCTTATATACCTCCTTCCATAAGAGTAGTAAACCTTCATTGTAAAGCAATACAGCCAAAGTTTCAATGAGAGGGATACATTTGGAGCTCAGTTTGGGTGTTAAATAAAATCAAACCAAAAGCAAAAGGGCTAGCTCAGGAGCCCTTCTCTCTTTCTTTTTACCATGCCTGGGAGAGTAGTAAAGCAGGGAAGTATAGATTTAGAACTTTTCCATCATTCCTCAGGTCTCCTGAGTATAGCAGCAGCCTTGTGCCACCTGCAGCAACACAAAAACTAGCCATTGAGTCAAGTGATGGTGGAAAAGAAAGGCACCAAAGAAGACTTCTCAGGAACTGGAAGGGACAATCTTGCAACCTGCCATAACCAATATTTACCAGTCAGACTACCCATTAAAGTCTTTTAACCACATCAACAAAATGGATGAAGTCAAGCACGTGAAATGATTTTGCACATTTTGCAACTGTTGGATGGTACTATCTTAGGAAGGGAACACAGTTTTATATCAGTACAGCTAATTTAAGCCTAACTCTCATAGTATAGGGAGTGGAGTGTCAAAATTTGCAATGTAGCAATGTGATGCAAAACTTGCTCCTTTTGAACAGTGTATGCATCACCACATCTGGCACTGTGCTGATTTTGAGCTATCCACTATGGATGCTGCTCTGAGTCATGACTGCACCACAGATACTTGTAGAGGGCTTCAAATTTCCTTCTTCAATTCTTCTGAAACCCTTCTTACCTTCACTGAGGGTTGTGTGTTCAGCAGAAGAACCATTGGAGATAGAGAGATCTGATATAGTTAATTGTGATCCAGACCATGAAGAAACAGGAGCTACCTGTGGAGAAAGGGAAACAAATCAATAGAGAATTTCCTTTTTTTGGTCCATTCACCATGCAGTGGAACTCCAGTTTGTTTCTTCAATAGGTGGCTGTGTTATCCATTGAAAATTCATTAAATCAAAGGAATAACCTGGGATTCAGGCAGTACTAAAATAATGTACATCTCATCTCACCCTAATATGTAAAAACTGTTACAATCAAGAACTCTCTATCAATATTTAACTGAAGTTCCTATGAAGCTGAGGTAAAGCTTCCAAACAATGTTCCTCTATTGTAATTAAAATAAATCCCCATGCCGATTGTTAAAGGCTAGGTCCCACTGGCCGACGGATGCAAAACGTATGCAAAAAGGACACAGCGGACGAGCAAAATTTCAGGGGTGGCTCCATCCATTGTCATCCGCTCCAAAAAGTGGTGAAAATTTGCATAAACAGAACAGAAAAGAACGGAAAGGAACGGACGGGGTAGTACGTAGCAAGGCTGTTAAGCGGATGTTCGTGGGAAGCCTAGTGGATGGAAGCGGATGGAAGCGGATGATACATCCGCAGGGCTTCCGGGGGAGAATTGTGAAGTGGACGCATAGCAGAAGGAACGGATGCGTAGCAGTTGATGCGGATGCATCACGGACGCCTATAGGATGCATAGCGGATGCATAGCGGATGCATAGCGGATGCAAAGCGTTCACTGCACATGCGGGGAGTATGAATTGCATCAGCTCCGTGGATATAAAAGAATGCAGCTCGCAAGCAGTCAGCATTCAGAGGAAAGACGTGCTGCCACAGACATCTTCGAATAACACCATGGTTCGTCAGTCAGGGAAGAAGAGAAAGCCTGTGCCTACTCCTGCTTCTTCCCTTCACGTGAAGCTCTATTGGGGCCTTGTACATCCACAGTGTCTGTCAGGTTTCGTCCTTGCCTCCATTCACCAGGCTCCATGTCCCCATTCCCTTGTTGACGGTCCACAAGCCTGTTCTGCAACACTGGGTAGCAGGTGCGCATGAGATTGTGCAGGATGCAGCAAGCTTCCACGATGCTCCTCACAGTCTGGAACATGTTGGCCAGGATGCCAAAGGCATTCTCCACCACCCATCTTGCCCTGGACAGCCTGTAGTTGAAGATCCTCTCTTCATGGGTGAGGTATCTTGAAGTATAGGGCTTCATGAGGTAGGTTCTGAGGGAGAAGGCGTCATCACCCACGATGAAGTAGGGCACATCTTGTGTGTCATTGGGTAGAGGGTCTGGATCTGGAAAACCCATGATGAGGTTGCGTTCCAGCCCAACCTTGAGGTCACTGGCGTTGTATACCTGGCTATCTGAAGCTGACCCGTTGCCTGAAGCATTGATGTAGATGAACTTGTAGTCAGCATCAACCATGGCAAAGAGGATGATACTGAAGAAGCCCTTGTAGTTGTGATAAGTGGACCCTGAGTTGGCTGGAGCTTTGCAGGCCACGTGCTTCCCATCTATGGCTCCAACGGTGTGGGGAAAGTTCCACCTCTGATACCACTGTTCTGCAAGTTTCCTCCAGCCTTCTTCAGTGGTGGGACACTGGAGGAGCTCCTCCACGTATTCTTCGATGATGGCCTGCACCACTTCTCTGACCACTTTGCTGATGCTGTTGTGTGGCACCCTCCATGCATACTGCATGTTTCTGTATGTGGTTCCAGAGGCCAGGTGCCGCAGAGTCAGTGCCACCTTCAGTCCAGGGTCCAGGTTGGGACGGAAGTTGGTGCTAGGCTTGGTTAACCTGGGTCTCAGATGCTCCACAATTTCGTCAAACATGGCTGGTGGCATCCTCATGAAGTGCTGGAATGCACGAGGGTCTTCATTCCTCAGCTCCACCATCAGCTTGTCATACAGTCCAAATTCCACTCTTCTCCCGATCCATCATCGGACCCACCCAGCTCTTGAATGTCTCCTTCTTCTCCTTCTGTACAAAACTTGAAACAGTCTGAACAGGGCTTGGTTCTGGTGTTGAATGATCGCAGCTACCATAAGGACTGTGTTATGATCCATGGTGGAGATCAATGGATAATGTGGAAGAGCAAGACCAAGGGTGAAGAGGTCTGTACACCACAGCTGCTGGACTCATACTGAGATTCAGGTGATTTCCTCCCCCTTTTTATAGAAAATATCAGTTTTCCGCTAGGTGTCCTTCCACATACTCTAGGCATTCTCCAAACATCCTAAATATCCGAGATACATCCCATATACAAACGTTTTGTCCGTTTGAATGCTTTATATACGAGATGCATCCGCTTACTTCCTTTCTATTTCCATGCTACTAACACTGTGTGGACGTTCATGTACCTTTCGCTTCCTCCCTCTTTCCATTTTCAGTTGCAGTGGATGTGAGTTGTGAGGATGTCCAAAGGATGCCGAGAGGATACAGTGGACGTTTAACGGATGACAACGGACATAGAACGTTTGTTGCCCGTATGTGTCGCGGATGTACATCGTACACGGCGGAAAGTTCATCCATTCAAAAAGTTTTGTGCAGCTCAAAACTTCCTTCGCGGATGAAATCTCAGCGGACGGATGCTTGATGGATAGAGCATATGAAACATGTATGCAGTGAGTACACAACGGATGCATCACGTTTTCCAACGGATGACAAGCTTTTTTGTCCGTTTTACATCCTCTTTGCATCCGTTGGTGCAATGGGACATGGGCTTAAAATTGTTAGCTTTTGATGTCTCAATATAATAAAAGCAATCACTATTTTCTAAAATGAACTAACCTCCATGTAGCAATATCCCCATTTATGTTCACCCATCATAATTAAGTAATACATTTCAACAGGACCTTAGAACTGGGGCATGCAGTTTCAAGAGAGCCTCTTGTTTTCCCCATTTATAGTCATATAAGATACTGATTCAAAAGACTTACTGGACTGTTCTCAGAATTCCCAGCAATTGAGGTGACTGGAGTTGGGTTACAGCTTGGAGACACCACTGGCCCCAACATCCCATTGGCTAAGTAGGCTGGTTTTGGGGAAGATACCAGCTCAGGATAGATAAAACGTGCAGTAGTGGGGCTGGGTGGACACAGAACTGGTGGCTGTGGGACTGGTGAGGTATAGAGAGGCCCTGTCTGGGCAGTCCTTATAGATACTGCTGGAAGAAGTGACTGGGCCATACTCATCATAGCCAGAGAGAAAACATCGACGAGAGAGAACAAAGGGGAAGTAGAGGTAGGCCACATAGGGATAGGTGGTGCAGGCACAGCAGTGCCAATGGATGGGGCATTGGAAGAGGTAAAGGGCAATGTGGGGAGAACAGAATTTGGTGGAGAAATTGGTTGAGGGATGGGGACAAGGTAAGAGGGTGTTGTAGGAGTCCCTGGATACATATGGTAGGTTGGCCAGGTCTGTTCAGGTATACTGGTGATGCCTGTAAGGAAAAAGACAAGTTGGCAGGTCAGTTGGTCCTAAAAGCAAAGCAAAGGAAATCAGTTGCATCTCACTCATTATGTAGCATGTCAGAAAGTCTTCCCCATTTTTACAGAGCAGATGGCCCCAATTCATTTTGTTCTTTCCAATCACCAATCAGCTTTATTTTCTAATTATTATTAAGTAGATCATTTGCCCTGCTTTTTCCACCAATGCTCATATTTTGTATCAGGGGAAATTAAAATATGTGATGAATTTGGCATGGCTGCTTATATATTGAATGATTCTGGATAATATATTTTATTTCAAAATGTTTAAAATATTTTAAAAAGAAATAGGGGAATGGGAGAATAGCATAAGATAAAGTGGGAGACATAATGTATTGTTATATAATTTATATAATGTTATATATATATAATGTTATATAATTCAGTCAGATTTTCCCCACATTTTTGGGATTATACAAAGTCTTGCCCTTGCCCAAATCATAAATAAGTCAACTACTTACACATTTTTCCAAATTCGATTTTTCTCTTTCTGTTTTTTTAAAAATCATGGTTCATGCAGGATATTAGACTCCTCCAGATTATCCCTTTATTGTTAAATTATCTTATATTATTATCACAGCACTATTTTGCTCCGGTAACTTTTTCTCAGCTTTATCTATTCACAGGGTTGTTGTTGGGAAAGTAGGAAGGGGTGATATTATATATTCTACCATGAGTGATACAACATAAAAGGCAGGAAATAATAGTTGTCATCATTACTATCACCTTAGATATCTAGTCAGTGTCCAGCATTTTACATTGCTGGATAAAGTTTCTTCAAGATAGCAAGCCTGGTTACCTTCCCTGAATGCTATCCCTTACAACTACCAGTAGAAGTAAACCACAACCAATCAGTTTTACCTGCAGATGTAGTTGAGAGTACTTGTTGCCCAAAATTTTGGGTAGATGTTGAAGGAACGCTGGGGTTAAAGGGATCATTCTCAGAAATTGCATCCAACACTGAAGTATGGATAGGTAATGACACAGGCTGTCTTGAACTAAGGCAACCACTATCTGAAAAAAGTTGAATTCTTATGATACATATTTAGATCCTTTACTACAGATTAGCACCCCTTAATCAATATCTTGTAAGGCTGAGTCTTTCATCATTTTAATCATTTTTAACTTTAATGTTTGCTAACATACATATTATTATTAATAAGATATAACATTCAATCATGATATCCTCTTTTCTCATCTTTTGACACACATTTGTATTCTAAAACAGCAGAAAGCAGATAAACTCTGTTTCAATTTTTATGAAAATCTTGAGACCTGGCAATTGCAGCCTAATATAAAAGTTTGCACCTAGAATTCAATAATTTTGAATTCACAAATATATTTTGGATACTCAAACTGAATGCCATTTATAGTGCTTCTACATAAAAATACTATTACTTATTCCAAGTATTCTTTGCTTCAGCAATATAATCAAGAAAAATTGGCAGCATATGAAAAAAATCATTCTTTTGTTAATTCCCTAGGAATCTGCTTCCTGCACTCCTACACTTGTTTGAAAATAATAGAATCCTAGGGGGAATTGTAATTTTCTGAATGTATGGCTATTACAAGCTGGCTATTAAATTTGGAAAGATTTATCATTCCTAGTGAAGACTAATAGGAGTAATATTATTTTTAAATTCTCAGAGAAGGACTTCAGTCCTATTTCCCCTCTGATTGCCTGTTAGGTTTCAGTATTTGAGAGATCAGACCCAGCAAATGAAATAGTAGCAAGTGAAAAGTAAAATGGGTTAAGCAAATGTTTGATTACATACCACTAAGAGATGAGGATGAGGAGATGGAACACGTGAGGTCTTGCAGTGGCAGCTCAGCCTAAAAGAAAATAAGAAAAAGGTAAAAAAATAATAATCATTTAATAGATAATGAAAAGAGGCCATTTAATAGATAATGAAAAGAAGCCTCTCTGACCATGTTGTATTAACAGAGGTATACAATCAAGATCAAGGGAGGTACTAATACCACTCTATAAAGCCTTAGTAAGATCACACTTAGAGTACTGCATCCAGTTTTGTTTTTACCACATTATAAAAAAGATATTGAAACTCTAGAAAGAGGGCAGGGAAGAGCAACCAGGATGATTAGGGGACTGGAGATTAAAACATACCGTATATACTCGCATATAAGCCGATCTCGCATATAAGCCGACCCCTAAAAAACTGCCCCAAAATGAGGAATTTTGCAAAAACTCACATATAGAGGGAAAAATACAGAGGGGAAAGTCAGCAGGGCAAAAGTTGCGGCTCATCATCCATCCAGGGAGAAAGGCTGCAAAAGTCCAGGCGAGGACTACAAAGGGCCAGGCGAGGGCTGCAAAGGGCCAGGCGAGCTGCAGCAGCGACTTAGCATGGCGGCTTCACGTGATGAAAGTCTTGGGTCTCATTGCGCGAAGCCGGCACGCTAAGTCGCTGCTCCAGCAAGTCGCTGGAGCAAGTCGCCATGCTAAGTTGCTGCTGCAGCCCTCGCCTGGACCTTTGCAGCCCTCGCCTGGACCTTTGCAGCCCTCGCCTGGACCTTTGCAGTGACTTAGTTGATGACTCTCATCGCGCAAAGCCGCCACGCTAAGTCGCTGCTCCAGCAAATCAGATTTATGCACGTATAAGCCGACCCCCAAATTTTTTGGAAAAAAAAAAGCATTCTAAAGTCAGCTTATATGCGAGTATATACGGCATGAAGAACGGTTACAGGAACTGGGCTTGGCTAGTCTAGTAAAGAGAAGGACCAGGGGAGACAAGATAGCAGTCTTCCAATATTTGAGGGGCTGCCACAGAAAGGAAAGGGTCAATCTATTTTCGTTCTTAGCCATAAAGTATTTGGGATTAATGGAAGAAGAATCTTATTTGGGGTCCAGTTTTCAGACAAATCTGAATTCTTCTCGTACCAAAGTATCTTCACGAAAGTGGCCTCAGCATTTTAAGATATAGGAGTGAAGGAAAAGCCAAGGGAAAGATGGCTTATCTCTGAAGATCTGTTACTGTGCTCAGCTAACCAAAAATATGAGGAGATACATCTGCTACTCATTTGGAAAATAACAAAAATGAGTAAAGCAATTCCGGATGCTATATAAATATTTTCTATCCTAATTCTCAACCAGCAAAGATCTGAAACTCACTGAGAGAGTGCCAGTAGCCGAAGTAGGAGATATACATTGCACATCAGGCTTGCCCAGAGCCCCCTGTTCTTTGTTCAACTTATCCTTCTGGAGGAGTGCTTCTACACGCAGGATAATATCATGAATTCCCTGGATGAATTGTTCCTGTTCAGATTTCAGGATAAATTCCTTGGCAACCTGGGAAGCCAGAGGCACAGTCAAAAGAAGAATTAAGGAGATCACATCCTGCCTCCAGTTCCTATTGGTATAGATTTTATGAATTAAAGAAATCAACATTCATACCATGACAGCTGCGATTTCCTCAGGATTGTCTCCATCCAGATCAAATTTGAAGGTGACCATCTTGTTATTATATGTTTGTAGTTGACACTCAACTACTTGATCATTTTGATTTGGCATCTATAGAAATTGGGGGATTAGTGTTAGGGTTTCTGCTAGCATGTGCAAGCAACACACCCAGACCCAGACCCAGACCCAGACCCAGACCCAGACCCAGACCCAGACCCAGACCCAGACCCAGACCCAGACAAACTGACACACACACGCACAAACCCCCAGTGTGGCCCAATAGGAAATCCAGCTTTCCTGATGGACCTCAAATTTTGCAAGATGGAAAGACATTTAGGCCTTTTCCTTCTCTTTCCCTTCCATTACTTGTTAAAACATGGGTTATTTGGAGAGGAATTATTTCTGCCAGCATATTAATGATATAAAAGGGTTTTTTCTTCTTCATACATTTACATGTATTTCTGTGCTGGAATATTTTAGAATTGTACAACAAAGTAGATTGGCAGAAGCCTAATGTATGCCATCCAATTTACATAATTTTGTTTCTTAAAACAAAAATAGACCATGAAAAGACACTACAGTAATATTCTGAATAATCAGTTATGATATTTGTATGATTGGTAAAGATTTTAAACACACATATATAAAAGATTTTTAAATTATGGAAATGCCATTGCATAAAAATTTCTCTGAATAGATTGTTTCCATATGCTACTTACAAAATGTTACCTTCCCCAAGCGCTCTCTGAAAATCTGAAGGTCAGACAAAAATGAGTAGTTTTAAAGCAGTCTGTAGTGATCCCTCAGGCTAATTTGCTGAATTAATACATGGGAAAATCCAGAGCTATTTACCCAACTGAAGTTATAATGAGAATATTTGGAGGGCATTCAAATCGGAAAGTAGGAGTTAGTAGGGTGTAATGGTTAGTAACTGTGTAATGGTTTAGAAATCAGGAGCCTGAGTTGTAGTCTCATCTAAGGAAAGTTAACTGGCTAGGTGAGTTTCAGGCATTAACTCTCTCCCAGTTCAATCCACCTTGTAAGGTTATTGTTGTAGGGAAACTAGAGGAAGGTATATTAGGTATGTTCACCACCTTGAGTTACTTATAAAGTAATAAAGGCAGGATAAAAATTTAATAGTTAAAAGGTAATTTACTAGGTGAACAAATCTTAAATAGCAATTCTAAAAGGAGATATTTAGATATTCGTTTCAAATAAAATAATTGTTTTTTCTGTTATTTACTTATTTCCGTTCCTTGTATTACAAAATAATTCTTATACGTATATATATTGGAAAAGAGAGGGAGATTCTGACCAGGACAGCAAGGAATGTAAATCCATAATAGATTAAGTATTTCCTCTATCGATATAGTAGGCACAACATTTCAGTTCAACTCACTTCCCCAAACTACTGTCTTTTGTTTTTTTTAAATCAGTCTATAGGGCTAAGGCAGTTTGGCTTTAAATGTAAACTTTTGAGTATTTATTAAAGAAATAATTCTCTATTATATGAAAAAGAAGTTGAGAGGCAAAAGGGGATAATAAGAAAATATATATGTAAGTTACTAAAAATATTAGATGGCAATTGTTCTTAATATTTTATACATTCCCATATTTAATGCAGAGGTATTTAGCAATTTCTGACCAGTTCTGGAGAACCGGTAGAGAAAATTTTGAGTAGTTCGGAGAACAGGCAAATACCACCTCTGACCGGCCCCAACCCCATCTATTCCCTGCCTTCCAAGTCCCAGCTGATTGGCTGGGTCTTCTTTTGTTGACCTGCACAGAAGAACGGAGCTGGAAAACAGGTTAGTGGATGGGGAGGGAATGGGGATTTTGCAATAACCTTCCCCTGGAGTGGGGAGAGAATGAGGATTTTATAGTATCCTTTCCCTGCCACACCCACCAAGCCACGCCACGCCACGCCCATAGAACCAGTAGTAAAAAAAATTGAATCCCACCACTGATTAGATGGAACAATAAATATTAAGTATAGCTTTATATCTGACCTTAATCAGTATTTAATTTCCTTGCTACCCAATTGTAAATATCATTTGATCAAATTATATTTTTCTCTCACACTTGAAAGAGATAAAGTCATGTCACCAAGAAATCCAGGCAAATGTCTACCAAAGTCTATGTGTAAACATATAGCACAAGGAATGCAATGTATCTGCTTATCTATTCATTTCTGAAATCTAATTTTTATTACACTGTACTGGATGAGGATACTGGTAAAAGGAAGATAAGGCTGGTAAATCATTTTGGATCTTTCCTATTCAAACTTAAATGAAACCTCCTTTTTCTACCATGCTCTCATTTTTTCATCTTTGTATCCTCAGGCAATGAGTGACTGAGATGGCCTTAAGTCATCCTTAGTAGTATCAGTGTTATTCAGATGCCATTCATGAGAAACTTCAAAATGTATTAAATCCATGATGCTTTATCACTCGTTGCCTTGGGGAGAATTGCAAGAATCAGCAAGAAGATATAAATGTCACAATGGTTAATTATCTGGCTCTATAATTGCTGGGGAGCAATTCAACATAGTAGTGGAGAAAGGTCACAAACAATTTATGCAACTTAATACTGTGTCCTTGTTGTGATTTAAGAAAATGTACCCTGGTTCTCAATCTGATAGACATAATAAAATTTTATGCCAAATTGCATGGTTCCAATTTCTCACAAAGAGCCAGCTTGGAATGATGGTTCAGGCACTAAGGTAGAACCCAGGAGATGTTGAGTTGTATTCCTGCCTTAGGCCCAAAGCCAACTGGGTGACCTTGGGATGGTCACTCTCTCTCAGTCCTAGGAAGCAGGTGGTGGCAAACAGCTTCTGAAATCTTGGCAAGGGAAATTTCAGGAACTAGTGCAAGCAGTCACCAGGAGTCAATATGACATACAGGCACTAAATAGATTTCTCATGAACAAATAATGAGAAAGCTTTTGTTTTAGCATGCAAGACTATCACAGCTATGTAAGTAGTCCTCGACTTACTACCACAATTGAGCCCAAAATTTCTGTTGCTAAGTGAGAAATTTGTTAAATGAGATTTGCCCCATTTTACAATATTTCTTGCCATATTTGTTAAGTGAATCACTGCAGTTGCTAAGTTAGTAGCATGGTTGTTAAGTGGATTTGGCTTCCCTGTTGACTTTTGCTTGTCAAAAAGCTGCAAAAGGGGATCGTATAATCCTGGGACACTTAAACTGTCATATTTATGAACAAGTTACCAAGCATCCAAATATAAATCACATGTCCATGGGGAGGTTGCAAAGGTTGTAAGTGTGAAAAATTGTTTTTAGTGCCTTTGTAACTTCGAGTGGTCACTAAGTGAACTGTTGTAAGTTGAGGGCTACCTGTACTTGGGGCTTGGTTATGAACCATGCTGTACTTGTCTCGCTTCAAGACATTATGACTACAATTACATTTAAGAAGCTGGGGAAGGCTCCTGGCTCTGACTGTTGCCAGATGAATGGATTACCTATGAATGTTTTTCTGTGTCTATATAAAGGTTTATATGTGTGATGTATGTTGACATACATGTAATATATACTATGGCTTCTATATCTTAGGGCAATTATATTTTGAGGCCTGTTTAAACAGAATACCATTCCCCAGTTTCAATAATTACAGTTTTTCTTAATCCTGGCAAATATAGTGATAGATCTATTTTCTTCATTAAGTTGATTTTAACAGCTATGGATTATCCCATAAATTAGAATAGAATATTGGACTTTCTGTGCATGAGGGATAGCCAAGTGGATTCTTTAACACAGAAAGAATGAATCTACAACTAATTTGTAGAACTATTGCTATGTATTGTTTTATTAAAGTTTCAGTTAGTCATTTTATTCTTTTTTTCTGACAAATGTGTAAAAAAGGCAACTTCTGATCAACCTTTCTGGAGTTGCTTTGTTTATGATCATAATTTTCCAGGCCTACTGTGTACTTTTGCCACTTTTAATGCCATCTCACAGTCTTAGAACAGATAGGTCTTCATAAATTCTTTTTTTCCATCATTGTCTGTTAATTACTATTGTTATTATTAAACCCAAGGCTGTTGCAAGTGATAGCACTCACATTAGTAATGCGCAGACGAGATCGAGCACGACAGCGAACCAGCCTTTCAGAGCTTCGCTTGGCTTGGGGCTTTGATTTGTCCTCACTTGCAGAGAGACCCTCATAACCATCACTCAAGCCAGATGCCACATCAGATGTGTAACTATACCCAGATGATGATGAGGAAACAAATTAGAAATGTGATCAGTTTCCATATATCATAAAATCCACTTCATTTCTTTTTCTTTCTAAATTCCTTGTTTCAGGCAAAGTTAAAGCTTTCAAGAAATGGCCTTAATTCCTGCTCAGAAAGAATATGTACTTTATCTATTTCATCCTTTTCAAGCTGATTTCATGGAGTGAGGGGGAAAAAGAAGTCTGGGATATTACCACAAGATTCAAATGCAATCCTACCAATGGTAATTTCACCACATCTCTTCTGCTATACATATTCAATCTACACTTGCAATTCTTTGCTACCCTTAACAAATTATCTTTATCAAACTTTATTTTGGCCAAAATGAAATTCCAGTGAAGTTGTTCTGTGAATGTGAACACTTTTCCTCTTAGGAGAATCTATCTATCATTCATGTTCCTTGGTCCTCTCTCTCTCTCTCTTTCACTCAAGTAACTTTTTGGGAAAAGCCTTGAGAATAACTTTCCTGTTTGTTGTGTATTCTGGATTTAGACTTTTTTGCTTTTCTTTTTATTTCAGACAGCACTGTTTGGATTGGGAAAATAAAATCATTAACTGCTAAACTTCAGTTCAGACAGGCTACATCAGAGTTCTATTGTCAGTTAGCTTGGGCTCAGTAATGGTTATCAGAAGGTGGTCCACACAGCCCAATACATATTTGGCATCTCTAGATGCCAAAGACAAAGTTGCTGAATTATGGTGCATTGGAATTTAATTAATTTAAGAAAATTTATATGCCTGCCCAACTCACTCTCAGTGACTCTGGGCAGTTTACAAGGATCAAAAAAAAAACAATATAAAAACAATAAAAAGCAATAACACCTCCTCCTGGCAACAACAACCAATCAATCAAATAAGCCAGTTGAAGGGCTCCATCCCTCTCTGGGTGTCCCTGCCCCATGTCAACCAGGTCTTCATGGCCTTGCAAAAGACTGTCAAAGTAGGGCCAATGTTACTCAGGATGTTCCTGAGTAATCCCTATAGAGATTATCTTTATTCTAGGGAATTCAGCTTTATTTATCTCTGTACAGTGTATTTTAGGATTTAGAAGAGAGCAAACAGCAAGATTTTGTTCATTCTACATCCTGATTCATACCCCATTGCAGTTAACCTCTGAAACTCTCCTACCTGTCAACAGGGGAAGAGATGTCACTGATGGAGACAGGATCCAAGCTGACAGCAATGGTCTGTGGGTATAAAGAGGGAAAGGGAAATTGTAATGCCAAGCCAGTTCACCTTCTCTCCATGTCTAAGCCATATGCATCAGCCTCACCCAATGCAGCTGTGCATGCCAGGGGCAGAATTTTGACTTACCGAAGCAAAGGAATGTTCTGAAACAGTTATTGACTGAGAATGACTCTTGTCAGGCAAGTCCACAAATCCAGAGGAACTTAAGTATCCATCAGTTTCACAATCAGCTGTGAAGGAAAAAGGGGAGATATAAATTAAGATTTGACTACACTTAATCTGATGGCCTCGTAAACTTCCCAGATGACTGCTAATTTTGCCCAGCTTCAAAGTAAATGTCAGATCCCTCCAGAACAAACATTGAGCAAAAAATCTCAGCAAAAACTGACAACAATATTTAAAAGATGCAAACTGGAGGTTTTCAGGATGCTTGCACAGTTGAGTCAAATTTCAAATGCCTCTCCATCTGGGAATTATAGAAACTGTGGTCCATTATGCTGGAGGGCATTGGTTATATAGTCAGTCATTGATTGAAGATAGAGGTAACAAAACTAATGGATGTGCTTACATGTGGTAGAAGAATAGTTAGGATGATACTGGAATGGCTGGTGCTGGTCAACCTCTGGCTCTTCTGGCTCTGGAGGAAAAGTTGATCCAAGGGCAGAATCGGTAGACCCAGGTGTGGTGCAGGTCGTGGTCTGGATAGGACTGAGAGGCGAGGGGGAGTCCAGGTCCAGCAAATGCAGGATATCAGGAGTCATTGCTAAGGATTGCTCCTGACGCTTCTGCTGTTCCTGAGCTTGTTTGATCTTCTCACGCTGGCGCTTGATAGCAAGAACTCGCTCTCGCACTGCTTTTGCCACTGGCTTGTAGTCTGCCTCACATACAAAGCCTAGAACCACCTGCATTATGGGTCAGTGAGATAGAGTAGGAAGGAGAGCAGAGCAAGAAGACAGAAAACAGAAGGACAGTCAGACAAGACCACACATCTTATCTGCAATTTGCAGTACATTCCTCAGAGCAGGCTCTATTGTAGATGTGTAATCTACAAGTTAAGATAAATTTTGGATGTGAGTGTGAGGAAGGTTTGTGATTAGATATATTTACATATATAAATCTTTGGTGAGTGTCTGAAACTGTGTGAACAGCAAGTTAGGCTTATATGGACATTTGCAGAAAAAATTTCATCCAGCATGACATTGTAAGGGAACAGATAAAAAGTAAATCTCAGCTGTGATAATTCTCATGACACAGAGTACAATGTGACAGAAAAAGATAATGTGAAACTTCTGTGATTTTAAAATACATTTTTGAATAAATAATGATTATTCCTATATTAGGATATGATACTAACATCATAGGAGTTAATGGATAGCAACTTCTCTCAGAAGATGTACCATTCTTAGTACATGCTAGTACAAAATGCAGTTAAAAATAAAAAACAGAGGTGGCTCTACTCGAAGTCCCTTATTTATAAAACATTCTAACCTGGAAAGATTTGGGAAATAGTAGAGAAATTAATGACAGTAAAGTGTACCATTTCTTGGGCAACTTCTTCAGCCACATCCTTATATAGCTCAAAGTAAAACTCCAAGGCGTTGTTGTCCTTGTACTTCCCGTGCAGTTTTTTAGTGTCATCCATCCGTAGCCAAAGCTTCAGTGTGGTCTTAACGTTATCATCTTCTTCAGCGAGCTCAACATGGACCCCTGTATCTTCATGAAAGAAGGAGTGATCCAGAAGATCCTGGATGGTATATCTGCAGGGAAGATAGGGAAGCAAGTTGAATTTAAACTATTCTGCAAAATGAAGGTAACAGAAAGTACGTTGGAATTCAGATTGTTATTACAATATGACTTAAAGAGGTATCCAGGCTAGGTTCTTCATAATGAACATCAATCTGTTCCATGCTCTTAACTATATAAACTTACTTCTTAAAATCCTCCCAGATATAAGCAGCATGGAAAAACAGCAGAATATAAAGTTTAGAGGATAAAGTTCAGTATTAGATTTAACTTGAGGGATGGAAATGAGTGGTGGCTATGACCCATACAGCTCCTTTTTTGTTAGATAGCCTCCTCAATATTCAGCCAGTTGTGAGTGTCTGAAACTGTTGTTTGGGGCTCAAGAAAGCAGAATTTGGGTTTTGCTGTCAGTCCAACCCATCCTACCAACTAACTGTCTCCATGACACAGTTGTTTTCTTCAATTAGTAAGTGACAGTCTCTGAAGTAGCATCAAGAATCTGAGGATCTTGAATTCCCAGGAAATTTGAGATTTAGGCTGAGAGTATCTTAACTGGTGATTCAGTATTTCATGTCTACCCTCATAATAGGCATATCTCAATTTACAATGCATTTGAACCACATGCTATTTTGAATCTTTGCACTGAGTTGTCTACTTTGGAGAATTAAAAAAAATATTTCCCAATTTGGCTGTCATGTTCTATGTAAGATTCTAAGTAATTTCTAAAACAAGAATACAAGTAGTTCTTGACTTACAATCACAACTAAGCCCAAAATTTCTATTGCTAAGAAAGACAATTGTTAAATGAATTTTGCCCCATTTTATGATCTTCCTTGCCACAGATGTTAAGTGAATCACTGTCATTGTTAAGTTAATAACATGATTGTTAAGTGAACCTGGCTTCCCCCTTGACTTTGGTTGTCAGAAGGTTGCAAAAGGGAATCATTTGACCCTGGAACAATGCAACACCATAAATACATATCAGTTGCCAAGTGATCATGTAACCATGGGAATGTTGCAATAATTCTAAGTGTGAAAATTGGTCATAAGTCACTTTTTTCAGATCTGTTGTAACTTTGAATGGTCACTTAATGAAAGGTTCTAATTTGAGGATTACCGTATTTTAAAGGGGTGTAAATAAGTAGTGAATTCTTTCTACCCATTCCTTACCTAGGTCTACTCATAATTTCGACCTATACCTACTCAGATTACTTTTTGTGTTTACCAGATATTGTGAAATTTTTAAAAGGGGTGCAACATGCACTTTTGTACCCACAGGCACAAACGACAACAAATTACCAATATTCACTGATTTATCACAATCATGTGAGCAGCTATGCTGTTCTCTACCTTTCATTTTTGTTCATTCGGATACAACCCTCAATTATCTCCTTTAGTTCAGGCACCTTCACCTTGTAAAAACTGTTTGGTTTCATACCCTGTTTTAAGAAATAAGAGAGGATCAAAAGGGGTTGTGGTAGAAGGGAAACAATATAAGTTGTATATTGTATTATATTGTATACAATATAATATTCAATCTCTTTTTCTCTTATGACAACAAATCTTGCTTGTCTTTCCTGCTGTGAAGAAAAAAGGCAGTTGCTTATCCCTTTTCTGTTAAAGCTGCTATTTACTTGGCTAAAACCCTAAATTGATTTGGATGCCTGGAACCTATTTCAGTTTTCATCAATTTTTTATTTTGGTAAAGATGATTTCAAAATGGGATACAATAAAATAGACTCAGTTAGCTCTGATTCTGACCAATGGAACAAGACTTCTATCTAAAATAAAAGTGTTTCCAAATAGGTTAGATTCACATTTATCACTCCTTTTTCACCAATTGAAATCTCAAATTAAAACGAAATAGAATTAGAATGAAATCTCCCCCTCTCATGTCACACTGGAAGCTTGCCAAATGCATTTTGAAAATGATTGTTCTGTACCCGGCCAGATACACTTTTGAAGTTTTATGATGTTACAAGAAAAGCATTTAGCCAGAAACTAGGAATAGAGGGTTGCATTCTTCTGAAGTTCAATCCAATTTTATTGTCATAGCTGCTCTTCACTGGTCATAATTAATAGAATTTTGTTCTAAATCCAAAATTGCACTTAAAAACTCAAAAATTAGAAAGTAATGATGGGAAAGCTCCTTTCCTCCTTTCCAATGCACAAGGACACTGCCAGGAATACAGAGAAATGAGAGAAGGTGGAGGTTATACTCTTACCGAGGTAACCTTACGATAGATCTGAGCTGCATTCTGGCATTCTGAATAGGGGTACTCTGAGGTTGCCATTTCAAGCATGCACATTCCAAAGGCATAAACATCAACTGCTTCATCATATTTTTCTTCATACATCTCTGGAGCCATGAATTCAGGGGTTCCTGGAAAAGGAAGGAAAGGATTTAATTGAGACTCAACCATTAAGTGACACCCATAGCAGTGTACATAACTTCTCAAACTTTGAAAATCTTTAAACCTGGTTTTTCCATCTCCACTTAACTTCTCAGACAATAGTGCCTTAGATCTACACAGTTTTTAAACAAACCCTGGGCAAAACCCATTCACATTTAACTGTGAGATATACAGGTAGTCCTAGACTTAGGGCCACAATTGAACCCAACATTTCTGTTGTTAAGTGAGAAATTTGTTAAGTGAGTTTTGTCTCATTTTATAAGCTTTCTTGTGATGTTTGTTAAGTGAACCACTGCAGTTGTTTACTTAATAATATGTTCCTCATTGATTTTGCTCATCAGAAGGTCACAAAAGATGATTACATAAACCCAGGACACTGTAACTTTCATAAATATGAGTCAGTTGCCAAGAGACATGTGACCAAGGGGATGCTGCAATGGAAAATGCTCATATGTTTCTTTTTTCAATGTTCCTTATAACTTTGAATGGTCATTAAATGAACCATTGTAAGTCAAGGACTACCTGTATAAAGGCTATAAATGATGCATTTAGCTCAGTGTGAACAGTAACACATTATCAAAGCAGCCTTCTGAGAATCAAGAAATACTTAAAAGTAACAATTCTGTCCCTTGAGGTTTTGCTTAAAAGATTGCCTCTTTCATGGAAAGAATATAGTAGAATAGAATAATAAATAGAATAGAATAGGGGCTAGACTAGACTAGAACAGAATAGAATAGAATGCATAAGTCCATAAGCTCTCAGCATGCATAAGCTCCCAGCAAAGTTCTGTCTTTTAATACTATTATCTGGGCAAATCATGTTTATTTCCAGATTTTGGAAGCAAATATCCAAATATCTTAGAGAGGTAATCCTAATAATTACTATTGCTGAATATAGTTTTAAGGATGAATGGATACATAATGTCAAATCAATATATTCTGCTATGCATTCTTTACCCATACCTATGACACTCTTGGCAAATGAAGCACGCTTAAGTGTGGCCAAACCAAGATCTCCAATTTTGACTGAGCCAGTAGGGCCTGTGATAAAAACATTATCACATTTCAGGTCCCGATGGATGATTGGAGGGGATCGTGTGTGTAGAAAATGGAGTCCTCGAAGAATCTGTCTGCTCCATCTCTGCAGAACTTTCATCTTCATCTCCTTGAATCGTTTCAAATATCTACAAAAAGAGAGAGAGAGAGATCTGGTTCAGCGCCATCTCATCATCATTGCTGACTGTGGGCCACAATAGGCAGAACTAAATGTTTTTAAAATGCCAAAGGTATTGATGAGTCAAGAGCCCCCAAAACAGTGTTCCCAAACAATCCTATGATGTCTAGCCTACTCAGTGATCTAATCATATGCTAATGGCTAGATGTTTAATAGAAAATTAAAAGAAAGAGGAATAACATGAAGTTTCCTTATCTTTGAGTTTTGTGAACTATGAAAGAATAAAAATAAAGCAAGATAAAATTTCCAATTTCATTGTTTTAGAAATATTTCTCTTTTATGATTTTAATGTAAACTGCCCAGTCATTGATGAGATGGGTAGAATGAATGAATGAATGAATGAATGAATGAATGAATGCCATGCAGTTCATGAAAGTGCCTTAAAAAGAAACACAACCTAATGAGAATGAATGTGAGGGCACTGTGGCAACAACATCTATCATCCCATTGATGACCAGAGATGATTCAACTAATCTAGCTGGCTAGCTGGCTGTCTCCTTCCTCCCCTACTGCTCCATATGCATCCCTCCCAAAGTTGCACTCTTGGTAAAAGATGACATTCATCTGAAATACAATGCACCAGTCTTTGGTTTAAATATACCTCCAGAACTGAATATTGGAAACTATTTGAATTGCAGATTGTAGTCTGACAGAATTCACCTTAATGTGGCCAATTATCTTTAAAAGAAAAACTTCCTTTCATTGTCCTACAACAAGGGTCTTCAAACTTGACAAGTTTAAGACTTGTGGACTTCAACTCCCATAATTCCTGAGCTAACATGACTGGAAGAGGAATTCTGGGAGTTTAAGTCCAAAAGTCTTAAAGCTGTCAAGTTTGAAGACCCCTGTCCTACAATGTAGCAGAGTGGTCCTCATTTGAATCCTATTCCCACACTGATTTATTGCAAGCACTGTCTTTGCAAGCAATCAGCATTTGGAGAAAATATTTGTTGGTTAACAATTAATGAAAAATATGCAGGAAGCCTGAAGATCTGAGTTCAGACACTTCTTTTTCTTCAGAGTAAAGAAGTATCAGGCAATCTTTGAAATGTTTTCTAGAGAAGTAGAAATATTATTATTTTCCTGCACAATGAGTGTGGTTTGTAGACCTGTCCTTTAAGACAGGAGATGGGCTAAAAAATGCCCCTCCCTGAAAAAAAACCCTCAACATAGCCTCTTCCAAGGCTGCTTGTCATCCCAGCCATCCATTTCCATCCAATCAATTCTGTGCTCACGTTTTAAGAGTGCCTGAGGTCATGAGTTCTGTCACCAGCACAATGCAGATTTGACCTTTGATGGAAGACTTCCATGAGTCATAGAAACGGACAATGTTTGGGTGTTGGAGTCCCTTCAGCATCTCTACCTCCTCACTGAAACGCTGCCTTTCCATTTTGGACAATTTCCGTGTCTGACAAACATGAAGAAAAGAGAAAGAAGCTCAAGAGCCCATTGACATTTTTGAGGCAGATGAATTCACACCAACGTTCTGTAGTCAAATTAAGATCTTAGACATTGAAGTTAAATTTTCACATTTTAAAATACTCACATTTCATTTCAAACTGGAATTTTGAGAGACATTTTTATTCACAATATTCACCTCCAAGGAATGAATCCTTTGAAGAGAATAAATTTCCTCTGTCTTACTTTTCCAGATATTCTCCTAAGTGGAGTATTAAAAATCCATCAATGCTATTTATCCCTCTTAGCTCTCACAGATTAGTTACCTTTATCTTAGTGGGATAACTATTGATCTCTGAGCAATCAGAAACTTATTATATGAAACACAACCAAAACTGTTGCCAGCAACCAATTATACATGATCATCTGTGCGATGCCCTATACAATCTTCATATATCGACCAAACTTTCCAGACTTCACAATTAGTTTTCATTTGTCCATCCTGGCCTTCACCCTGTTAATCTTCCAGGATCTCAGACATTGGTGAGCTCTCCAATTATGTTCATGTTCCTCACAAGCTGTTTTTTAATATATAAAATATATTTTAATTGGCTTTGTCCTATTTTCTGCTTTTGCTGCCTGAGATAATTAATTCATATCTTACTTAATATTTATCCTAACATTTTTATATATAGAACTGAGATGCTTACTTCTCTTACTCCTCATAGACCTCACCTGCAAGCAGAGGTGGTATTCAGCAGGTTCTGGAGAACCGGTAGCGGAAATTTTGAGTAGTTCAGAGAACTGGCAAATACTACCTCTGACTGAAGATTTTATAGTATCCTTCCCCTGCCATGCCCACTAAGCCATGCCCACAGAACCGGTAGTAAAAAAAGTTGAATCCCACCATTGCCTGCAAGTTTGCCATATTGTTTTATTCATGTCTGTCTCTTGGTTAACATTTTCTATAGTAATTGCTTCAGTCTGCTGGAGACTATACAAACAAGATATTGAGGTCCAGTAGATATTGGCATGGAAAATGAAACAGAGTGAAGTCATCCTCTTAGGAAAATTGAATTTTGAGGGTATTTTTATTCATATTTTTTTAAAATCAGAAAAGTGGTCAGTAAATGGTGATTAAAGAGAACACGTAGACAATGTATACTTCTTTGAGAAAGCACATTCTGACCTACACAGCTGTAGTGTATTCACATACACAGTTTATTCAAGTAAGAAGAAACTTACTTGACGTTTTTAACTAAGCACTGAACTCAACTGTGAACACAGATATTGGGAAAATATAGAGAATATGTAGTATATTTGAATCAAGTAGTTAGAACAAGGACCCAAAGTCTTTCTGAATTTACCTCAGTTTTCACCCCATCATACCTCATCACCTCCTACAAAAAAAAAAAAGCCAGACAGAACCTTACTCAATTCACAGGCTATAATGAGCATAAATTAAGTAGAAAATGGGAGGTCAAAGTGAAGAATTAGACCTGATCTACCTATGCAAAATGTGAGGCATAATTAGAACTGATTCTGATAAATGAGGAGCTTGAATTTATAAATGTTCCTTTATATCAGGGTTGTGCAATTTCTGCAACCCAAGAGTCAGACCAGGCATTCTGTGGCCTGCTGATAAATATACAACAAATAATGTGAAGTCAGAACCTAAAATAGGATAGATTTAGGAGATTTAGGTGCTTTGAAGAAGGGTCTAAAGGATGGAATATATGTCATAAGCTTTGTGCAATCAGCAGGATACTTCTTTGGTAATGTTTTTCCTGTAACAGTCCAGGCAGTCTGCCTCCGTACAATATTTGATATTCATTTCAAAAGACCATGTTAGGTAGGAGAGAAATCCAGCCAGCTGAAATCTGGTACTATCCAGTCTGTACCAGCATCAAATTACAAACTGGTGGTCCCTGAGGGAATACTTATTTCAATCATAAAACCAGAAACAAGTACAAAGTCCAGCAGAGCCGATAATCATTTGATATTTTATTGTCTTTTCAGTCTTCACCACAGCATGTACAGTAATTAATCCAATCTCTCTCGTAGAAGAAAGCACCGGAGGAAGACTTTCTAAATTTCCTTGCTCAATGTTTGTCCACACAAATGTCAATGGCCAACACATGTTGAATGCATTTATTTTTTCAAGTAGGAAGCAAAGTGGCATTATCAGAAAGTCCTATGGAAACTAAATGACTATCATTACCAAAACACAGCAGAAGTGCCAAAGTCCCCAAATTAATGCTCATTTCCCTGACATCCAGCAAAGAACCAAGACCCAGAAGAAGGTTCTGAAAGATACGGAAGATAACATAAAAAGCCCTGAATCCTGGACTCATTTTGCCATTCTTGTGAAGAGGAAGAAGTCTAGAGCAACCCTGCTTTCCCGGGTTCGTTTTACAGCTACAGAAAAGGAGCTCTCTCATATGAAGATACAGATTAGACACTTAGAAGATCACAGTCATTCTCATTCAAGCAACCTGTTCTTCTATTAGCTACTGTATTTCCCTATGTGCATTGGCTAGGTTGGTTGCCTTTGAAAAAGCTGCAGGAGAGGGGGAACTAGAGAGGTAGGCAATGGCAATAATCCAATTATTTTTCTTGCAAACTAGAATTGGATCCAATTGGCTAAATACCAAAACTTTTTTGGGGGTAAAAAAAAAAAAAAGACCTTACCCCTTTCCTAAGAGGTCTGTAGGGGGCGTGCATAAGCACACCAACATTCCTACTGTCCCTGTCCTATTGTTTCTTTTTATTTTTCTTATATGTATCCATTTCATGTATTCATATTATACCTGTTATCTTATAATCGCTTGACAAAACAAAATAAATAAATAAAACTACTGCCACCACCAAGTTCTTTGTTCCATCCACTCACAGGCAGCATTTGGGTTGGAGAAGCGGACTTGTTAAGAAATTGTTCTGCATGAATGTGTGCATTTGCAAGAGGAAGAAAGAGAGAAGAGCTAAAATCCCAGGAAAAAAACACCACACAACAGTCCATGCCTGCCCTCTTCCATATCCCAGTAAGCATATTTGGAAAAGAAACAACAGGGAAACAGATTAAATGTGTTAAAAAGAGGCAGTTTTGCCAGAAGGATAGTGTCTATGATGGCCCTGTGCCCACCTGTTAGACCACACTTCCTCCCTGTACCGGCAGGAACCGCCTCACCTCCTCATTGGCCAGAACCTTTGGTGGAGCTGGAGTTGGATCATATTTTTATACTTTGGGGTGTTTATGAAGTTTTGCTACAAATGCAGCTGTGTGCCATCAGCCACTGTGAAAGCTTCATTGTATGCAGTTCAGGAAGGGCCAGAAAAAGAAATCCAGAGCTGGAACAACTTTATAAATAAGGAACTTCTATAGAAAGGAACATCCTTGTAACTTTCATGGAGGTGCAACCGTTACACAGGAGGCTTATTCCCTCATGAGAGATGTTCTGAATTAATTTCTATGATAATACTTTCATGGTACTGTGGCAAATATGGTTCTGCATCCATACAGTCTACATATGAATTATATTCATATATCACACAAAAACCAGGATACATTTAACTATGGTTTGTTAAATAAGCCATAACTAGCTAATTTATAATTCATCTGTATTTACAAAGCACAGTGGCTGGGTTCTTATAACAAGCCCAAATCACATTATGGCCTTATGTAACATAGGACCTCCCATCTATATCACAGGACTATGTTTTGAAATAAGCTCTAAAAAGCCAGCTTAGAAGCAATTAGAAATGGGAAAAATTAGTTTGCACGATATTCTATTAAATTTCCTAAATGAATAGACAGACACACAACAAATCTACTTACAAGAGTAAACACATTAGGACTATGGTACAATTGCAAAATATGTGAAAAGCTGTGAAAACATTAAAACAGCACTTAAGAAAAGTTTTTAGAAAAAAATCATATATTTGAAAAAGCCAATATGAAAATACATTTCTTAAATAGTATGGAAATGTATGCATGTCTGTACCGCTTAAGAATTTGCTGGTACATATATAGAGCAAAAGAAAAGCCAATTTAGCTTTATAGATTTATCTTTTACTAGAAGTAACTCTACCTAATTAAAAAGATTTGCCTCTTGAAATTAGAAGCATAAGGAGTAAATTCTTTAAAAGAACACAAATTAATAATGAATACCTGTATGAATTTGACATCTATTACATGAGAATTTGATTTGTGTTTAAAAAAGGAGACCAGTTTTCTGTAATGTTCAAATCTTGAGATTTCTACTCCCTAAATCTAGGCAGACCCATTTCAGCTTAGCTAGTCCTTTAGAAGGGAGGTGCATAAACAATTTATCTCCCTGGAAATGCCATCCATATGATTCATTTCTATTCTGAAGGAAGAAAGGGTGTGTCAACACAAAAATGTCTGGCCACGGACATCACCTGGATTCTTTTAAAATGCCCAGTGACTCTCTAAACTTACGGCACCAGTTGTAGGAGATAACCAGCCTGAGCCTGAAGGAGGGGTCAAACATGTCATCAGTCATGAGTTCTTGCACACCCATAAAAGATCTAAGCCCACCTTGAATTCCTTCTACCGATTCCTATCTCTTGCTAATTTTCCTTTGCCATTAGTAGTTCAGATTCTTGTAGAGAGTTCAAACTTACAACAAATTTTTAAAATAAATAAATTCAAACTGTCTGAATCTCCTGATTTTATTGGTGCTTGACACCAGCCATACAAAGAGATTGAGTTGCTACTGACAAAATTAAAACTTATTAGATTGTCAGCTACCAAGATGTTTTAGTTTATAATAAATAGTAAAATCAAAATTCAATGAGAATAAGTTAAAAACAATTACCAACATCAGTTAAAATTACCGTATATACTCACATATAAGCCGATCTCGCATATAAGCCGACCCTTAAAAAACTGCCCCAAAATGAGGCATTTTGCAAAAACTCGCATATAGAGGGAAAAATACAGAGGGAAAAGTCGGCAGGGCAAAAGTTGCGGCTCATCGTCCATCCAGGGAGAAAGGCTGCAAAGGTCCAGGCGAGGGCTGCAAAGGTCCAGGCGAGGGCTGCAAAGGGCCAGCTGACAGGGAGTGCGGGAGCTAAGACTCTCATTGCGCGAAGTTGCTGCCCGACTTCACGCAATGAGAGCCAAGACTCTCATCATGCGAAGCCGCCATGCTAAGTCGCTGCTCCAGTACAAATCGAGGCACAGCCACCTATAAATCAGATTTATGCGCGTATAAGCCGACCCCCAAATTTGGAAAAAAAAAAAAAGCGTTCTAAAGTCGGCTTATATGCAAGTATATACGGTACTGTCCATGGTTAACTTAATTTAATAAAAATTAAAATCCATGGTTAAAGATTTTATCCAAAGCAAAGTTTCTTTGGACAGTGAGATGGGTGTCATATACATTTAATTAATTCATGAAAAGCATGTTTCAAAGCCCCTTTTAAAGCCAACAAAATGCTGAGGTCTCTCAGTTTAAGAGGGCGTAGTAGTGTGTGTTAAAGGCAGTTGTAGAAAAGGCTGAACAGAACTGCCATGGGGTGACCTTTTGGCAACTATAAACCAGCTCCTCGGGTTACTTCAATGAGATATGGGGCAAACAAGGGAAAGGAATCACATGGAAAAATATGCCTTTCCAAAATCAGATTAAAGGTATAATTTACTGCTTGTTCAATTTCTTAGACAATACATGAACATCTATTAATTTGTTTTTATTAACAAGACAAGATTCAGGGTGCATCCCCAGCTGGAGGGACTAGTCTTCTTTTTCATTGCTTGATAAACCATTAGTTTATCAATTATCAACCATTGGTTGTCCAAACTGACCTACCCCAAATTACAAACTGGTAAGATGAAGGCTGATACATGTGATTTGACAAATGAGATTTACTGTAATTTCTTTTTTTCACTGTTTTGAGCATCCCAGAGTCAATGAGAGTTAGGCAGTATACATGTTTAATCAATTGGACACGCAGTCAGGCAGATGTCTAGACTGGATTTGACATTTTTATCTATCAAGTTTTGGAATAGGAAGATGTTTCTGTTTGATAGTTTAAAGATCTCATCGTAGGATATTAGCTGTTCAAAATAAAGGATATATTTTGCAAATGACTGGGGGTGACTGTCAATGCCAGTGGTGTTTATTATTATATCATTATTATTACAAGACCTACAGTAGATGTTTATCCAAAGAAGCAAGTGTGTGTTTAGAAGCTTTCTTTCTTTCTTCCTTGAAAATTTGCCATATACTTCTCAGGATAGGAAGACAGTTATCCCAAGTATTCCTTCTCAGAGGCAGGACCACAGATCAGATCTTAAGACAAGAGGTAGGGCATTGGGTTCAAATAACAGCTGTCTGAAAAGCTGACACCCAGCCAATACTATTCCAGGCCTTTACTGCAGCTTCAGGTAATTGATATAGACCAAATTTGAAGATGGATATCTCTTAATCTTGGACTTGATCAAGAATGCCTGGCCCAGAAAGGGTACCTCCTTGTAATGATACCTTCAACATTTACACTTACAGACTCTTCATACTGCAGCATTCTTCTCCACCTAGATTCTCTTAGAACAAGATAACAGTTTTTGCAATACAGACCAGTGAAGATTCAAAGGGGGCAAAAGAAATGAATGGGGATTTACTCATAGGTTACTCATAGGTTCTAGTCTACAAACACACATGTTCTCAATACTGAAATTACTTTAAATGCTAGGTTTTGCTCTAGTTGTAGAAATAGCTAAAGAAAATTGTCTCTGCATATACACTGACCTTTTTTTCCCATTCTGCAAAACCCTGGTTTAGTGAGGGCATTTTTTCCAGTTATGGGATCCCCCTTCTCTCATTTTAGAATCAGCCACTGCCGATTCATACTATCCACTCACACTATTTAAAAATCTCAGAGCTGAGAGAATTGTGCAAGAACCCTAAGCAGAGTAGCTTCAAGAAAGGAGATGTGGTCAAAACATTTGGAATAATGGAGATAGGGAAGAGGTGGCATATAAATTATATTGCAATGGATGAATTAAGTAACCCACCAACATTTTACATAATACACTGGTGATTGTATTATCTTTTCCCATGTCGTTAAAGAAGCATAGAGTCATTCCTGGCATTTTCCCTTATTTCTTAGAAATAGTGCTCTCTAAATATTTCATAGAAGTCCTGTTTCCCAGGCACCTACCTGACCGGAATTAAACAAATTGTGAGGAAGAAATATCTATGTCTATAATATTATTTGTTTAGAATTATTGGTCTTAAAATTTTAAGATACAAGCATACAAACTATAATAACACAGGAACTAGTGGGCAAATTGCAGTATCTGAAAAACTTAAGCATATAGGAATAATTATAATTACAACTCTGTTTTAAAGTCATGGCACCCAAAATAGCAATGTTTGCATTTATGAATGTATTTATTGAATCCTGAATCCTTAAAGCATTGCTTTAATATTTGCAAGAAGTCACTTCAATAAATATTTATCCTCTCCTGACATCCTCACCACTTTTCTTCCCTATACTTCCCCCACCCCATAAAAGTGGGCAGGCATAAAATTGTTGCTTAAGCCTGACTTCTGGAAACCAGAAATAGACCCAGACAGCCCATTTTGAATGAAGAATCTGGGTACCAACTGGTTAGGTTTGTGGTTTGCTCACCACAGATATTTTAATAGGTAACATAATGAACATTTGCAAGGAAAAAAATAGGACAGAAGTTTATTTAAAGAACAAGTGACAGAAAATCCTGTGTTTCTACAAAAGTCTGCACAGTACAGGAACTGTTTTAAATAAAAAAGAGAAAGAAGGAGAGAGAGGGAGAAAGAGAGAGAGAGAGAAAGAAAAAGAAAGAAAGAAAAAATATTGTAAATCTTGATCAGGTTTGGCTTCCTGCATAGTATCTGCAAACTGAAGAATATCAGTGGCCTGTGATTCCTCTTAAACCGTGCAGCCTCCTACAATTATATCAATAAAATCAGGGCCAGCTTTAGGCTAAGATAAAGAAATCTATCAATATATCCATCCAGTCAATCATTTACCAATTAAAAATAACTTTTTCCCAAAAGATCTCAAGCAGCTTTGCTTGAGTGCAAGAAGTTTAAATCTATTCCAGAGTAGCATTAAAGAGCTAATTCTGTATTTGAAAGAAGCCCAGAGACCACCTTTATACTAAAAGCATGCCCCAGACCAGACCAAAAGGATTAGTTCTCTGTCAAAACCTGCCCAATAGACGCAGCCAATATTATGCCCCCTGGTTTTCTTCTGACTGAAGGACCACGGATACCATTTAAATTCAGGCATGAGAAAGAGACCATTGTTAACTTTGAGTATATGTACAGTGTCTTTTCTTAGTATTTACTAAATAAGCATCAACTTCACAACCTTGATGTGAAAAGAAAAAGTTCAAGGTTACAGTATGTCACTTTGAGGCAAGACTTAGTCAGCATCCAAATTCCCATCCAAGAAAATTGCTTTCTTATCACCGAAAAGTATTCCTTTTATTTACTGTAAATGTATTAAATAGGATGGCAAGGAATACAACAGGATGCAGATTCCCAGAAACAATTTTAAAACGATAATATAACCTCTTCACAGTTAATAAAGATTCATCCCCTCCCCCTGCAGTATAATCATCAAAGCATTTGCCATGGATTTCTAATAAGGCTAGACCAGTAAAAAAAGAATGTGGGAGAAATAATCAAGGTCTACCTAATTTCAGGGCATAAGCATTAAGAAAAGCTAAGAGCTTAATTGTTCTTGTCTTGTACTCAGCTAGAGGGCTATCTGCATACTCTAATGACTTCAAGGATATTTACCTTATTTGCAGATAATAATTTAATCCAGCTGTGACTGTGACTTGCAGGAAAGTGAGATAGATCTAGACAGCAATGAGTTCCAAGGTGTGAAACAAAGCTCATAATATGCTAATCCTAAATAAGGTGATACAAACCTGCCTGAGTTTAAAAAAATCCAAACTGGATATATAGAGGCAAAGAACAATATTATTCACTTTTCTGGATGTAACAAGAATTGGGAATTCATGGTCTGAATACATTTTTTCTACTTGATAGAAAAGAAGAACAGCCAAAAGCAGAGAATTATTATGCAGAAACAATAAGTGGATTCCAGAATTTCAAATATTTAACGAATCTTCAATCTTTGGACATCAGTCGCATCATCACAAATTCTTTATTTGCTTACTATCTCATGAATGAAATTATCACTTAACTTTTTGTTAACTACTGAGGAAAAATAAGTCAATGCATCTATCCAAAAGAACTGCATATTTTCCCAAAAGATGATAATCCTGAATTTAAGAGAAACTACAATGAAAAGGCAGAGCAAACACACTGAGAAAAATCATTGGCTTCCATTACCAGATTCTCAAACCACCTATGACAACTTCTCCTTTTTAAAGATTTATTATTTTTTAAAAAATCTTTTTTCTTCCAGGTAAAAACAAGAAGTTGATATAAGTATATGTAAAAATTAGCAGTATTCAGAACCAGGGGCCTGGAAGATTTCATTTTGATGAATTAAAATGACAATTCTTCAATTAAAAATATCAGATGGATTGGAATTGCTTAACTAACGGATAGTAAATTTAATTATATGCTTTAAGAATTCAATCAAATACATGGTGTTAATGTATCACAATAAATAAGTTAGATTTCTAGATGTTACAAATTTCTATATGCACAGATTCAGTTTGCATGAAACAGATTCATACCTCATAATGGCCCTTGCACCTTCCCTTAATGTTAATGTCATTGTGACATTTGCTGTTAATGGTATTGTTTAAAAATTATATGATATAATCATTTTCTACACAGTTTACTGCTAAACTGTGACCTAGATTTAGAAAAGCTGCTAAGACTCACTGAACTACATACCCACATTTTTATTTATCAGATTTGTATGTTGCCAATTTCATTATGATATAGCAGGTTACAATCACTGTCTTTACCTATAAATATTTGCTTGTTTGTTTCAATTTGTATAATCATGACTTTGGGTAGCTAATAATGGTTAAAAACACAGCACACAACATAGTAAAGACAAATTAACATTCACGTGAAATGTGTATATTACAATGTCCAAGAAGGAGGAGGAGACAAAAAATAGGAACATTACAAAAACAATGACAATACCCGGCCTAAGCCATATCATACTAATTTTTTTGTGCCTTTGAGACGGTGTTGGCTCCTAATGACTGTCTGGACTAGTCTCTGCTGTTTTGTTGGCAAGATTTTCAGCATTGTCTGCTTCCTTGGGTTGAACAAGAAGAACTGGCCTGGCCCAAGATAGACCTAACTGGTTTTGGGCCTGAGGCAGGATTAGAACTCAGAATCTTCTGCTTTCCAGCCTGGTGCCTTTAATATTATATTAAACTGATTCCCCATAATAAATTAATATATTAGAATGCAATATTCTTAGTGTTCTGTATAAAAATAGTAGACTCCTAAAGACTGAATTCTGATTGGCTAAAGAACTCGAATGGGGATTGGTTCAATAGGAATTGATCCACATAGCTGCTAAAAGGCAGCAAATATCAAATACCTGTCATTGGCTACAAGCCGGCAGAGAAAAACATATAAAAGGCTGCCGCAGCTTGAGCCAATGTTCCGTTTCTCAACTGTGTTACTTAATAAAGACTTTGTTGTTGGAACCCGGTCTACCTCGCATTTTTCCGAACGGAACACTTAGAGCAATGTATACTGTGTAACAGTAAATTAAATTCAAATCTGAAACTTCCTCCGGGATAATTCATTCTTTATCATTTTCTAGAAGGACATGAATATGGCAACTAATCTGTAAACCATTCAGAATCACTTGGATAGTGAAATGGGCCTACATTTGACAAAAAAACAAACAAAGAGACAATTTACAGGAAAAAAAAATTCCATGCTGTTGGTACTACAATTGAAAGGTATAATCTCCCTGCTGTGATGCTCTTGATTTCCTTAAAAGTGAAATTACCAGGAGCTTTTGCTGCATTACACATGCTGGATGAATTGGTTCTGTTTTGAGGAAATACTATAAGGTTGTGATGGCGAACCTATGGCATGCATGCCATGGGTGGCACACAGAGCCATTTGTGTGGGCACACGAGCCCCAGTCAAATTTACCTGCACTGCACATGCGCCTCAGTGGTGGGATTCAAATGTTTTTACTTCCGGTTCTGTGGGCATGGTTTGGTGGGTGTGGCGTGGCTTGGTGGGTGTGGCAGGGGAAGATTACTGTAAAATCCTATTCCCTCCCACCCCACTAATCTGCTTTCCAGTTCTGTTCTCCTGTGCAGGGTAACAAAAGAAGACCTAGCTGATCAGCTGGGACTCAGGAGGTAGAGAATAGATGGGGACGGGGCTAGTCAGAGGTGGTATTTGCCAGTTTTCCAAACTACTCAAAATTTCCACAGCCGGTTCTCCAGAACTGGTCAGAACCTGCTGGATACCACCTCTGGTGCACCTCCCAGATGATTTTCAGCCTGTTTTAGGCATTGTTCAGCCTCCCAGAAGTTTGAGGGAAGCCTCTGCAGTCTTTGGAGGCCGAAAAACAGGCCTGTTTCATCACTTCTGGTACTTCCGGTTTTGTCAAGTCCGGTATTTGGAGGCCCAAAACAAGGCTGCAGAGGCTTCCCTTGAGCCTCTGGGAGGTTGAAAAAGGTCTCAAATGGGCCAAAAATCAATTGGGAAGCAGCACAATGCAGGTAAAGGGTGATGGGGGGATGTTGCGTGTGCATGCACAGGGGGGCAGGGGGCATTGCATTGTGGCTGCCGGCATACGTGCATGCTATTGTGCACATGCACGCTTTCAGCGTACCACAACAAAAAGGTTTGCCATCACTACTATAAAGTATTTTTGCTATCAAGTCTTATAAGCTTTGTAGTCAAAATCAGCATTTAGAACCACACAGATAAATTTATAGGCAACCAAAGATAATTGGTATAATATGTTCTTGATAGTTAATAAATACCTACCAGCAATTCAGACTGCTGCATTTACAACAGATTGTAATAAATAATAATCAACCTTAGTCATGTTGAACCAGAAAAACTTGATTAAAAAAATAAACTAAAAATAAATTAAAAAAAAAAAGATTATAGAGAAAAGAAACATTGGGTTAAATCTTGTCTTTATAAAAAGACAGAGATAATAATAATAATAATAATAGGAGGTGTGTATGGCATGGTTGAGTTGTCATGTTACATGGAGACAAATACTGTAGTAAATTCTCAAATTCTCCCTGTAACAAATTTGTTACATGGAGACAAATACTGTAGTAAATTCTCTATGTTTTAATAAGCATATTGTAGTGGCTGCCTTTAGATTCAAGAAACTTCTAACATTTTCATAGAAATTACAACCAAGAAATTGCTTCAACAATAGCTGCAAGCACATTTGCTAGAATATAAAATGTCTAAAATCCATTGATTTAGATAATATTATCCAAAATAATAATAATCCATTATTATTGCTCTAATAAATTGGACTTTCCTGGTCGATGTGATATGAGATTTGATAAAATTTGTACAAAGGCTGAATTATCTAAAAGAGTTGTACTGAAATAATGCAAAGGTCTGGTTTTAGAGGGAGCTATGATCAACCAATCATGCATAAAAGGAAACATATAATTCCAAAAACAGAAGCAATTATTGCCATATACTTGGTGAATAAAAGAATACATGTGTGCATTTGCATGACAATCTTACGAAGTTGTGGAAATAAGCATCCTTTGTTCATGTACTGAAACTAGTCTTTTTTGTAGACTTGGGAGATTGTGAACAAAAATTCAAATTAGGAGAAATTACTACATAAACAAAATTAAAATGTTGAGATTGAGAATTACAGCAAACTGAGATAGATTTATCTCCTCCTTCTGCAAAATATACATTTCCTTCTTCAGAGCAGGTAAAGTGGGGATAATTGGAAAATGCCTTTCAAGGGGAGATGGTCATAGTCTATATTTGGTAGTTATATCTGCAATTATTAAAATTCATCTGTCCGTGATGACCCTTGCCTACTCTTCAACATGGATTAGGATCCCCACTGAGATAAAAGAAATGCAAGTTAATATTCAAAGGCAAGTCCTCCATACAGAACCAACCTTCTTAGTTGAATCCAGGGATCTAAACTAAGCAATACATGCCTTCTTGGAGTAATAGGTTTAACCATAGCCTAGTGATGCAACCTACCATGTGACTAGTCATATTAATGTTTTGTATGACTACATGTTTCATTCTGAAATATCTTACCCAATTTCCTCTTGTCCTCAGGCAAATAATTTAGGAACACTGAGGTTTTCGTTCAAAAAAAGAACTAATATCTCACCATGCTTCTTATGCATTATGACAGATTCACTCATTAAACTTTGGTCCATTGGTTGTAATTTCCTACTTTCTCTACCTGAGTGTGCAGCAGAGATCTTTCTCTCTGATATTCCATACCTGATCCCACAATAGTGGAGTCCAGGATTTAATGCTGAAATAAAATTCCTAGATACAATATAATTTTCCAGAAACTTAAAAGTGGGGTATGCTGAGAAAAGGTCCAAGAGCCATTCTTTAGGGATTCTGGTTTACCTCACTAAAACATTAATGCCCCTTATTGCCCATTGGCTGAACTTTTGGGAAATAAAAATATTTAACCCTTCAGAGCCCAATGAGAGAAGAAGCATACAAATAAATATTGCAGTTTTTTTTTAAAGAGAAGAAAAAAGTCATAGAAAGAAGAAAGAAGAAAGGCTATGTTCCTTTGGAAAGCAAGAATAGTGAAATGTTCCTAAGCAGAAAGAAAAAATGATTACTGAGCAATGCAGCAATAATGAATTTTAAAGAATAAAAAGAAACTGGAAAAGCTGTCCAGTGTTTGAGCTAAGGAGCAGGAATTTAGGGAATCATTACATATGGCAGAAGAAAAAAAGAAAAAAACCTGAGGTGCTGGATAAAACTAAGAAGACACTAAAGCTTCCCAGTGAAAGTTACATTTGCTTGCCAAGAATTGAGCAAGCAAGAGTATTGGGGCTGGAAGAATATTTTCTAAGAAGTCAGAAAGCAGCAGAAGGGAAAAAGAGAGAAGTCAAGGTTGAGCTTCAAATTCATACTTTTTTTTTAGTTGCAGTTATCCAATTAGCTACATCAATCTTTCTTATCCTGGTTGCTGTCTAGACTTGATTAACTACAGCTGCTGCCATTTAGCGTAACTACTGCCAGCTGTAGATGATGGAAGTTGTAGTAAACTTAATTGGGATTTGCTACTGTTTACTACTCAAATTAGTGGCTATATATGTTTTAAATAATTATCTTACTTTAGAAAATACCATTTAGCTGAACTCTTATAAATGGACTTCATAAATGGGACATAAAATTGTATTTTTAAAATATCTGTTTATACTACTTACAATACTGAATTACAGAAGCTTTCCACAAACACTTAATCAACCAAAATGTTGTTTTAAACTAAGGTAACAAAGATTAGACAGAGTCATTTAGAAAACTGGTTTAGTGCCTGGAAAAGTAAGAACTTTGGTCTTCTCTATTTCTAAGGCTTTCTACTACTATTTACTCTCAGAATGTTTTTTATCACATTTCTCAACTATTTTTCTATAACCTGGATTCCTTTTACTATTCCTAGAACACACAAACTACTTCTATTCTCATATATGTCCCAGTTATAAATGAATACATAAACATTTACTTCCAGATACTTATGGGAATATACTTCTATACCTTTATGGCATATGACTTACCAAGCAAGTCACATTGAACTCTGATGAATTAATCCCTCTGGCAACAAAGGAAAAAAAATAGCTGCCAGCCAAATACTTTCCCTGACCCTATCGTGCTATGTCCTGGAATCTAGAAACTAATCTTGATAGGATGAAAAAGCAGGGGCAATTGCACCTTTCAATCCATGGGAAAAGGCATTTTTTGCCAATATATACTTTTACTTCAATTCATTCCACAGGAGTTTCTGGAAGTCATATTCAAAGAAAGGTCAGTTGTGGCAGACATCAGTCTTGGAAGCTGGGTGGATAACAGGGCCAAGTTCTAAAAAAATGTGACTGCATGAGTCCAGAGAATGGCTCATTCCCTCATTATTGAGAAATAAATCTTGAATTTGAGATTGAAGAAAGAAGTCTTCAAGTTAAAATTCCAAGTACACATTTCTCCAATTGGAAACAAGTTATGGGTCCTATTAATTCTGACTATGCCACTGCTCTGCCTGTTTCTCATATTTGGAGGAAAGTTATGGCAAGGATAGCTCATCATGTGTTTCTTTTTCTTTAAGAGATAAATTACCTAATATTCTCCAGGTTGTTTGGATTACAGGTTGTTTGGATTACCCATCAAATCCAGCATCATGAGTGTGTAAGAATTCTGGGAGTTGTTTAAAATATCATCCTTTGAAGTAATTATGTCCAAAAGTCAGCTAATTACAACAAAAATAATTAAAACACCACCTATAATAAGTATATTTCTACAGTTTTATGCATCAGCATTTTCAGGATAACCATTTTTCCAGTAAATTTTTGAGAAAAAAAGGGAGGATTTTATTTTGTATATCTTGTTAGCATTTAGGATTAACAATTGTACCAATTTCTTTTTATTGCACCACTGGGTTGCTTTGGGAACTTTATAAAAATGAATGACTGAACATGAAAAGACATAATGAAAGACATAATGATACATGTAAAATAAGACTTCAGAATAGTTTTAGATTATTTTGCGACATCTACAATCCAGCAATAATGGCTGAGACAATCTAAGCAAAGGTTAGGCAACCTCTTAATTTCTTCAAGACAATCCCACAGACACTCCATCACTGCCTTGTGATGTATCTCATATATCCTATTTTGGTATCAGAAAGTTTTCTCTCTTTCCCACATGGATCATTTATTCATCTTCACTAATTCTCTAAACACTCCTCTACAAGATAATTTGTCAGAGGCAGCATTGCTAATTTTCTAATAAATTTTGACTAAGGGTAAAGTTTTCTAGACTGGCCTAAAGATTCATTTTTCACTACTTCTAAGCACAACTATATTTTCAGTGCTGCTTTTCCTTGAAAATGGGAGAAATATTGAACGAATCTGTCTCCAAACAGGTGAAAAACCTAGTAACAATATAAATTAAATTAATTTATTAAATTAAATTAATTAAAGAACCAGCAACACAAGATTTTAGAAGTGACAGGAAAATGTATGAGTTAGGTGTAATATTCAAATTATGTGCAAACACTTTAGGGAGAAAACAAGGACCTAAACTCTTCAAACTTTGATCAAACTACAATACAGTAAAATGACTGTCATTTGAATTGTTGTTTGCACAGTGGAGCTACCAAGAAAAAAAGGTTTGGCATAACCCTCCCCCCATTTCAAATTCTCCCCAAAGTCAAAAGGCACTCCCCTCTCTCTTGACTATCATTCTAACCAGAAATATTTTCGACTTGTCCAAACTATTATATTCCCAAACCAAACTGCTCTGTGGCAAACAAATATATTTCCAGGGGACTCAGCCTGCCGCACTTTGAGCTTTGTCTTTCATCTATTCCAGGTCCTCAGGAGCCCTGCTTGCTAGGAAACATGGGACGCCCACTTTACCAACCTGCAGCTCGCACCAAGCCACCTCGACAGTGGTCTCCGTGTCTAGCCCTTTGTAAACAGTCTTGAAGGAGCCGCGGCCAATCTCGATGTCAAACTTGAGAAAGCGACCGTCCGGGGACGTGGCCACCGCTCGGGTCTCAGCCTCTTCGTTTTCCTCTTGTTCCCAGTGTTCGCGATCTTGGCGGCTCTCCGCGGAAGAGAGCAGAGGGTGTGACTGGACGACTTCGGGAGAACTCTCGCTGCTCCCGGATCCTTCGAGGAGACGTCCAGACCTAGAAGTCCCTAAAGCTGTAGCGGGCGGCTCCATCACCTCCAAATCCATAGCGTCGGGAGCTGCGGTTACAGCGGGGGCACCATCTTCGCTGTCGTAGCTTCTTAATCCAAGTTCGGACGAACTTCGACGGCTGATCTTGTAGGCTGATGCGCGGCGACCAGAGACTTCGAGGGTCCGAAGACCCTCAGCCTGCCCAGCATCTTCACCCATGCCGCAGTTAGTCAGGTCCATCCTATCGGGCTGGAGTACTTCGGCACCGGAGTCTAAGTACGAAGACCGCAGCATTAGCTCGGACGGCTGGAAAAGAAAAAAGCGCTGTATGGAGCGTAATTGCTTGACTATTAAGCCGGCGGCCAGGCAGCCGCTACGTGCGCTCGGAGGCGGCACCGCCCCCTCCAGGCCTGGTCGTGCGGCCGCCCTGCTTTCTCCTCCCCTTTTAACTAACCTGTTATGTTTTGCTCGCCGCATACCTCTTTTTCCCCAAGGGAGCCACAGTGCACTGCACCGACACGACACGACACGCCCACCCCAGAGAGTTGGAAGCATGTACCCTTCCAAAAGCCTTCTTTAGGCTTAGTAACTCGTGTGTTCGAGGATAGCAAGAGGTTAGCAACGGGATATCGTGCTACTGCTGCTGCCTCCACTTCTGTTCTTTTTTTAACGGGTAATACAAATGCAAAATGTGTTATTTTTGCATTGGGTAGAACGCCTTTCAATGAAAAAGGTTCTTAAAATCCCAAGTGCGTCAGTGGAGCCCAACTGCTTTGTGACCGTCATTGCCTTCATATTTTCATAGTTTTATGGCAGGTGATAAGGTAAAAGTTCGTGGGCAGAGCAGATTTCTGTATTCTTTGCCATGTCTTGACTTTTTGATGAGATGACAAGAACTTGAATGACTCAAAATGTTTGCTTTTAAAAACAGAATTGGAGTGTTCCAATCTATTTTCATTGTCACTGATTTCAACCCTAAAAATATATGCAAATGCACCTGCGACCCCTGTTGTCATACAGAGTGACGGGATGGAGCTTCCCAGATCTTCCCACCCAAGCCAAAGCTGTTTTTTAGAAATGACTACTGACAAGTTTCATTCCTTTTTGGGAGGCAGTTTAGTGATATACTCTGTTGTTTTTAATCTATGAATGTGAGTCAGATACTATTCTTTAACAAATAAAAGCTGTAGCTGAATTGCAACAGTTTGTTCAAGATTGTATCAAAAGTTTTTTGTTTTAATGAAATTTTGGAATAATGTCTTTAGGTAGAAATCTTATGTATACTAGAACTGAGATAATATTTATTTTTATTGTTTTATTTTGTCAAGCGATTATTGGATAAAAGGTATAAGTATAAACATGGTTATGAATACATGAAATGGTTACAAATAAGAAAAATATAACAATAGGATAGGGATGGTAGGCACGTTGGTGCACTTATGCACGCCCCCTATAGACCTCTTAGGAAAGAAGTGAAGTCAATAAGACACAGTCTAAGGTTAAAGTTTTTGGGGTTTGGGGAAGAAACCACAGTGTCAGGTAGAGTATTCCAGACGTTGACCACTCTGTTGCTGAAGTCGTATTTCCTGCAATCAAGTTTGGTGCGGTTAACCTTGAGTTTGTATCTATTGTGTGCTCCTGTATTGTTGTGGTTGAAGCTGAAGTATTCATTGACAGGAAGGACATTGCAATATATAATTTTATGTACTATACTTAGTTTGAACTGAAGGTAGCGTAGTTCTAAGTTGTCTAGGTCTAAAATTTCAAGTCTGGTGGCATAAGGTATTCTGCTATGAGCAGAGATGTGGTGAACTCTTCTTGTGAAATATTTCTGGACTTTCTCAATTGTATTAATATCAGATATGTAATGTGGGTTCCAGACTGATAAGCTGTATTCAAGTATTGGTCTAGCAAATGTTTGTATGCGGTAGTTAGTACAATGATATTACTGGAGAAAAAGCTATGCAGGATTAGGTTTACAACTCTTAATGCCATAATAGATTCCTTAACTCTGAATTGAAACTTGTAGGCACCTTGACAATCATGTGTTTATTGTATGTAACTTTTGTGGCTTACTTTTCCTGTATCAAAAACTATCCCAGAAGCTTTATCCTGACATATATGAATGGGGATGCAGGATGCAAAAAGTGAATAAAGAGAGACTGTTGTATTTCTTCCTGGCCTACAATGCCATGGAAATACCCTATTTTAAACGTAGTCCCCATTCAACCTCTTAATGATGAAAAGTCAACTCTAGCAATATATCCTACATTACATTTAGCTGAACTAATTCCATAAATTGCCTATGTGGCATCAGACCAATTGGATTATAAAGGACTTTTTTCTCAATTTCCACAATGATTTCTTTTTAACCAATCCTAGTGGTACTGGTTCAGCTTGCTCAAGGCATTTGTGCTGTAGCTTAATGCAAAAATGAAAACTGAAGGCAGAAACCAAAGCATAAACCCTCCCTTCTCCCTGAGATTACTGTAACTGATCACATATTTTCCAAAGAAATGCTTTGTCTTATTCATCTTTTCAAGCATTTGAAAACATGGGCATTTTTAGTAGTACGATACTCAATGAATACTGTTCAGTAAATGTTTTAAGATGAATATATTATCATTTATAATTAGTATTTGCTTAGTCATGTCTGAATGTTTTAGTGATTCTTATTTTTACATTCAGATTATTTTTGTAGTATACTGGCTGCAACTCACAATTATTATTTTTTGTAGGAGGATCACCTTGTCCTTGCAGGTGTATTTTCCTCCTCCACCCTTAGCCTTATCTGCTTATCTGCAGAACTATTCTCTCTTTGGGACACACTGCATTCTGACATTTACTTCCTTGATTAACTTAAGAGGACTGAAAACTGAATATTTTGTAAAAAAAATATATGATTATTGGCAACTTTTAAAAAATACTTCAGACAAGTTTAGAGGCAAGGAGATATTAAATCAGCCCTGTTATTTGTAGTAATAAGAACTATAACATTGGTGCAAATGAAAGTTGTCATCAAAGAATTTGATGAACAAATTCTCTCCCCTGCCCCCCACCCCCAAGCTGTGGCCTGAATCTATGATTTACTTTAAAAGTAAGCAGTTATTCAGAGAACCTTCAACTGTGTGAAGAGTCACTTTTAACATTGCCATATGCTCAGCCTTCATTTCATGTTTAACTATGTGACCGCACCTGACCTTGATGAAATTATGAGCGGAAGAAGAAATGATCATGTAACGGCCTACTTTGTTCTGGGAACAGGCCAAGTTTTGTAAAGGCGGAGGGATGCTTTGGAGATTTGGCAGGAGAAGAAGAACATACACAAAAAAGTGAAACAGGTTAACCTGTGAGAACACAGATATAATTATGGCTGGATAGCATCGGAAAAAATGTGAGAAAGAGCAGACCAAAAACATTCAGTGTAACAGCAGACCGGGAGATTCTTTATGAAGCAAAATAAAAACAAAAATGCTAAAAGCTAACCATTGGGGAAGTCTTTTTCTGCTTGGACGATAAACTCTTTGTCCTTTGAATTAATTTTTTTTTTAATTGTCATCACTACTAATTGTTCATGGAGTGAACTGCTAATATAAATGTGGGGTTGTTGGACTGTTAATACAAATTAATTATACTGCTGTTTTTCATGAGATTTAATGGGTTATCTTTAATTTTTTTTAGCTTTCAAAGGTGAAGAAGTGGAGAACAAGTTTATCTTAATGATATTCTTAGAGAATATAATCAACTTTGCTTCTTTTCAATAATACAAATGAGAGCCTTTCTGCTATGTTATATGCTTGCCAACTCTTATTGAGGTTTCCTTAGTTGCAGACTATGTGATATTTACTTGTTGCATTAGTCATGAGTTCACATGTTCTACTAAACTATAATGTAGTTGGTTTGCATAGGAAAGTGTATGAATGTAATTATTTTGGCTTATAAACTAAAATTTATTGATTAGCATAATACGTAAAGCCAGCTACTGTAGTTTATTCAAATCCTGTTTAAAATTATGTTTTACTGGAATAAATTGACTCCAGTTAAGATAACATTAGAATTCTTTCCAGAGTCAGACTTCACAGAAAGTATGAAAAAATAAAGAGGTGGGGAAAAATCTGAAGGAAAGCAATGCTCAGCTACCAATATCTGTTAGAAGAACAAGAACTTGGAATACACTTCCAGGTAAACTTGATATCAATATTTGAAACTTACGAGGCAAATCCTTTGCCACTCATTTGAGAAATGCCCAATTCATTCATTTCATTTAGGTATTTTCTTTAGATTCTTCAGATACTGTATATTCTTCTTACTCTGGTTTTAACTACGAGTATAAGGCTAATAAAGCCAAGAAGCTGACCTGGATCACCAAATAATATTTATGACTGAGTAGGAATTTAATTTGCATCTCTTTGGATTTACTTCATATAAGTAATGTAATTCATAAAGTTGAAATATAACAAAACTGTTCTATATTAGCATACTCGAAATACCCCAATCCGATTGGTCCAGAAATACTACAAACTGATTGGCTGAAGGAAATGCTGTGATTGGCTTACTCTGAATCAACCGTGATTGGCCAGGCCAATCGCGGGAAATTCAGAGAGCCGTCATTGGCCGGCAAGCCGCGAGCAATCCCTATTTAAAGGGCTGCTGCGGCTCTGGGGAACAACACAGATCGGAACAACTAATAAAGAGCTGAATAGTCACACTGGTCTCAAATCTCTTTCCTGCGATTCAACAAAAACTATGGAAGCCCCTTCCCATGCCCTCCCTTTTCTTGCAGTAGAAAGCAGGAGCAATTATTCTTAACCTCCTCCTGTCTGTAGAATTTTCTCCTTTTTCTGGCTAGAGGGAAAAAAAGTAAGTGTAGATAGAACAAGGCAGCTCTGTGTACAATGATGAAGTTTACCTTCCCCAAATTTCCATTCCTTAAAGGGGTGGATAAATTACCCAAACTACTTTCCACAATGTAGCAGAGTGATAGTGAAAGCAAGAAAAGGATTTTATTTTCATTGATTTATTTAGTTTTTCTTAGAACAGATTTCACTTAATCCTGGACTTACCAAGATTTATCCAAGCCATGATTTCCAAATCCATTTCTAATGATGGTTTCACATCCTGGTTTGCAGTTAATCCTTAGCAGCAGCAGCCAGTCAGTCATTGGGCTTCCTGAGATGGAAGCAAACAAACCAAATTATATCAACCTCTGTTATCCAATGTTACGTTAACTTACTTGAATCAAACTCTATGGGAAGGAATGACGCAGGTATATATTCAAATGTACACAAAGTGCCCAGTTCACTTATAATTCGAGGCTTAAGAGCATCGGTTGGTTGTGGGGCAGGTGCTGTTTATTTTCCAAAGCATCCAGTGCCAGGTGTTGGCCAGCTTCACTTGTGATCTATGGTTATTACCGGATCCCAGCAAGCAGACAAGTAGTTTGAGCTAATACCTAAGAGTGTCTGATCTGGAGTGTGAGTCTTTTGGCATGAGGGACAACAACAGGAGACTTTATCATGAAAACTCTCGTTGGTTTAATTCTTCAAACTGTATTTACTCAAAATAGCAACTGTGGCTGGGATTAATTTTCAGTCCACTAAGGTCAAATTATTTTCCTTCCATGATAAGAGGAAGGAAGGATTAGGGAGAAATGGAGCTGAATGGCCTACTCTGCTCTAATTCATCAAATATTCCCTGCTAAGAGAAGAGACATAGTTCATGGCACTTTGGTAATGGGCTCTGAAACATACAGAACAATGACTAAAAAAAAAAAAAGAATATATGCCCAGCACTCAAAGCTGCAGGAAAGTTACAACTGTGGAAGTCTGTTTCCTAAATCTTTGTATTGAAAACAAGCTTTGACTAATTAAATCCAGAATAAATCACAGTGACTTTTAATAGTGTGACAGCAAGTTATCTGATAATAAATCAAAACCTTGTCTGTTTTTATTTGCTCTCAGTTCTAATTTCAGCCATAGAAAATTTTAACTGAAGTAATAACAACTGTGTGGATTTTGAGAACAGGTGAAACCTTTCTTGAATCAGGCAGCCTTAAAAATGGCTGCTTTCACTTTCTAAAAACAAATCTGGTGTGGTTCAAAATTTTTGTGTTAGTGTTGGGCTTTTGAAAACATCCTGGACTTGCTTCAGTAGATAGTCCAAAACAAATATACTTTTATCTGGTAGCTGGAATAAATTTAATGACTGGTAGTTCAATTACAGTATACTGCTTACTGTTGCAGCATAATGGGCAATGAAATGGAATGAACTACCCTGAACTAGCATATGTTTACTAGTTCCCTAACTAAAATGTAAAACGTTTTCACATTCCCTAACTAAAATGTATAACAATTTTTTTTGATCAAGAAAACACTAAGCCATGCAAAGATTGGCATTGGGAAAACAAGCCATAGCATGTAAATCCAAGATCCATGATACAGTGGACTAGAATTCGTAAGCATATCATACAATTCCCTACCTGTTATTTTTCAGGGTGAGAGGAATTTCAGCCTATTACATGTAGCTTCTTTATTCCAAATTCTTTAGTAAATATTCCACAAAACTGCAAAGTTGGAACTGTTGCAGAATTCCAACCTGAAATATAAAAAAAATATTTTAAATATTATAAGAACTTAGGTCTTATCAATATATTAAGGCAACACTTTATTATGTTTTGGGAAGTATCTCAGTTTTCACTCCGTTCAATCAATTCCCTAAATGACTTTGAAAAAAAAATGTTAAAGATTGTTGAGTCAAAATAGTAACTATTTTTCCACACTGTTTTAATCCCCTGTCACACTGCACCAACGGATGCAAAGAGGATGTAAAACGGACAAAAAACCTTGCCATCCGTTGGAGAATTCAATGTACTCACTGCCTCCGTTTTGCTTCCTCTCTATCCGTCCAGCATCCATTTATGGACGTTTCATCCGCTCCAAAAGTTTTGAGCTGCCTAAAACTTTTGCACTGAAAATGTATCCAGTTCATCCGTTCTGCATCCGCTACGCATCCGCTACGCATCCGTAATGCATCCGCTATATCCGCTAGGCATCCGCTGCGCATCCGCCCAACTCGCATCCGCACGGACGCAAGGAGGAAGTGGAATGGATGCGGAACGGATGCAGAACGGATGCAGAACGGATGCAGCATGGAAACAAAGCGTTTAAAATGGAAAAAACGTCCGCAGAGGGGACCTATCTCGGATATTAAGGATGTCTAGAGGATGCCTAGAGGATGCAAAGGGACACCTATACTGCCTATAAAAAGGGGGAGCAACTCGTCTGCATCTCACTTTCAGACCAGCAGACCAGCTGTGCAGACCTCTGCAGCCTTCATCTGACTCTTCCTCTTCCACAGCATCCAGTCATGTCCACTGTGGATTGCGACAAAATCCTTTTGGCAGCCAACATCCTTCTGCAACACTGCGAAACCATCTACAGTCTCTGTGAACTCTACTATGGGAAGAAAAGGAGGCACCCAAAAAAAGTCTGGGTCCAAAGATGGTTAGCCAGAAGAGCACAGTACGTACTTTACGACAAGTTGATGGTGGAGCTCAGGAGCGAAGACACTCGGGCGTTCCAGAACTTCATGAGGATGCCTCCAGCCATGTTTGACGAAGTTGTGCAGCGCCTGACACCCAGGTTGACCAAGACAAACACCAACTTCCCACCCAGCCTGGACCCTGGGCTCAAGGTGGCACTCACTCTGCGCCACCTGGCCTCAGGGACCACGTACAGGAGCATGCAATACGGCTGGAGGGTGCCACCCAGCACCATCAGCTTTGTTGTCAGAGAAGTGGTGCAGGCCATCATCGAAGAATACAAGGAGGAGCTCCTCCAGTGCCCCTCCACTGAAGAAGGATGGAAGAAAGTTGCAGAGCAGTGGTATCAGAAGTGGAACTTCCCCCACACCGTTGGAGCCATCGATGGCAAGCACGTGGCCTGCAAAGCTCCAGCCAACTTAGGGTCCACTTATCACAACTACAAGGGCTTCTTCAGCATCATCCTCTTTGCCATGGTCGATGCTGACTACAAGTTCATGTACATCAATGTTTCAGGCAACGGCTTATCTTCAGATGCCCAGGTATACAACGACAGTCACCTCAAGGAGGGGCTGGAAAGCAACCTCATCGTGGGCTTCCCAGATCCAGACCCGCTGCCCAACGACATGCAAGATGTGCCCTACTTCATTGTGGGGGATGACGCCTTCTCTCTCACAACCTACCTCATGAAGCCCTATACCTCCAGATGCCTCACCCGTGAAGAGAGGATCTTCAACTACAGGCTGTCCAGGGCAAGGCGGGTGGTGGAGAACGCCTTTGGCATCCTGGCCAACAGGTTCCAGGTACTTCTCACCAATATGCAGCATCGCCCACAAACCATGAGGAGGATCGTGGAAGCTTGCTGCATCCTGCACAATCTCATACGCACCCGCTACCCAGTCTTGCAGAACAGGCTCGTGGACCTCCAGCAAGGCAATGGGGACATGGAGCCTTGGGAATGGAGGCAAGGGCAAAACCTGATCGACACTGAGGATGTGCAAGGGCCCAACAGAGCCTCACGTGAGGCGAAGAAGCAGCGCAACCTCCTGAAACACTGGAATGGCAAGACAGGATGGTAGATGCTTAATGGATGGTTCCTTCAGCCTGTCTCTTCACACTGATGAGATTGGCCCATGTATGTTGGGTGTGCCTACAATGAACAGGGCATTTAATAAAGAGTTGTGTTTATGTTGACATGTGTGGATCAATGCTTACATTGTAATTGATAATGAAGGGCCATAGGGGTGGCACCTGGGAGGGTGGACCATACAGTCCCACTATGCTTGCACTGGAGGTTTATCTATCCCACAACTATTACCCATCCCATAGGTATCCCTGCCCATCCCACAGGTATCCCTTCCCATCCCACAGCTATCCCTTCCCATCCCACAGCTATCTTAACCCATCCCAAAGGTATTACTGCCCATCCCAAAGGTATCACTGCCCATCCCACTGCTATCTTAACCCATCCCACAAGCATGCAAAGGCTAAACCATTTCTAAAAGTTTCCACCCCGACTTTATAGAAAAAAATTAATGAAGCAAGTGTGTGAAACAAAGATAAACTTTATTAATAACAAGCTGTAAAATAAACATGACCCAAGTCAAGTGTCCAAATAAAGTCCACAAATATCCAGGCAGCCAGTCTCTGGCACTCCTCTTGGTCACTCGGAGGTGTGTGCCCAGTCTAAGGTGTTAGGGTGCAGGTGCTGTGGAGGTGGGTGCTGCTGCTGTGCTGGTCTGAGGTGTTGTTGGAGTGCCTGGCCCCGAGAGGACAACGGGACGGTGTGTTGAGGAAGGTGTCGGACAGCTGGCTCAGCCCCATGATGCTGAGAGGTCCTTCCTCCATGCCATGGGGTGTCAGCCTCAGTACTGAGGACAGATGTACTGAGGCCGGGCTTGGCTGTGGGATGGAGGAAGGAGCAGTGTAGTGGGGCTGTCTGGTCTGCAGCTGGGTGAGGACTGGCATGGGTGGCATCATTGTCGTCGTTGGCATCGGTGGCATCATTGGAACCGGTGGCAACGGTGTTGCCCGATGACTCTGTGCCTGCATTTGTAAGGGCTGTTGTCTGTGCTGCTGGATCTCCGGGTAGCTGTAGCCCTGGTAGGTGAGGGGCTGTGGGAAGCCTTGGTATGGGAGGGACATCACCTGGGGTGGAGGAGCAGACCTGGACTGGGTGGGAGCAGGTGCCTCTGGGTCTGGAGGGTTGTTAAGCAGCGTGGTGATCCTCTCCTTCACCACCTGGTACTGGGGATCCACCATCTCCTTGAGGGTCTGGTTGACATAATTGAGGAAGGGCTTGCGGTTGGAGGAGGAGGAGTCGATGGGGACCAGCTGAGAAAGGAGACCTATGCTGGTGCGGATGGTGTCCCTGATCTCCACCAGGACCTTGTGGCTCTGCCCCTCCTGCGGTCCGGCTCTCTGCCTTTCTGTGGAGGCGGAGGTGTGGGTGGATGCGACTTCGGCAGCGGTGGACTCGATGTCTCCTTTCTCCCACCGTACCAGGGAGTCCTCCTCGCTCTCCACCACGCTTTCAACACCTGCCCAGGGGTTCTCCACCGTGGCATGCTCCACAGATACCTGCATGGAGACAGGGACTGACTCTCGGCCGGAAGAGGACTGGGTCGCAGCAGGCTGCCGGAGAGAGAGGGTAGACGGGGGGCTCCTGGTGCTCCTCGGTGGCGGATCTCACCCTCCAGGAAGCTGCACCTGGCCATGACGTAGGTCTCTCTGTCCGTCAGCTTAACCCTGGCCTGGCCAGATTTTTTGAGGTGCAGCTTCCCGTACCAGGTGTGCATGTGCTTCCACCAGCCGAGGAGCACATCCGATGTGTAGCCCAGACTCTCTGCCCTCTCTCTCCAAGCAGCCTGCTTCCGCTTGGTGTCCCTGTACAGCCGGTGTCCCTTCCTCCACAGATAGTCGTTCTCTCTCAGCCACTCCAGCACCTCATCCTCGTGCGCTTCCTCAATGTAGTACTGCCTCCTCTCCCGTTGTCGCATATGCCTCTTCCTCCCTTTGACAGGACCAGATGGGCCCTCATCATTGGAGCTTCCAGGTTGTAGGGGCTGCTCCTCCACACCAACAACAGCAGCAGCAGCAGCAGCAGCAGCTTCACCAGCAGGATCATAATCAGCAGCAGCAGCAGGATCATCATCAGCAGCAGCAGCAAGACCAGGATCAGCAGCAGCAGAGTAAGCACCAGCAGCAGGGTCAGCAAGACCAGGAGCACGAGCAGAACGAGCAGGACCAGCAGGACCAGGAGCAGCTTCAGCAGAGTACACAGCAGCAGAAGCACCACTGCCAGGAGCAGCTACAGCAGAAGCTCCAGCAACAGAAGAGCGAGCCCAAGCAGCAGAAGCCCCAGCAGAAGATGAGTCAGGACATGGGGCAGGAGGGTGGCCCTGTCCCTCTTGCCAGGGATGGCGGCAGGTTGCTGAGACTTTCGCTTATTCCCCATGGTTGTGGGGTTGCTGGCTGGCAGGAAGGCTGGCAGGAAGGCTGGCAGGCACCAAGGCTGGCAGGAAGGCTGGCACCAAGGCTGGCAGGAAGCCTGTTAGGAAACCTGGCAGGAAGGCAGGCACCAAGGCTGGCAGACAGACTGGCTGGCAGGGAGGCTGGAAGGCAGGCTGGCAGCGAGGCTGGAAGGCAGGCTGGCAGCAAGGCTGGCAGGGAGGCTGGAAGGCAGGCTGGCAGCAAGGCTGGAAGGGAGGCTGGAAGGCAGGCTGCCAGCAAGGCTGGAAGGGAGGCTGGAAGGCAGGCTGGCAGCAAGGCTTGCAGGCAGACATGCAGGCAAGAACTTGAGATATCCAGCAGCAGGTCTTTCCTTGGAATGCTGGCCACGTGCGAGCTGCTTCTCTTTATATCCACGTGGCTTGCGCAATGCATCCCCCCCGCATGCGCAATTAACCCCAGGCATCCGTTAGGCTTCTGCTGTGCATCCACTAGGCTTCCGCTGTGCATCCGCTTCATCCGTTGTGCATCCGTTTTGCATCCATTGTTTCCGTTCCGCATCCGCTTTACTGAGGCCCCCCGGAAGCCCTGCGGTTGCGCCATCCGCTTCCATCCGCTGGGCTTCCGTTCCGCATCCGCTTTGCATTCGCCCTGCGTCCTCCCCGCGTCCGTGTTATCCGCTCCAATTATGCAAATTTTAGCCCCTTTTGAGCGCGGATACAACGGATGTAACATTTTTCTCTTCCGTTGTGTCCTTTTTGCATCCGTTGGGCAGTGTGACACGGCCTTTAGAAAGCTAATTTTTACTGTACATTGCTCATTTCCACCTAATGTCAGCTGTAGGTCAGTTGATTCATTTTTCATCATAGCTTCCTCCATTTGATTCAGCTTCCTACCCTTGGTGACATCATTCTCATCAGATATTGCAATCATTTTCATAAGTGATGTCTAGATTAGTTTATGTATATTTGATAATCTAGCATTCAAATTCACAGTTCCTTGTGCACATTAAAATATTTTTACCTGATTTTAAAACTCTGTCCCACCTTAACTTTGCTTCACATTTCTAATGTAGATTAATTTTTCTCAACTTTGCCAACTTTCAGATATGTGAACTTCAGTTCCCAGAATTTTCCAACCAGTGTATTCGGGAATACTGGGAGCTGAAGTCTTAAAATTGTTAAGGTTGAGAAACCCTGGTCTAGATAAATAGCCCATTCTCCACATTATTTGTGAATATACTGTGTATAAAGTACAGAAACTACAATTTCAGCACTTCCACTTACCTCTGACCATGATCATAATTGTCCTCCCTCTCTACACAACTCATTCTAGTTACAGCTCTAAAGTTTGACCTTTCCTAGCATATTTCACGGAGAAAAGATATTTCTACCCCTTGTCAATGAGACCAGAGTTCAGACATGATTTGTTGCTTCTTCCTTTTCTGGTGCTATTATAATTTTCCAACAAAGCTAGTTATCTGGATAACTTACAGGGTAAATCTGCAACTCAAACAGGCAAGGGTCCTGTGAAGGAAGAACTTTGTACTATGTCCCTTGCCAGTCAGAGTAGCCAAATTGTAAGATGGGTAATGGAAAATCAGCAGTTCCTTTGTAACACGTGGACATTTATTTAACTCCCTTGTAAAAGTCAAGCTTTTAAAACGCATTTTAGGTGTCTCTGAATAGCTTACAAAAGAAATGTTTAACTTGAACAAAGAACCTTTTATAAGATGCTTACTTACTGATTTTGAATCTTTTCCTCAATCAAATAATACTTCCTTAAAAAAACTTCATTGCTCGCTTTGAAGCTTTGTGACAGAAACAGCTACTTCCATTTATGATCATATAGCAGGAGGAAATTCAATGAAACAAGTTTTTACTATTACATTTTTCAGTGTTAGGTAGCTTCAGTCACATGACAATGAAAAAGATTTGTGACTATCTAGTTCACAGTTGTTTCAGCTTGGATGTCATGATTAATGCATCCACGTTAGATTTAACTAACAACTACTGATCTTGGCAGTCAATCTAGCACGAATAATCAATAATAATATGTGCCCCTATTGGTTATGCTAGATTTTTCAGCAGCTTTGATGTTATTGGTAGTTACAACATATTGACAGCCTGCTTGGTATAAGATTCAGGGAGAATTTTTTTCATGATTCCTACTACTATTTAGTTAGTTAACTCTAGACATTAATTTCAAGAGATTCCTTTATACAACTTAGAGCATTATTCTTTTTGGGGCCAGTGGATGCACGTAGATTGTTTTTTTGTTAAGAGCACGCATACAAAATATTTGCTATAAACCTGTTTGTGAGAAGACCAACTGGTAAAAATTATTATCTTTACCAATTTTTTTAGATTTCTTGGATTCTCTCCACTACTTACCTTCCTTTTTGCACATTGGTGTACTTCCAAAGAAAATTGGGCTGCAGCCACTCACATTTATTTTCTAAGAATGCTTTGACAATGTATGTTGAGCCTACAGGCATTTGTGAAAATACAGATTGTTCCTGAGGTTGTTTCTTTCATTTGCAGATGCTAGCTATTCATTAAAAATATTAAAAGACTCTAAAAGCAAACAACGCCCAGAGAATAGAAAAAATTCCACAGTTCCACCTGAAGCTACAGATATTCTCTTCTATTGGAGACTCTAAAAACCAAGAAGATCGAGAGGGGCAGCAGAGAGAAACAGGATTCAACCGGGCTGCTTCTCTGCTACCCAGGAGCCATTTCCTGAAGGGAAAGAGACTTGCAAGCTTTTCGCTCTGCCTCAGTGAAAGGCAAGTAGCAATGGCTGGCCTGGCAAGCAGGCAAAAGCAGACTGCAGCCATGTTTCCCAAAGGGAAGGGGACTTGCAAGCTTTTCGGTCTGGTGGAAGAGGCTCTCCCAGCAAGAACAGTGAGAGAAGCAGCCCAGAGCTGACACAGGCCTCTCCACTGTTCCTTCCAACTGAGCAGCCCTGATCTGCCTGCTCACAGATAAGCCTGTGAGTCACGCTAGCCCTTCCCCACTGTCCCCGGGCCTACCTGAGCCTTGCCCAGCCATCTCTGGGTCCCCCCCCCGGCCTAACCCAGCCATCTCTGGAATTTCCCGGGCCTCACCCAGCAATCTCCGGGGCTCCCGTGGCCTTACCCCGCCTACCTACCTGCTCCCCCCATCCCTGGGCTTGGCTGGATGGCTTCTCCACTGGTGTGGCCCCATCTTGCTGACAGCGCTGGCTAGGGCCTACCTACCTGCCCTCCCCCATCCCCAGGCTCGGCTGGCTGGCTAAGCCGCCACACGGTGTTGTCCCAGCTCTCCCTACCATGTGTGGCTGTGGTGCAGCAAGCTGCAGCGGCAGTACTCCAACCAGTAGGGTGGCGGATCCGGCTGCCTCCCATAGGTAGGGCCGCTGCTGCAGTGCCTTCGCCGCCTCTGCTGCCTCTGCTTTCCCAGGGGGCAAAATGAAAGGAAGCAGGCGGAGATGTTATGGTGATGGTGCTGCTTCTGGGAGGCAGCCAGATCTGCCACCTCTGCCACCCATGGAGGTGTTTTTGGGAGGCTGAGGGAGGGTGCTGAAAGCACTTCCGCTGCTTATGGTAGGCTTCCACTTATGGGAGGCCATGGCCGACACTTACGGGAGGTAGCCAGAGCTAGGTCCGCCACTTCTGGCACCCACAGAGGTGTTTTGGGACAGGTAGGATGGTGCTCAAAGTGCCGCTGCAGGTACTGCAGCTGCCGCATGTGGAGGTACTTTCTTCCTTTTCCCACCGCCTGCTGCTGATTAGTCAAATCAGTTTGTCCCAGACCAGGTGTGTATATATGTGTACGTGTGTGTGTGTGTGTGTGTGTGTGTGTGTGTATGAGAGAGAGAGAGGGAGAGAGAGAGAGAGAGAGAGAGAGAGAGAGAAGAAAAGAAAGAAAAAGAGGAAGGGGGAAAAAGGAAGGAGGAAAGAAAGAAAAAGAAAGAAAGAAAAGAAAAGAAAGAAAGAAAGAAAGAAAGAAAGAAAGAAAGAAAGAAAGAAAGAAAG
>BLBF01000044.1:8610362-8652668 GCA_015471245.1 Laticauda colubrina
AAGAAAGAAAGAAAGAAAGAAAGAAAGAAAGAAAGAAAGAAAGAAAGGAAGGGAGAAAAAAAGAGCAAGCAAGAAAGAGGAAGAGACAGAAAAAGAGAAAGAAAGAAAGAGAGAAAGACAAAAAAGCAGGAAAAATAGAGGAAGGAAGAGAAAGAAGAAGGAAGAGAAAGGAAGAGAAAGAGCAAGAAAGAAAGGAAGGGAGAGAAAGCAAGAAAGAGCAAGAAAGAAAGGAAGGGAGAGAAAGTAAGAAAGCAAGAAAGAAAGGGAGAGAAAGAAAGAAAGATAAATAGAAAAATAAATAGGAAAGAATGGAGAGAGAAAGAGAGAAAACTCTGTGCTATTGTTTTTAATTGTTCCATTGTTTATCTTATATTAATATTTACACTGTCCCTACACCTAGGGTGATTTTATTGACTTTCTTTTGTCCAGGTATTTTTCAGGGTTTACAATACATGCATTCAATGCCTATAGTCCAGAGCATAAATACATGTGTGTTTAACAGTTGAAAGGGACTTTGGAGGTCTTCTAGTCCAACCTCCTGCTCAGGCAGGAAAACTTAGGTGCCAAACTGAGTAGAGGTCCTGGGAATGGTATTAGAATAACACTTAGAAGGGACCTTGGGGGGAACCCTCTACCATTTCAGAGAAATGGCTGTCCAGTCTTTTCTTAAAACCTCCAGTGTTGAAATATCCAGGACTTCTGGTGGCAAGCAGTTCCACTGGTTAATTGTGCTCACTGTCAGGAAGTTTCTCCTTAGTCTTAGTTTGCTCCTCTCTTTGTTCAGTTTCCATCCATTGCTTCTTGTTTGCCTTCTGGTGTTTTGAAAAATACACCCCCCCCCCTCTTTCTGGCAGCCCCTTAAAAGCCTGTTGCCTATTACACTCTTGAGCAAAGCATGTGAGCCATTTCCTCCTTTAAGTAGTCCATGAAAGTACATCTATAGCATGTAGATAATAAAGTGAAAAAAAGGTGAACATTTTTCCAGAACTATAGATAAGTTGAGGCTGGGTGTGACAAGGAATGGCTGGGAGGAGAGGGGCCAGGTGAGGTGCCCCTTGACATGAGTGACATTGATTGGTCATGCCCATACAGTCACATGACCAGCAAGCCATGCCCAGCCTGTCATGTGGTCAGCAAGCCACGCCCAGCCAGCAAGCCACACCCACAAATTCACACTCACCCAGTCACATGACCAAGCCACACCCACAAATTAAACCACACCTACAGAACCGGTTGTTACAAAAATTGAATTCCGCCCCTGCCCTAATAGGCAAGAATTATGTGTAGTTCACAAACTTGAATGTTTCTAGAAAATTCCATTGCTGCATTACTTGTCAGCTGGAATACCGCAGTGCATGGCATTGCCTTTAAATAGCATTTAGAAATTATAGCTGGCTAGAACACTGTAGGTAAACTATTAATCAAAGGTAGTTTTAGAAATATAACCTGTCTTTAGTAGAACAGCTGTATGGAATGTATTGAATTTCCAAAGCCAGTATAAAATGCTGCTCCAGGAGTTTAATTATTTCAGAAGAAAATACATATCATCCTAATTATCTACTTGCTAAGGTCTTTGTCAATGTAATTGTTGAGGTTACAGAACAGAAATCCCTCCTAAATTATTCTGCTACATACTAAACGTGATGACTATAAAGTACTTTACAAAATTTTTTCAAAGCTATTTGATGTGACAGTTGACAAAGCGTTTCCATTTTATTTGAACTAGGTTGGGATACAATTTTATTAATCTGTGTTGAATGCATTTGTTTAGTTAGTTGGTGTTGGAGAAAACTCCTGAGAATACTGTAACAGTGAAGAAGAAAAAACAATTATTGAACAAATCAACCTATATTCCTCATTCAAGGCACAAATGACCAGAGTTAAATAATCATATTATGGGTATATTATGCAAAAATCCAGCTCCCTGGAAAAGATTGGCAGCAAGGTGATTAGATTTAGTTATTGTGATGATGGGATCATCTTTAGAATACCTGAAAAAACATATTAAAGATAGATCGTTATGTAGAAAATCACATTAATAATGATGGCACATAAATAATTTGAGGACATATTTGAACACATATTTGATGGAATTAATATTTTAAGTAGAAATAATCTACAAGAGTCTTTCCAGAAAAATATTAAGGGCCTGTCACATTGGCCGCCGGATGCAAAACGTTTGTAAAAAGGACACAGCGGACGAGAAAATGTTACATCCGTTGTTATCCGCTCTCAAAAGTGCCCCAAATTTGCGTAAGCAGAGCGGACAACAACAGAAAGGAACAGACGGGGGAGGATGTAGAGGGGATGGAAAGCGGATGCTCCACGGAAGCCTAGCGGATGGGAGCGGATGACACATCCGCAAGGTTTCCGGGGAAGCACAGCGAAGCGGACGCGCAGCGGAAGGAGCGGATGCAGAGTGGATGCCAAGCGGAGGAAGCGGATGCAGAGCGGAAGCCTAGCGGGAGCCTAGCGGATGCACAGCGTTCACTGCGCATGCGGGGAGGATGCATTGCGTCAGCCCTGCGGATATAAAGGGAAGCAGCTTGCAAGCAGGTCACCATTCAGAGGAAAGACCTGCTGCCAGACACAGCTCCAGCCAGCCAGCCAGCCAGCAAGCCAACAACCCAACAACCATGGGGAAGAAGAGAAAGCCTCTGCCATCTGCTGCCAGCCCTGGCAAGAGGGACAGGGCCACCATCCCACCCCCTGGCCCTGACTCTGCTTCTGCTGGGGCTTCTGCTGCTCGGGCTGACTCTTCTGGTGCTGGAGCTTCTGCTGGCGCTGCTCCTGGTGCTGCTCCTGGTGCTGGTGCTTCTGCTGGTGCTTACTCTGCTGGTGGTGCTCCTGGTGCTGGTGCTTCTGCTGGTGCTCCTGGTTTTGCTGGTGCTGCTGGTGCTCCTGGTCCTGCTGGTGCTCCTTGTCCTGCTGGTCCTGCTGGTGCTGCTGGCGCTGCTGGTGCTGCTGCTGCTGGTGCTGCTGGTCCTGCTTTTGCTGCTACTGTTGTTGTTGCTGCTGCTGCTGGTGGTGGTGTAGAGGAGCAGCCCCTACAATCTCGAAGCCCCTCTGATGAGGGCCCAGATGGCCCTGCCAGAGGGAGGAAGAGGCATACGCGTGAACGGGAGAGGAGGCAATACTCCATTGAAGAGAAACATGAGGATGAGGTGCTGGAATGGCTGAGGGAGAACGAGTATCTATGGCAGAAGGGACACAGGCTCTATCGAGACACCAAAAGGAAGCAGGCTGCTTGGAGAGAGAAGGCGGAGAGCCTGGGCTACACTTCAGAGGTGCTCCTTGGCTGGTGGAAGCACATGCACACCTGGTACGGGAAGCTGAACCTCAAGAAATCTGGCCAGGCTGTGGTCAAGTTGACGGACCGAGAGACCTACGTGATGGCCAAGTGCAGCTTCTTGGAGGGTGAGATCCGCCACCAAGGAGCAGCCCCTCTGATAACCCTCTCTCTCAGGTAGCCCGCAGAGAGCCAGTCCTCTTCTGGCCAAGAGTCAGCTCCTGTGTCCAGGCAGGTATCTGTGGAGCGTGCCACGACGGAGAACCCCCTGACAGCTGCGCTACCTGTGGTGGAGCGTGTGGAGGAACCCCTGATGCAGTGGGAGCAAGGAGAGTGCACTTCCACCATAGGCCAACCCACATCCACACCCAGCTCCACCTCCACAGAAAGGCAGAGAGGCAGACCAGAGGGACAGAGACACACTGTCCTGCTGGAGATCAGGGACACCATCAGAAGCAGCGTAGATCTCCTCTCTCAGCTGGTACACACCGACGTCCCATCCTCCAACAGGCAGCCCTTCCCAGTCCAGGCACAGGTACATCGTACACCACCAGTGCCACCAATGCCACTGATGCCACTGATGCCACTGATGCCACCGATGCCAGCCACGCCACCGATGCCAGCCACACCACAGATGCCATCCACGCCTCACCTCGCTCAGCTGCAGAGCAGACATCCCCACTACACTGCTCCTTCCTCCACCCCACAGCCAAGCCCGGCCTCAGAACATCTGTCATCGGTATTGGGGCTGACACCCCATGTCCTGGAGAAAGGGGCTCTCAACATCACAGGACTGAGCCAGCTCTCTGAGAGCTTCGTCCACACACCGTCCCTTGTTGCAGCCACCTCCACAGCACCTGGACCCTTCAACCCTGAGACTGGGCATGCCTCAGAGTGACTGATAAGAGTGCCAGAGACTGGGTGGCTATCTGTTGACTTTATCTTTGCTTTGGACACTTGACTTGGGCCATTTTGCTTTTACAGCTTGTTATTAATAAAGATTATCTTTGCTTCACACACTTGCTTCATTTATTTTATTAAATAAAGTCTTGGTGGAAACTTTTAGAAATGGTTTAAGCCTTTGCATGCTTGTGGGATGGGTAAGCATAGCAGTGGGATGGGCAGGGATACCTTTGGGATGGGTTAAGATAGCAGTGGGATGGACAGGGATACCTTTGGGATGGGTAATAGCTGTGGGATGGGCAGGGATACCTTTGGGATGGGTTAAGATAGTAGTGGGATGGGCAGGGATACCTTTGGGATGGGTAATAGCTGTGGGATGGGCAGGGATACATTTTGGGATGGGTAATAGCTGTGGGATAGATAAGCCTCCAGTGCAAGCATAGTGGGACTGTATGGTCCACCCTCCCAGGTGCTACACCTTTGGTCCTTTATTATCAATAACAATGTAATCATTGATCCACACATTTCAACATAAACACAACTCTTTATTAAATGCCCTGTTCATTGTAGGACCACTCAACATACATGGCCCAATCTCATCAGTGTGATGAGACAGGCTGAAGGAAGCGTCCATTAAGCATCTATCTTCCTGTCTTGCCACTCCACTGCTCCAGCTGGGGAGTTGCAACAGTGTTTCAGGAGGTTGCGCTGCTTCTTCCCTTCACGTGAAGCTCTGTTGGGGCCTTGCACAACCACAGTGTCTTATCAGGTTTCGCCCTTGCCTCCACCAGGCTCCATGTCCCCAATGCCTTGTTGGAGGTCCACGAGCCTGTTCTGCAAGACTGGGTAGCGGGTGCGCATGAGATTGTGCAGGATGCAGCAAGCTTCCACGATCCTCCTCACGGACTCTGGGCGATGCTGCATGGTGGTGAGAAGTACCTGGAACCTGTTGGCCAGGATGCCAAAGGCATTCTCCACCACCCGCCTTGTCCTGGACAGCCTGTAGTTGAAGATCCTCTCTTCACGGGTGAGGCATCTGGAGGTGTAGGGCTTCATGAGGTAGGTTCTGAGGGAGAAGGCGTCATCCCCCATGATGAAATAGGGCACATCTTGTGTGTCGTTGGGCAGGGGGTCTGGATCTGGGAAGCCCATGATGAGGTTGCATTCCAGCCCCTCCTTGAGGTGACTGGCATTGTATACCTGGGCATCTGAAGATGAGCCATTGCCTGAAGCATCGATGTACATGAACTTGTAGTCAGCATCGACCATGGCATAGAGGATGATGCTGAAGAAACCCTTGTAGTTGAAATAAGTGGACCCTGAGCTGGCTGGAGCTTTGCAGGCCACGTGCTTCCCATCTATGGCTCCAACGGTGTGTGGGAAATTCCACTTCTGATACCACTGCTCTGCAACTTTCTTCCAGCCTTCTTCAGTGGTGGGGCACTGGAGGAACTCCTTCAGGTATTCTTTGATGATGGCCTGCACCACTTCTCTGACCACAATGCTGATGGTGTTGTGTGGCACCCTCCAGCTGTACTGCATACTCCTGTACGTGGTCTCAGAGGCCAGGTGGCGCAGAGTCAGTGCCACCTTGAGTCCAGGGTCCAGGCTGGGCCGGAAGTTGGTGCTCTGCTTGGTCAACCTGGATCTCAGCCGCTCCACAACTTCGTCAAACATGGCTGGAGGAATCCTCATGAAGTTCTGGAATGCACGAGGGTCTTCATTCCTCAGCTCCACCATCAGCTTGTTGTACAGTCCGTACTCTGCTCTTCTGGCTATCCATCTTCGGACCCAGACACTTCTTGGCTGCCTTCTTTTCTTCGCGTAGAACAGGTGAAAGAGCCTGTAGATGGCTTCGCACTGTTGTAGAACGATGGTGGCTACCAAAAGGAGTGTGTGATGATCCATGGTGGAGATGACTGGATGCTGTGGAAGAGCAAGAGCAAGATGAAGGCTGAAGAGGTCTGCACCGCAGGGCTGCTGGACTGAAAGTGAGATCCAGGTGAGTTCCTCCCCCTTTTTATAGGAAATATAGGTTTTCCGCTAGATGTCCTTTTGCATCCTCTAGACATCCTGCAGACATCCTAAATATCCGAGATACGTCCCCTATGCGAATGTTTTTAAATGCTTTGTATGCGAGCTGCATCCGCTTTCATTCTTTCTCCGTCCGTGCTACTAACGCTTTGTGTCCGTTCCGTGTCCGTTTCGCTTCCTCCCTGTGTCCGTTTTCCCCTGGAGCAGACGTGAGTTGCGCGGATGCAGAGTGGATGCCTAGCGGATATAGTGGATGCGTAATGGATGACGACGGATGTAGAACGGATGTTCCCCGTATGTGTTGCAGATGCAGAACGGACGCGTTGGATACATTTTCCGCTCAAATGTATCCGCTCAAATGAGCGGATGGAATCTCAGTCGACGGATGCTGGACGGATAGAGAGGATGAAAAACAGAGGAAGTGAGTACAGAACGGAAGCATCGCGTTAACCAATGGATGGCAAGTGTTTTTCTCCGTTTTGCATCCTCTTTCCATCCATTGGTGCAGTGTGACATGGGCTTAAATAGCTAATTCTCAATGAGCTACTAATCCAGTAACATTTTCCAAAAAGTAACTATTGGGCATGTTAATCCAGATATAATGAGTATCTAACAGAATGTAAAAAAAAGAAAAAGGATAGATGGATGAAACCAGTTAATGAAAATAGTCTAGACAAGGTATGTGCAATTTGTTGGTGATTATATCTCTAGTACAGGCTGTCAAACTCATAGCCCATGGGCCAAATGCGTCACATACTAGCCCCACCCCTCCCCAGTTTTGCAAAGGGGAAAAAGTCCTGATATGTCACATGACACCACTGTGAAGATGAGAGTTTGACACTCCTATATGGACATAGCATTTGTTCATAAATCATGAATTTAGAAAGACTTCCTGAAAAATATAGTTTATTCATTAATTAATATGCAGATTTAATGGGGAAGTTGACTTTTTGTTTTTAAGTAAAGGAACTTCAGAACCAGATGACAACAAGAAGCATTTATTCACATTATTGATTGATTGTTATTTCCAGGAAGACCCAGATTCAAGGCTGTATTCAGTTAAGAAAGTTCACAGGTGACTTTCAATTAGTAACTTTCTTCAGCCAAGTTTACCTCAGAGGTTATTGTTGGGAGGACTAACACCAGAAATGAAAATGCTATGTGTAATCTGCCTTTGTGTTAAGGCAAAATACAAAGATGAAGAAGATAAAAACTGTTGCTTCTAAATTATGCCTCAGTTATCATCAGTAACAGTTCTGTGACTTGTTTATTATATACAACTCACTGAGTAATTTTTGTAGTTAATTTCTGAGTTAATAATTCCACACTCCCTAAAAGATACAATATATAATTATAAATAGCAATAGATTTATATACTTCTTCGCAGTGCTTTACAGCCCTCTTTAAGTGGTTTTCAGAGTCAGTATATTGCCCTCTACAATCTTGGTGCTCATTTTACCCACCTTGGAAGGATGGAAGACTGAGTCAACCTTGAGCCTGGTGGGATTTGAACTGCTCAATTGTAGGCAGCTGGCAGTCAGCAAATTTAGCATGCAGTACTGCATTCTAACCACTGTGCTATCATGACTCTTGAATCAACATAAAGCTTTTTTTTTTTTTTACCATTTACCATTTTCATTGAGTTGTAAAATAAAATAAGATATAAAATACAAAAGTAAATAGGAAAATGGTGAGGAGGAAGAGGGAGAAGAGAAATGAGGAAGGATAAGGAAAAGGAAAAGAAACATTGACTTCTGACTCTGTTGCAGGAAAATAAGGCATTAACAGGAATCACAGCTTTTTGTTTTTTCATCATAATATGAGCAAGCCATTTCTATAAAGATCTATCAATCTAATCGGTAAAACCCAAAATCAAAGCTTCATTCTTTTCCACTTCAAGCACAAAGTTCAGAAGTGATTTTCATGTGGAAATAAATGTACTTATATTCTTTTTGTTAATCAAAATAGTCAATTTTGCCATTTTAGTCAACTCCCATCAATTTCTGCAACTATTTGTCCATGGTAGGAATCAAAGTGTCCTTTCGTTTTTGTGCATAGAATAATAGTCTTGCTGTTGTCAACATATATAGTAACAAAATTGCATTTTTTTTCTCCAGGACTTTTTCCACTAGGCTCAAAAGGAAAAAATCTGGTTTCATCTTTATCTCCATTTTCAAAATGGTCTGTATTAAAATATGAATCATACTCCAATTTTTTTTTTTGCTTTATCACATGTCCACCATAGATGATAAAAAGTTCCTTCTTTACTTTTACTCTTCCAAGATTCATTTGACATATTTTTATACATCTTAGACAACTTATCTGGTGTTAAATACCAATGACACATCATCTTACAGAAATTTTCTTTTAGATTATAATTTAATGTAAATTTTAAACCCTTCGTCTATATATCTTCCCATTGTTCAAGCATCACATTATATCCAAAATTTGTTGGTCACTGAATCATATGTTTTTACATGTTCATTTTCCAAATTCAATTTCAATACATTTTAGATCTTAGCGATAATATGTTCGTTTCCACATGATAAAATTTCCAATTTTTAACAGTCAGATCCATAGCATTTTTTATCCAGTTTAAATGCTTCTTTCAGTTGTTGATAAGTGAATCAATGGCAAACGTAATCTTCTGATTAAAGTTCTTCTCTCAGCTTTAATATTGGGTCACCAGAGTTGAAAGATAAAATTTTATCATTGGTCAACCACCAGTTTGGCTTTACCATCATTTCTTTACCAAAGAAAGTTGCCTGGGGTGACACCCAAAGAGGCAACTTCGTAGAGAGTCTTGTTTGATATTTATTCCAAACTCTTAGGATGGCAGAAATCAGCATAAGGCTGAAGGCACTTGATGAAATAGATTCCAGGCCACAAAAGCAGATGCCTTAATAATTTTTTTTGGTTTTAAAGTGCTGCAATATCTTATTTTTTACAAAGCTGAAGTTTAAATTTCTCTCTGTGATTTCTCAATCACAGAACCTAGTTCAGCTTATTTGTACTTTATTTTCCCATATATAATTTTAAGAAAAAAATAGCGTGCACAATATGTGTAGAAATATGCTTTGTAAAAGGCATCGAATAGGGATATATTTCAGATTATTACAGTGGCACATAAAACGGTGCAGAATTTTAAATTTTGAATAATTGTGAATAGGTTTCTTCCATTGAAACTAATAATTACAGAAACTAGGCTTTTATATAGTAAAATATAATAGGGTGAATAGGTGAAATGAAACACTATCCAACTTCAAGATTTTAAGAGGATATGTCTTTAAAACTGCATTTCTTGAGTTAAAATATGCATATGTATATCTTGTAGGAATAAACATGTTTAAATGATTTCAAAATGATTTTAAATCAAATTCTTAACTAACTATAGAAACTGAATGAATATTCAATTAATATTTTGAATATTTTTAAACTATGCTGAAAATTCATATACAAATAATTTTGCTGTAAAATTACATCCAAAGACAATAGAAAACTATTGGACATCTTTTTGGATATCCATCTAATTCCCAGGAGTCTGGTCATAAAGCATGCCCTAAAATACATTTTGAAATCCTTTGCTTAGTACAGAATTCCACAGCCAATGAGGACCTATCTGATAAGCTTCTGGAGATCTATAATTATATGTTTTTTTTTTCTATACCTTTTAACAAAGAATAATTGTAGATTCAGACTCAGACTGGAGCTGCATTTGGAACAAGTTAGACCTATATATAGGGAGTGGGGGTGGAGTGTGTATTTTTCTTGGATTTAAAGGCTTTCAAACTTCTTCATGGGTTGCAACCTTATATAACATAAAGAAACTCTGGGAGATAAATTGTGGACTATGCATGAAGACACCACAGAAATGTGTTTCTTGGCATCAGGATATATGTGGTCAATATTTTGAGGTTTTCAAGAACCAGTCATAAAAGTTGTATTAGAAAGGTACAAGACGTATTCTAGTCTGAAAGGGTATAGGATCTCTTGCCATGGGCCAAGGGTTGGACTAAAAGACCTCTCAAGTCCCCTCCAACTCTATTATTCTATATTCTCTGTCCTACTTGTGGGTTGCTGGTACAGGCCCTCCTTTAGACCTGAAAATATGTGGTTAAATAGACAATTAAAAACAACTTAGTTGGAAAAAAGATATTCCTTAAATCAGCCTTGTTCTACCTGTGGCTTGTGGGCCAGATGCAACCTGGAGAGATAGTGATTTTATATACATAATATATATTTTATATGTGATCCAATATATATTTTAATATATTTTATATATGTTAATATATATTTTATATGTGATCCAAGACAATTCTTCTTTACTCAATATGGCCCAGGCAAGCCAAAAGGTCAAACACCCATTCCCTAAACAATATTCCTTCTAAGAACTCCACTTGAATTCCTTGCGTATAAGAAGAGTCAAGGGATAGACCAATAGAAAAAGTCCATCATATTCATGGACATTCTAATCTTAGGGATTAGAATGATCTTCCATCTGTTACTTGCATCTAGAACTGGATGCAGAATTCCAACTATCTCGTGTGACCTTGAAAGTATGCCTCTGTTGATGCAGCCTAGGACTGCATTGGCTTTTTTTTTTTTTTTTGATAGCTGCTTCAAATTGTTGCTCATACTTATGTGACAGTCCACTAGGATATCTAGATCCTTCTCACAGTTACTGCTATTGAGCTAGGTACCTACCTATCCTATTCTATAGCTGTGCATTTCGTTTTTCTTTCCTAGGTCTAAAACCTTAATTTGCTCAGAACTGAATTTTGTTGAATGGTGTTCATGTTTATCATGATCCTTCTAAATCTTAAGTCTATCTTCTAAAATTTTAGCTATTACTCCACCTGATGTCATCTGCAAATTTGATTAATTCCACTTCTGTCCCCTCATCTAGAACACTTGTGAAGATGTTGAAGAGCACTAGGCCCTAAGAAGGCAGATGACAGAAAGAAGGCATACATTCTTCCACGTAGACGTAGTTCCATTGAGAATTACATGTTGAGTGTGGTTGGTCAGCCAGTTCTGAACCCATCCGATGGTGATGCTGTCTATCCCACATTTTTCTATCTTACAAAGAAGCAGGCTAACTATTGGAAACAGTGTCTAAACTGATAGAAAATATTGAAGAATATGGACAGGTGGCAGGATTAAAAATAAATAAAGATAAAACTAAGATGTTAATCAAGAATATGATGGAAAAACAAAGGAAAGAATTGACAGGTAGATTGAACATCTAGCTCACAAATAAAGTGAAATATTTGGGAATACAGCTGATAGCAAGATGTGGGACACTAAACAAATTGTGACAGACTTGGAAAAATGGAAAAAATTACAATTATCTTTAATAGGGAAAATATCTATAATCAAAATGAATATACTACCAAGGATATTATACTTGTTTCAGATGATTCCAATTAAATTAGGGAAAGATTACTTTGAGGACTTAAACAAAATAATGTTGAAATATATATGGCAGGGAAAAAAGGCAAGAATTAAAGTAAAATTGTTACAGGATGCTAGAATGAGAGGAGGTTTTAAACCACCCAATTGGGTATTATACTATCAGACAGTTTCATTGATGTGGATGAAAGAATGAATCATTTTGAGAAATACTAGATTTTTAACATTGGAAGGTCATGACTTACAATTGGGGTGGCATGCATTTTATGGTATAAGGGAAGCAGAGTATATGGGTATTTTAGGAGACATTATATTTGAGATGCTTTATTGTCATCATGGGAGAAAATAAGGAAACAACATTATATGAAAATACCAGTCTGGTTATCAACAATAGAGGCATTTGCGTATCCAATTGTTTTCAAAATGGAACACATAGTTAGATATAATGAAATTTTAAATGAAAAGGGTGAACTCAAAACCAAGCAAGAATTAGATGAACAAGGGATAAAGATGAATTGGTATTCATATATGCAAATACATTCTAGATATGATAAAGATAGTAAGGCAGAAGGGCTTTACAAAGAACTTACTGAATTAGATAAAATCATAACAGGTACTGAGGAGAGGATGATTAAAAAATTATATGGTTATTTATTAGGAGTGAAATTAGAAGAAGAACAAGTTAAAGAAACAATGATTGCTTGCAGGAAATTTTTTGGATATGGGATAGATCTATAAAAATGGCAGTAATTATGGACTAGAAACTAGAAACTAACAATGTCAACAGCGTATAAAGAGAATTTGTATAAGAAGTTTTACAGGTGGCATTTACCCCCAGCAAGACTAGCAAAGATGTTCAAGGATAAATCGATGTAGTGTTGGAAATGTCATCAGATATCTGGAACATATTGCTATATGTGATGGACATGTGCGGAAGCTAAAAGATATTGGTCTAAAATATACACGTGGCTGATAAAAATGACAAAACAGCATATAGTTTTAAAACCAGAGACATTTTTATTGAGAATTTTACCTGAAGGTTATAATAGAGAATTGACATACTTGGTTATTAATGTTTTAACTGCTGCTAGAATTGTATTTGCTCAAAATTGGAAAAATGATAAAATTCTGATAGAGGAGGAGGTGATTAAGAAAATAATGGAATGTTGGGGGGGCGGAGCTGGCATCACGACGATACGACATGTAATCTTGGATGTCTGAGATTGCAGCCGATATCTTTGCCCCTGGACGGTCCAAACAGACCTAAACCATCCCGAAGAGACAATGATAGTGAAGAGTGCGTCCTGTAGATCCCAGGGATACTGCAAAGTCCCTGGTCAATCCAGGAGAAGCCCTTCTTTCCCACGGCAGAGAGGCAGCCATTAAAGCTGGTGAAGTTGGGACAGCTCCAAATGGAAGAGGCTTGAAAAAAAAAGTGTGTCGGTTTGGGGAGAACTTTTCTTTTATTATTCTAAGACTTAAAAGGACTTTAAAGGACACCCTAAGGAAAAGAAAGAATCTGTAAAAGTTTTGTCAGAACTGAATAAGCAGCGGTTTTAAACGGAAATGTCAAAGTAAAACTTTGTTTTTTGTTTTTCTTTAATTGCTGGACTTCTATCGTGATTTTGCATTTGCTAATTGGACTGGTTCTTTTTCTATTTACATCTATTTTTTCTTCTCTTTTTTGACTTTGCAATATTTTAGGTTAGAGGCTCCCTTTAGTTATTTTTATATACTTGTTTTATTCTTTTTAACTTCGATTACGTTTTGTCTGAGAAAGGAGGGGGAGAGTGAGAGTAAAGAAATTTCATAACACTGCCAACTAGAGGCTTGAAAATGTTTTAGACGAAGCTGAGAAAGCTGAGAAAGCAAGATCTGAAACTCCCTTTCAAGGACATTGCTACGTGATAAGATAGAGGAAAGGACACGGGAGAGTGTTATTGCAGGTGTTCTTCTGGATTTCTATCAACAATTGAAACTTGGCTTTGAAGCTTGTGGAGAAGAGAGTTATAACAAGAACCTTGTATAATTAAAGTGCAGTGTGTCTTTTTTATTTTTTTTTAAGTTGTGCTACCCCTCCTTATCAGCTGTTCTGTTCACTTTTTAAAAAACCTTTATTTTTGTAATATTTCCATTTTTACTTTGTAAATTTTAAAGGGAAAGCCTCAATTTTTTTCCTTTTTTCTTTTTTTTCCTTTCTTCTTTGGGATTTTTTTGTTTTTCAGTTTATTCTTTTGGTTCACTTTTATGCCTTTCTTTAATTTGAGACCTCTCAATTGGATTAAGGTGTTGAAGAACTTGAAGAATTTTTTTTTCTCTTTTTAAACCCTTTTTATTTTTCTCCTTCCTTTTTACTTAACTATTGATTGGATTAAAGTTAAGAAGAACCTGAAGAAAATTTTTCTCCTTTTCTTTTTATTATTATTGGGTTTTTCTCTCTACCATTTTTATTTTTCACCTTGGATTATAATTGGCTATTCCATAATTGGATTAGGGTTTAGAAGAACCTGAAGATTTCGAATTGTTTAAAATGAGTTGGAAGTTTATAGCTTCTGGCTCCTCAAATTCTACTTCTGGCTCCCCACCATCTGGAGGACAATGTTCAATTCAGACAATGTTAAAGCAAGACAAAGATCAAGAAAAAGTGACACTACAGATGATTATGCAAAGAATCCAGGGCCTTAAAACAAAATCAGACACCACTGAAAATAGAATAGAGAACATTGAGCAAAGAACAGAGAGTATTGAACAAAGAAGAGGGAAAACTGATGAAAAAGTGGAGAATATTCGACAAATGATGGTGAAGTACGATGAGAGATTCCAAAAAAATTGAATAAGAAGATAAACAAAGAGACAAGAAGATTCGAGATATTGATAGCAGATTAACAGTGGCTGAACAAGATAAAAGTGGGATGCTGAAATGGGAGATGGACAGATCAGAATTCTATCTCAGATTTCAAAACATAGAGGAAGAAAAAGGACAAAATCTAGCTGAGATAATGATAGAAATATTGGCTGAAGCTTTGGAAATGACAGAAGAGAAGATGATGGATGGAGTAGATGAGGTATCCCGAGTTTTTACAAGATATGCTATGAGAAATAACTTAACAAGAGAAGTTCATTTCAGATTTACAAAAAAAAGCCATTAAAACACAAATATTACAAGTGGTAAGAGAGAAAACATTGAAATACAAAGGCAAGGAGATTGTGGTCTTAAAACAAATACCCAGAAAAGTGAGAGAGATGAGAAGACAATATCAATTTCTGACTAAAATGTTATTGAAAAAAGAGGTGAATTATCGATGGCTAATCCCAGAAGAGTTCATGTTTACATGGCAAGAACAGAGACATAGAATTGACTCAATTGAGAAAGCAGAATTATTTTACACAGAATTTTTGGGAAGGAGAGAGAAGGAGGCAGAAAAAGAGATTTCACTAATTGAATTCCAAGATGACCAAATGGAGACTTAAAAAAGAAGAAGGCGCAGTAGGTGGATCGGTGGAGACTAAAGAACAACGTGAACCAAGATCTACGAGAGCTGCCAAACCTAATTATAAAGCATAATCATGGAAGAGAAAAAACTGATTACAATGAATATAAATGGACTTAATTCAGATATTAAAAGAAGGAAATTTTTTTCACAAATTAGAGAAACTAAAATTTGATATAATTTGTCGAAAAGAAGTACATATTAAAAAACAATATGAACAATTGTTGGTACAACCAAAATTAGGGAAATATTTACCTCTTTGACTCAATGTAAAAAAAGAGGAGTGGCTTTATATATTAAAGAGACCATCTTCGCAAAATTGATTTTTACTGATGAAGATGGAAGAGTATTAATGGTGGAAATAATGGACAATAATACGAAAACACTCTTGATTGCAATTTACGCTCCGAATGATAAACAAGAAGAATTTTATAAAAAATTACACATGAAAATAATTGAACTGGACTATGTTAATATAGTTATGATGGGAGATTTCAGTTGAATTGTAGACAATAAATTGGACTGTATAGCAACAACAACAAAGCCAAATAGAAAGACTCTCCTCAAATCCTTTTTTAAAATGATAGATGAAATAAATTTAAAAGATATATGGAGAAAAAGAAATGCTAAAACCAAACAATACACTTTTTACTCAAATAGACATTTATCATGGTCCAGAATAGATATGATTTGGATTTAAACAGAACTAATATCTAATATTCAATAAATAAATATCGAAACAAGTACTTGGGCAGACCACAATCCAATGACAATTAAATAGAAAGGACAAAAAAGAAGATCGAGATGGACATTAAATAATACTATCTTAAAGGAAAAGGACTTTACACAGCAGATGGAGAAAGAATTAGCTTTTTTCTTTAGAGAAAATAAAAAAGAAGATACTTCAATCCAGAATGTATGGGACACAATGAAGGCATACACTAGAGGCTTGATAATAGACCATACAAGGAAAAGGAACATCAGGAAAAGGCAAGCTTTAGAAGATGAGCATAAAAGACTTGAAAAAGAGCTACAGAAAACACCACAGAAAAAAAAACATTAAGCTAAAATTGGATATAATTGAACACAAAATGGGTCAAATAGAGAAAAAAGAATTAGCACAGAAAATTAGAGCTGCTAAACAGAATTATTTTGAGGATGCAAACAAACCAGGTAGATGGTCAGCATACAAACTGAGAAAGGAGAAAGAATCAAGGAAAATATTGCAGTTAATAGATGATCAAGGTCAAGTTTGTCATAGCAATAAAGAGAAGAAGGAAATTATTTGAGACTTCTATGGGAAATTATATAAGCAAGAGAATATTGATGATGAAAGAGTCAAACAGTATTTACAGAATGCTAATCTACCTAAGATACCTAAAGAGACTGTAAAATGTTAGAAAGCAATATAACAATGATGGAGTTAACTGAAGCACTTAAGAAACAAAATAATGGGAAGGCACCAGGCCCAGATAGACCTCCAGCAGAATTTTATAAAACACTCCAAAAATCACTGAACTTTCCATTGCTAGAAGTCATGAATGAAGTTATGTCAAAGAAGAAGATACCTAAAACATGGTCAGAAGCCTATATTACACTTATTTCAAAAGAAGAGGCTGATCCATTGCAAATTAAGAATTATAGACCTATTTCTTTACTAAATGCAGATTGTAAGATTTTCACTTCAATATTGGCAGAAAGACTCAAAAAATATTTAAATAATTTTATTCATCCTGACCAAAATGGATTTCTGCCAAAGAGACAAATCAAAGATAATATGAGAGTAATTTTGGACACTTTGGAATACTATGAGGCACACCCCGAAAAACAAATGGCTTTGATATTTTTAGATGCACAAAAAGCATTTGATAATGTGAACTGGAGATTCATGTTATTATTATTGGAACAGATGGGTTTTGCCAGAAAAATTATTCAAGCAATACAAGCCATATATTATAAGCAAGCGGCAAATGTAATGATAGAGGGAGAATTGACAGACTCCATCAATATAAGAAAAGGTACAAGACAAGATTGCCCACTGTCACCTTTCCTATTTGTACTAACTTTGGAAGTGTTAAATAGAAACATTAGAGATGAAAAGAGTATAAAAGGAATAAAAATTAAAAAGGAAGAATTTAAATTACAAGATTTTGAGAAAGAATATGCTATTAAGATAAAAAGAAGAATTGGCAGATGTATTGAAAATTCAAGTCATGAACAAGGTTAAGTATTTGGGGATATGCTTGACAGCAAGATGTAGTACATTAAAAGAGAACAATTACATTAAACTTAAACAACAGATAGCTTGATAAAATGGAAGAACTTACAATCGTCACTAATAGAGAGAATTTCAACAATCAAAATGGATATTTTACCCAGAATTCTATATTTGTTTCAAACAATACCAATTAGGCTTGGAAACGACTACTTTGAAGATTTAAATAAAATTATGTAGAAATATATATGGCAAGGTAAGAAAGCGAGAATAAAATTAAAACTCTTACAAGATGCTAGAATTAGATGAGGATTTGCTTTGCCTAATTGGGAGTTGTACTACCAAGCTACAAACTTGACATGGATTAAGGAATGGATAACATTAAGAAATATTAGATTGTTGATATTAGAAGGACATGATTTGTTGTTGGGGTGGCATGCCTTTTTATGCTATAAGGGAACTAAAAAGGGTTATTTTAGAAGACATTATATACGGGAGTCTCTGTGGTAAAATTGGGAGAAGATTAAAAGACTATTTGAAAATTCCAGTGATATTTTACAATTGATTATTTTGGAATAAATTATAAGATGAATTAAAATTAGTAAGAACTGAGGTTTGCTCTAAATGTGGATTTGAAAGTCTAATGATGCAATAATATAATATGACATGGAAGGTTGATTAATGCAATATGAATATAAATCTAAGAGGAAAAGACTATAGATATTGTGCACAAGAAATATATACCAACTGACATACTGTATAATTGAAAGAAGGTTTTGTTGTTTTATTGTTTATGTATGTTTATGTTTGTTGTTAAAAATAAAAAACTTTTTGGAAAAAAAACCAGTAGGCTGTGGTTTACTTTGTCAAATGCCTTACTGAAACCTAAATAAACTATATTCACTAATTTAATTACTTTGCCAGTGAATGTAGCAAGTTTTGTCTGGAATGATCTGTTTTTGACAAACCCATGTTGATTTCTAGTAATCATCTTAATTGTTTCTGTGCATTGATTGATCATCTTTTCTAGGATTTTTCCAGATATTAATTTCAGGCAGATTGATCTGGATTTGTTAATGTTTAATGATAGATATAAGTTGCTTATAGTTTTTCAGTATCTTGTTTAGTTCATGTGTATGTACTAGTAAAAGTAGGGAAGATTTTTTTAAGAACTGCTGCCTGCTTAAGTTATTGTGTATTTCTATATGCCCTCATAATTTTCTCTCCCTCTCTTCTGAAGATGATGCCAGAAATCACAGGCAAAAAACCTCCAAAATCAGATCCTTTTCCTAAGACTTCTGAAGTGAACAGGAGTCAATCTGTTTGAAGTGCAGAGACAGCCTCAAAATTTAAGACAGCCTGTCTTAAATTTGCCTTTAAAATGGGACTGGCACTGTATTTTTTAGGAAATGCGGTGGTAATATATGCTAATAAATACAATTTCTCCAACAATATGGCCTCCCCCAATAGGAAGTCCCAGCATGTTTTATAGGCATGAAATGAAATTAAGCCCCTCCCTCCCAAATTAAGGCCTATATTATAGGCCTGTTATATTAAAACATGCAAAATGGTGGAAGTACTTTTATTGCACACCTGGATATGGTGCTGCCTGTGTTGACCCCGATACAAAGTGCCCCATCAACGCCGAGGTCAATATCCAAGCCGTCGCCGCCCACCCGCCCAAAGATGCAAGGGGGGGAATTAAGTCACCCCCGAAAAGACAGCCTAGCCATTTTTTCAGGGCTCAAAAAAAAAAAAAAAAAAGACCCGGCCTTATTATATGAGAAACACGGTACCTTCTGGGCTTAATTTGAGTTCAGTTCTAGAACTGGTTTCCAACAAAAACAGCCCTAGAACATGTGAATTATCCTTGTGCACATGCAGGGCAGATTGAAGAGTTTCCATCTTTGCAGATGCAGAATAAAAGGCTGGAGTCTGGAAGGATTTTTTTTTTCAGTGCACTGAATAGGAACAATGTACTTTTCTCATTAGTGGTACTCAATATTTAATGTCTCTAAACAAAGTAGTAAACTTTGTCCAGTAAGGCCAAGGAGAGGATCTCATCTGCAACTGCAGTTTTCTTCATAATGAACCTTCCACTGCTGTCAAAACAATGACAACTCATTTGATTAGAAACCTTATATAGATTTTTTTGCTGAAAAAAGAAAGAAATGATATGATCATTTATGGATTTAAAGAATTAGAAAGATATGAGTTAAATGAGAAGCTGAAGGGACTTGTATAATATCTAAAGGGCAGAGTTATTATAAGACTGTAACTATCTGTTGAAAAGAAGGTCAGAAGTCATTTACTTAACCTTGGCTTTTTTTCTACTCTTTTTTCATTTCTTGCATTTTTTCCTTTGGTTCTTTTTTTTATTCTATGGAAAGTACTTATAAACCACTTTAAAAAAACTTTAAAATTAAATAACTATTTATTTATATATGTTCTCTGCTTTTCCAATCAAATAAATTTGGGGATGTAGGCATTTGTGAACTAAATCTGTATGTGACCTTTATATATCCTGCCTAGCTGACTGATTAGCAAGAATGATACAAATCTTCCTGCAGAAAATGTAGTTCTCAGAAGTTTTAAAGAGACTGAATATGTGCACCCAAATATGCACACCAACTTTCTTTAATCCTACTTAACAGGTAAAATTAAGAAAAGTTGGTGTGTATATTTGAGTGTACATATGAAGTCTTTTTAAAATATTGAACTAATTTCTAATATGCCATTCTTTGATAAAATGCTAATGAAGCTTTGTGAATCCTTTTTAAAAAATAAAATAAAGGAAAGAGATGGTTTTGGACTCAAGTTTTAGGATCTAGACCAGAGGTGTCAAACTCAATTTCATTGACAGCTACATCAGGGTTGTGTTTGACATTGGTGGCCTGGGTTGGCAAAGCTAAAAATTAACCTAATGTTGAAGTCTTCATATATATATATGCCTGATAATGGCAGATGAGATTATGCTGAAACGTTGCTCCAACTTTAAGCCCATGTCACAGTGCCCAACGGATGCAAAAAGGACACAATGGACAAGCAAAATGTTCCATCCGTTGTTATCCGCTCTCAAAAGGGGCAAAAATTTGCATAACCAGAGCGGATAACACGGACGCGGGGAGGACGCAGGGCGGATGCAAAGCGGATGCGGAACGGAAGCCCAGCGGATGGAAGCGGATGGCACGTCCGCGAGGCTTCCGGGGGGCTGCAGCAAAGCGGACGCGGAACGGATACAGTGGATGCAGAGCGGATGCACAGCGGATGAAGCGGATGCACAGAGGATGCACAGTGGATGCACAGCGGAAGCCTAATGGATGCCTGGCGTTAATTGCGCATGTGGGGAGGATGCATTGCGTCAGCCCCGTGGATATAACGGAAGCAGCTCGGAAGCAGGTCACCATTCAGAGGAAAGACCTGCTGCCGGACGGATTGGCTGCCTTGCCTGCCCTGCCTGCATGTCTGCCTGCAAGCCTTGGTGCCAGCCTTGGTGCCATCCTGCCTGCCATCCTGCCTGCCAGCCTTGCTGCCATCCTGCCTGCAAGCCTTGCTGCCAGCTGGTCTACCTGCCAGCCTTGCTGTCTGCCTGCCTGCCAGCCTTGGTGCCTGCCTGCCAGCCTTCCTGCCAGCCTTGGTGCCAGCCTCCCTGCCAGCCTTGGTGCCAGCCTCCCTGCAAGCCTTGCTGCCAGCCTTGCTGCCAGCCTTGGTTCCTGCCAGCCTCCCTGCCAGCCAGCAACCCCACAACCATTCGGAAGCACAGCAAGCCTCAGCCATCTGCTGCCAGCCCTTGCAAGAGGGACAGGGCTACCATCCCGCCCCCTGGCCCTCACTCTGGTTCTGCTGGGGCTTCTGCAGCATGGGCTCGCTCTTCTGGGGCTGGGGCTTCTGCTGCTTCTGCTTCTGGAGGAGCTGATGACAAGCACTCCAGCACTAGTCACCTCCACAGCACCTGGACCCTTCACCCCTGAGACTGAGCGACCAAGAGGAGTGCCAGAGACTCTTTTTTGTTGTATAGCTTGTTGTTAATAAAGTCTATTTATGATTCACACACTTGCTTCATTTCCTTTTTTTAATAAAGTCTTGGTGGAAACTTTTAGAAATGGTTTAAGCCTTTGCATGCTTGTGGGATGGGTAAGGATAGCTTTGGGATGGGTTAGGATACCTGTGGAATGGGTAATAGCTGTGGGATGGGTTAGGATAGCAGTGGGATAGATAAACCAACAGTGCAAGCATAGTGGGACTTTATGGTCCACCCTCCCAGGTGCCACACCTATGGCCCTTTATTATCAATAATAATGTAATAATTATCCACACATGTCAACATAAACACAACTCTTTATAAAACGCCCTGTTCATTGTAGGCCAACCAAACATACATGGCCCAATCTCCTCCGTGTGATGAGACAGGCTGAAGGAAGCATCCATTAAGCATTTACCATCCTGTCTTGCCACTCCACTGCTCCAGCTGGGGAGTTGCACCAGTGTTTCAGGAGCTTGCGCTGCTTCTTCGCCTCACGTGAGGTTCTGTTGGGGCCTTGCACATCCTCAGTGTCTATCAGGTTTCGCCCTTTCCTCCATTCACCAGGCTCCATGTCCCCATTGCCTTGTTGGAGGTCCACGAGCCTGTTCTGCAAGACTGGGTAGCGGGTGCGCATGAGATTGTGCAGGATGCAGCAAGCTTCCACGATCCTCCTCATGATCTCTGGGCTATGCTGCATGTTGGTGAGAAGTACCTGGAACCTGTTGGCCAGGATGCCAAAGGCGTTCTCCACCACCCGTCTTGCCTTGAACAGCCTGTAGTTGAAGATCCTCTCTTCATGGGTGAGGTATTTGGAGGTGTAGGGCTTCATGAGGTAGGTTGTGAGGGAGAAGGCGTCATCCCCCATGATGAAGTAGGGCACATCTTGTGTGTCGTTGGGCAGCGGGTCTGGATCTGGGAAGCCCACGATGAGGTTGCCTTCCAGCCCCTCCTTGAGATCACTGGCATCTGAAGATGACCCGTTGCCTGAAGCATCGATGTACATGAACTTGTAGTCAGCATCAACCATGGCGAAGAGGATGATGCTGAAGAAGCCCTTGTAGTTGTGATAAGTGGACCCCGACTTGGCTGGCGCTTTGCAGGCCACGTGCTTGCCATCTATGGCTCCAACGGTGTGTGGGAAGTTCCACTTCTGATACCACTGCTCTGCAACTTTCTTCCAGCCTTCTTCAGTGGAGGGGTACTGGATGAGCTCCTGCAGGTATTCTTTGATGATGGCCTGCACCACTTCTCTGACCACAATGCTGATGGTGTTGGGTGGCACCCTCCAGCCGTACTGCATGCTCCTGTAGGTGGTCCCGGAGGCCAGGTGGCGCAGAGTGAGTGCCATCTTGAGCCCAGGTTCCAGGCTGGGCCGGAAGTTGGTGTTTGTCTTGGTCAACCTGGGTGTCAGCCACTGCACAAGTTTGTCAAACATGGCTGGAGGCATCCTCATGAAGTTCTGGAACGCCCGAGTGTCTTCGCTCCTGAGCTCCACCATCAGCTTATTGTACAGTCCGTACTCTGCTCTTCTGGTGAACCATCTTTGGACCCAGACTTTTTTTGGGTGCCTCCTTTTCTTCCCATAGTAGAGTTCACAGAGCCTGTAGATGGTTTCGCACTGTTGCAGAAGGATGGTGGCTGCCAAAAGGACTTTGTCACAATCCACGGTGGACATGACTGGATGCTGTGGAAGAGGAAGAGTCAGATGAAGGCTGCAGAGGTCTGCACAGCTTGGCTGCTGTTCTGAAAGTGAGATGCAGGCGAGTTGCTCCCCTTTTTTATAGGCAGTATAGGTGTCTCTTTGCATCCTCAAGGCATCCTCTAGGCATCCTGCAGACATTCTTAATATCCGAGATAGGTCCCCTCTGCGAACGTTTTTTCCATTTTAAACGCTTTGTTTCCGTGCTGCATCCATTCTGCATCCGTTTTGCATCCGTTCTGCGTCCGTTCCGCTTCCTCCCTGCGTCCGGGCGGATGCGAGTTGAGCGGATGCATAGTGGATGCCTAGCGGATATAGCGGATGCGTAACGGATGCGTAGCGGATGCGTAGTGGATGCAGAACGGACGAACTGGATACATTTTCCGTGCAAAAGTTTTGGGCAGCCCAAAAGTTTTGGAGCGGATGAAACGTCCATAAACGGATGCTGGACGAATAGAGAGGAAGCAAAACGGAGGTAGTGAGTACATCACGTTTTCCAATGGATGGCAAGCTTTTTTGTCCATTTTACATCCTCTTTGCATCCATTGGTTCAGTGTGACAAGGGCTTTAAAAGCACTACAATGACGTGAGATAATACCCGAAAGAAGCTGAACAGCACATATATATGTGTGTGTGTGTGTGTGTGTGTGTGTGTGTGTGTGCACATTTATTTCCCAGAGATAAATGCATTATTTTCATGAAGATACATCCCCAGTATTATTTAGGGAGGTAAGATGTTGCTCATATAGTGATATTTCAGTCCTACCTGTGGAGATACTGCCTGAATAGAGTTAAAGATGATCATAAATTTAAAGCTAACCAACACAGAATGGGTAGTTTCTTAAAAATCCAGGCAACTAGTTCAGGGATTTTCCTGAAGCCAACATGTAATCTTAGATGTAGCCAGCAGTGCCTTATAAATATCATTAAATAAATAAACTCAAGTATCTTTGGCATTATCTACAGTCCTGTTGCATTAACTATATTCATTTCTGGAAAGCACAGATTTGTAAATTCCACTTACATCAAACCTGGGCTAGGGTAATAATACACTTTCCATGAAGCTGTCTTTGGAAAATATATGGAAGCTACAAATGTAACAAAGAACTCTTTCACCAAATCGTTACACTGGTACCAATTTGTTTTTTGGTGCAGTTCAAAAAATTTGTGATGAAATTTTGAAAAAGTGAATGGGTTATAGCATGAACACTTAAAGGAGACTTTTTATCCCATACAGGGCTGCAAAGTAAATGAGTTAATGTTTTAGAGACCTTCTTGGACATTTCAACAATCTCAGATACTGGAAACTGATATTAAAAAGAAAATCATTGAATATCTTGGAATATTTCCATTTAGAATAGAGCTGGAATGGACTGAAAGCCTCTGTCACGCAGCACCAACGGATGGAAAGAGGATGTAAAACGGAGAGAAACACTTGCCATCCATTGGTTAACGCGATGCTTCCGTTCTGTACTCACTGCATCCATTTTTCATACTCTCTATCCATCCAGCATCCGTCTACAGACATTTCATCTGCTCAAAAAGTTTTGAGCTGCACAAAACCTTTTGAGCAGAAAATGTATCTAATGCGTCCGTTCTGCATCTGCAACGCATACGAGGAACATCTGTTCTACATCCGTTGTCATCCGTCATGCGTCCACTATATCCGCTAGGCATCCGCTGCGCATCTGCGCAACTCACATCCGCTCCAGCAGAAAACGGACACAGGGAGGAAGCAAAACGGACACAGAACGGACACGCAGCATTAGTAGCACAGATGGAGAAAGGATGAAAGCGGATGCAGCTCGCATACAAAGCATTAAAACGGAAAAAATGTTCGCATAGGGGACGTATCGCGGATATTTAGGATGTCTGCAGGATGCCTAGAGGATGCAAAAGGACACCGAGTGGAAAACCTATATTTCCTATAAAAAGGGGAACTCACCTGGATCTCACTTTCAGTCTAGCAGCCCTGCAGTGCAGACCTCTTCAGCCTTTATCTGGCTCTTGTTCTTCCACAGCATCCAGTCATCTCCACCATGGATCATCACACACTCCTTTTGGTAGCCACCATCGTTCTACAACAGTGCGAAGCCATCTACAGGCTCTTTCACCTGTTCTACGCGAAGAAAAGGAGGCGGACAAGAAGTGTCTGGGTCCGAAGATGGATCACCAGAAGAGCAGAGTACGGACCGTATAACAAGCTGATGGTGGAGCTGAGGAACGAAGACCCTCGTGCATTCCAGAACTTCATGAGGATGCCTCCAGCCATGTTTGACAAAGTTGTGGAGCAGCTGAGACCCAAGTTGACCAAGCAGAGCACCAACTTCCGGCCCAGCCTGGACCCTGGACTCAAGGTGGCACTGACTCTGCGTCACCTGGCCTCAGGGACCACGTACAGGAGCATGCAGTACGGCTGGAGGGTGCCACACAACACCATCAGCATTGTGGTCAGAGAAGTGGTGCAGGCCATCATCAAAGAATACCTGCAGGAGCTCATCCAGTGTCCCTCCACTGAAGAAGGCTGGAAGAAAGTTGCAGAGCAGTGGTATCAGAAGTGGAACTTCCCCCACACCGTTGGAGCCATAGATGGGAAGCACGTGGCCTGCAAAGCTCCAGCCAAGTCAGGGTCCACTTATCACAACTGCAAGGGCTTCTTCAGCATCATCCTCTTCGCAATGGTCGATGCTGACTACAAATTCATGTACATCAATGCTTCAGGCAACGGCTCACCTTCAGATGCCCAGGTATTCAACACCAGTCATCTCAAGGAGGGGCTGGAAGGCAATCTCATCATGGGCTTCCCAGATCCAGAACCCCTGCCCAACGACACACAAGATGTGCCCTACTTCATCGTGGGTGATGACGCCTTCTCCCTCAGAACCTACTACACGAAGCCCTACACTTCCAGATGCCTCACTCGTGAAGAGAGGATCTTCAACTACAGGCTGTCCAGGGCAAGGCGGGTGGTGGAGAACACATTTGGCATCCTGGCCAACAGGTTCCAGGTACTTCTCACCACCATGCAGCATCGCCCAGAGACCGTGAGGAGGATCGTGGAAGCTTGCTGCATCCTGCACAATCTCACGTGCACCCGCTACCCAGTGTTGCAGAACAGGCTCGTGGACCTCCAACAAGGCAATGGGGGCATGGAGCCTGGTGAATGGAGGCAAGAGCAAAACCTGATAGATACTGTGGATGTGCAAGGCCCCAACAGAGCTTTACATGAAGGGAAGAAGCAGTGCAACCTCCTGAAACACTGGTGCAACTCCCCAGCTGGAGCAGTGGAGTAGCAAGACAGGATGATAGATGCTTAATGGATACTTCCTTCAGCATATCTCATCACACTGATGAGATTGGGCCATGTATGTTGAGTGGCCCTACAATGAACAGGGCATTTAATAAAGAGTTGTGTTTATGTTGAAATGTGTAGATAAGTGATTACATTGTTATTGATAATAAAGGGCCAAAGGTGTGGCACCAGGGAGGGTGGACCATACAGTCCCACTATGCTTGCACTGGAGGTTTATCTATCCCACAGCTATTACCCATCCCACAGGTATCCTTACCCATCCCACAGCTATTACCCATCCAACAGGTATCCCTGCCCATCCCACAGCTATTACCCATCCCACAGGTATCCTAATTCATCCCACAGCTATTACCCATCCCACAGGTATCCTAACCCATCCCACGGCTATTACCCATCCCAAAGGTATCCCTGCCCATCCCACAGATATCCTTACCCATCCCAGAAGCATGCAAAGGCTTAAACCATTTCTAAAAGTTTCCACCAAGACTTTATTTAATAAAATAAATGAAGCAAGTGTGTGAAGCAAAGATAATCTTTATTAATAACAAGCTGTAGAAGCAAAATAACCCCAGTGTCCCAAGCAAAGATAAAGTCAACAGGTAGCCACCCAGTCTCTGGCACTCTTCTCAGTCACTTTGAGGTGTGCCCATTGTCTCAGGGGTGAAGGGTCCAAGTGCTGTGGAGGTGGCTGCTGTTGGAGTGCTGGTCTGAGGCACCATTGGGGTGCCTGGCCCCGAGAGGACAGCAGGGGACAATGTGTGGAGGAAGCTTTCAGAGAGCTGGCTCAGTCCTGTGATGTTGAGAGCCCCTTCCTCCAGGACATGGGGTGTCAGCCCCAATACCGATGACAGATGTTCTGAGGCTGGGCTTGGCTGTGGGGTGGAGGAAGGAACAGTGTAGTGGGGATGTCTGGTCTGCAGGTAAGTAAGGTGAGGCGTGGGTGGCATCTGTGGCATGGGTGGCATCTGTGGCGTGGGTGGCATCTGTGGCATCAGTGGCATCGGTGGCACCAGTGGCACCGGTGGCGTACGATGAACCTGTGCCTGGACTGGGAAAGGCTGCCTGTGCTGCTGGAGCTCCTGGTAGCCGTAGCCTTGGGAGGTGAGGGCCTGTGGAAAGCCTTGGAAGGGCAGTGACATCACCTGGGGTGGAGGAGCAGACCTGGACTGGGTGGGATCAGGTTCAGCTGGGTCTGGAGGGTTGTGAAGAAGACCAGTGATCCTGTCCTTTATCACCTGGTACTGTGATTCGGACATGTCTATGAAGGTCTGGTTGATGTAGGTGAGGAAGGGCTTGCAGTTGGAGAATGGTATGTCAGTGTGTACCAGTTGAGAGAGGAGATCTACGCTGCTTCTGATGGTGTCCCTGATCTCCAGCAGGACAGTGTGGCTCTGCCCCTCCAGTCTGGCTCTCTGCCTGCTTTCTGTGGAGGTGGAGCTGGGGGTGGATGTGGGTTGGTCTCTGGTGGAAGTGCCCTCTCCTTGCTCCCACTGCGTCAGGGGGTCCTCCATGTGCTCCGCCATGGGTAGTGCAGCTGCCGGGGGGGTCTCCATCATGGGATGCTCCACAGATACCTGCCTGGACACAGGAGCTGACTTTTGGCCAGAAGAGGACTGGCTCTCTGCGGGCTACCTGAGAGAGAGGGTTGTCAGAGGGGCTGCTCCTCGGTGGCGGATCTCACCCTCCAAGAAGCTGCACTTGGCCATCACATAGGTCTCTCGGTCCATCAGCTTGACCGTGGCCTGGCCAGATTTCTTGAGGTGCAGCTTCCCGTACCAGGTGTGCATGTGCTTCCACCAACTGAGGAGCACCTCCGAAGTGTAGCCCAGGCTCTCCGCCTTTTCTCTCCAAGCAGCCTGCTTCCTTTTGATGTCTTGATAGAGCCTGTGTCCCTTCCGCCAAAGATACTCGTTCTCCCTCAGCCATTCCAGCACCTCATCCTCATGTTTCTCTTCGATGGAGTATTGCCTCCTCTCCTGTTCTTGTTCTCGCATATGCCTCTTCCTCCCTCTGGCAGGGCCATCTGGGCCCTATCAGAGGGGCTTCGAGGTTGTAGGGGCTGCTCCATCACACCAGCAGCAGCAGCAGCAGCAACAACAACAGTAGCAACAAAAGCAGGACCAGCAGCACCGGCAGCACCAGCAGCACCAGCAGGACCAGGATCAACAGCAGCAGAGTAAGCACCAACAGCACTAGTATGACCAGCAGGACCAGGAGCACCAGCAGCACCAGCAAGACCAGCAGGACCAGGAGCAGCACCAGCAGAGTAAGCACCAGCAGAAGCACCAGCACCAGGAGCAGCGCCAGCAGAGTAAGCACCAGCAGAAGCACCAGCACCAGGAGCAGCGCCAGCAGAGTAAGTGCCAGCAGAAGCACCAGCACCAGGAGCAGCGCCAGCAGAGTAAGCCCCAGCAGAAGCACCAGCACCAGGAGCAGCGCCAGCAGAGGAAGCACCAGCATCAGCCCAAGCACCAGGAGCAGCGCCAGCAGAAGCTCCAGCACCAGAAGAGTCAGCCCGAGCAGCAGAAGCCCCAGCAGAAGCAGAGTCAGGGCTAGGGGGTGTGATGGTGGCCCTGTCCTTCTTGCCAGGGCTGGCAGCAGATGGCAGAGGCTTTCTCTTCTTCCCCATGGTTGTTGGCTGGCTGGAGCTGTGTCTGGCAGCAGGTCTTTCCTCTGAATGGTGACCTGCTTGCAAGCTGCTTCCCTTTATATCTGTGGGGCTGATGCAATGCATCCTCCCCGCATGCGTAGTGAACGCTTTGCATCCGCTAGGCATCCACTAGGCATCCGCTAGGCATCCGCTAGGCTTCCGCTCTGCATCCGCTTCATCCGCTCGGCATCCGCTCTGCATCCGCTCCTTCCACTGCGCGTCCGCTTCGCTGTGCTCCCGCGGAAGCCCTGTGGACGTGCCATCCGCTTGCATCCGCTTCCATCCGCTAGGCTTCCGTGGAGCATCCACTTTACATCCTGGCTACATCCTCCCCCCGTCCGTTCTTTTCCTTTGTTGTCCGCTCTGTTTATGCAAATTCGGGGTACTTTTGAGAGCGGATAACAACGGATGGAACATTTTCTCATCTGCTGTGTCCTTTTTAAATATGTTTTGCATCCGTCGGCCTATGTGACAGGCCCTTTAGAGGTTTTGTAGTCCATCCCCTCCTCAAGCAGGAAATTCTATACCATTTCAAACAAGTGATTGTCCAATCTCCTCTTAGAAATCTCCAGTGACGAAGCACCTATAACTTCTGAGGGGAAGCTGTTTCACTGATTAATTATTCTCTTGGAAGTTTCTCCTTAATTCTAGGTTTAGTATTTAGTATTTATTTGATTTGTCAATCACTTACAAGATACAGGTATAAGAATAAATATAGTTTTGAATACATGAGATAGATACTTCTAAGAGAAATTAAAAAACAATAGGACAGGGATGGTAGGCACGATTGGTGTACTTATGCACGCCCTCTACAGGCCTCTTAAGAAAGGGGTGAGGTCAGTTGTAGACAGTCTAAGGTTAAAGTTTTTGGGGTTTGGGGAAGAAATCACAGAGTCAGGTAGAATATTCCAAACATTGACCACTCTGTTGCTGAAGTCATATTTTCTGCAGTCAAGTTTGGTGCGGTTAACCTTGAATTTGTACCTATTGTGTACTCTTGTATTGTTATGATTGAAACTGAAGTATTCATTTGCAGGTAGGACATTCCAATCTATGATTTTATATACTATAATTAGATTGGATCGGAGGCGGCGTAGTTCTAAATTTTCTAGGTTTAGAGTTTCAAGTCTGGTGGCATAAGGTATTCTGCAATGAGTAGAGGAGCGGAGAATTCTTCTTGTGAAATATTTCTGAACTTTTTCAATTGTGTTAATATCAGATACATGATATGGGTTCCAGACTGATGAGCTGTATTCAAGTACAGGTCTAGCAAATGTTTTGTATGCTCTAGTTAATAGTGTGATATTACCAGAGAAGAAGCTACGTAGGATTAGATTAGCAATCCTTAATGCCTTTTTGGCTATGCAGTTACAGTGGGCTCTAGCACTTAGATCATTTGAGATGAGTAGGTCCTTGATTAGTTTCCTTCTATTGCTTCTTGTCCTGCCCTCAGGTGCTTTGGAACATAAGTTGACTCCTTCTTTGTGGCAGCTCCTCAAATATTGGAATATTAATGTCATCGTCACTGCTACTCTTTTTTTTTTCTAGACTAGCCATACCCAGTTCCAGGCCTTTAATCAACTTAGTTGCTCTTTTGTGCACTTTTTTCAAAGTCTCAACGTCTTTTTTGTAATGTGGTGACCAAAACTGGATGCAGTATTCCAGGTGTGGTCTTACTAAGGTTTTATAAAGCTGTACTGATACTTCATGTGATTTTGATTCTATGACTGTTTATAAATAAGAATTGTATTAACTTTTTTGGCTGCTGCTGCATATTGCTGGCTCATATTTAAGTCATCATCCTGAGATGGAATTTTGTGGTATCTCACTGTTTCCTTCCTTCTTATGGAGATGTAGTACCATTAAAGACTACTTGTTGAGTATGATTTGTCAGCCAGTGACAAATCATCTAGTTGTAATGCTGTCTATCACACATATTTATAGCTTATCAAAATGTAGGTTGTGGTCTATTTTGTTGAATGCCTTATTGTAATCTAAATATACTATGTCCACAGCATTTTGCTGGTCTACTAATTTAGTCACTTTGTCAAAGAATGAAATAAGATTGGTTTGGCATGATCTGTTTTTAACAAATCTGTGATGACTTCTAGTCATAACTTTATTTGTGAGATCCTATCACAATCATTTTGTCATTAATATCAGTTTGGGAAGGAATGCTTGCAATTTTATGATATTTTAAACACTTGTTTAGGGTTTTTCTCCCCTAGGGGAGGTGAGATAGGGATATTTTGATTGCCATTATATCACCATTTTTTTGCTATTTCAGGTCTGAATTTTTAATATTAGTTTATAAACTGGCATTGATAGCACTGAACTATGCAAATATAAAGAGATAGAAATGTTTTAAATTACAATAGCAGAATGAAAAATAATACAATAATAATATTAAAATAAATCCTTGTTCAGGAGGATACAATATTTATTTCCTAACAAGAAAGTAATATTTCCTAATTAAAAGTAATGCCAGAGCCAGAAAGAGATTAGGAAAGTGTTAACCAAATACGGAAGGAATTAACACAGCTACTGTAAGGCTGCCTTCCACATCACTTGTACTGTTGCGTGCCACAATCTTGAGCGGGAGGGAAATTGGGTGTGTTTGTGGCTAAAAGTGCTGTTTGAAAAAAGGGGGGTAAAAGGGAAAGACTTTGAATAGGAAGCAGAAGTATGAACCAGTTTCCCCTGGCCATTTCAAGGACTTTTGGGTGCCCAGGACCTAGGAATGGACTGTTACCACTTCTCAAAGTATCCTGTTCTCATAACATTCAGCTACCACCCTAATGGACTCTGATGAACTGGTCAAAGAGGGGAGGGCTAAGGGTTTGAAATAAAGTTCGTGTGGGTTTTCTTCAGACCTGGCCTTGTTTTTGCTGCATCCAGTTGTCTCTAGTAAGAGTGTCTTGTAACCTTCTGATGGAGTCAAGCGTCTTTCTTTTCTAGAAAGCCAACTAGAACAGGGCTGACAGCTACAGATTTGTAGAAAATATAGAGTCACACTGGATTCCTGTTACTATTGAACCTTTTTTTTAGTACTCTGTGACTCAGCATCCTGATGTACATCATAACTTTCTATGTATTTATTCTATAGCAGACTGCAAAAGCCTTGAGGTCAAAGGAACTGCCTGCAGAGCTGAGACAGAATTATTTCTGCTGCACTGAAGGTTCCTAAGGGGAAAGTAACTTTCATAATTCTCAACGGGAAGAAGTTTGGCACAATAAGGACTCTTCCAAGAGCTGGACACCTGGTCAAATTGAGGAAGTGGGGGAGAAGGGCCTGAATAAGAGAGGTGACCAAAAACCTGATGGTCAATCTGAGCTCCAAAGATTATGTGTGGAGATGGGACAGATTTCCAGAAAGACAATCATCGTGGGGCTTTGGTGCAGCCTGTTTATGGCCAGGAAAGTATTGCTGGAGGCCAAAAACAATCATGGGGAGGCTGAAAATGAAGCACAGGGGCCATACGCACCCCTCGCTACCCGTTTTGACCTACAGGGTACTGCAGGAGATGTCCATCCTGTCTCTCCCCACCTCCCAACCCCATCCCTGCCAGCCCATGGAGGAGAACTACAATGATGATCCAGTCCTTGAAATCCAATTTGATACTCCTGGGCTAGACGAAAACCTCTTCTCAGTACAAAACACATGAAAGCCCACTTGGAGCTTGCAAAAAAAAAACCAAAAAAAAAAAACCTGAAGGACTCTGAGACTGTGAGGAACAAGATTTTCTGTGTTATGTTCGCGAAGAATGAGACTTGAGATCAGCATAACTTCAGCTCTTTTATTAGTTGCTGGATTCCGTCTGAACCAGGAACCGCGGCAGCCCTTTTTTATAGAGAGGCTGCTCACGGCTCGCGGCCAATGACGGCTCTTTGATTCTCCCACCACTGGAGCGGCCAATCATAGGCTAGTTATTTTTGACCAATCACCGTCGAGTAGAACACCAATCAGATTCGAGTATTTGTGGACCAATGGGAAGAGAGTATTTGGAGTATGCTAATATTTAACACCCCTCCCCTCTTGGTTTGGTCCTACATTACGTAGTCACGTAAGTAGGCGGGGCTTTTATGTTGTCTAGTTGACCTGCGCAGTTTAGTCGTGCTGTTGTCTTCGGCAGGTTTGGACGGGATCGCTGTTTCTACCGGGCTGGTAGAGTCGGTTTGGCTGCTCCCTTCCAGAGAGGCTTCTTGGTATTCTTGCGCCTCCTGTTCCTCTTCGCCGAAGTCTTCTTCAGGTAAGTAGTTGTTTCTTTCTAGGTTTATTTGAGAATTTGGTTTGTGGGTTGTTTTTTGATTTTGCAGTGTTCCTTGTTCTAACGGAGGGTCCCCCCCTCCCCTCTTATTTGTGTTTGAGGGGTCTCCCCCTTGATGATTTGTTTTTGTTTGATGATTATTGTTTTTGTTTAATGGTTGTTGTGTTACTGGAGTGTGTTGTTGTTCGTGCCTGGGTGTGTCAGTGGTTCATTCCAATGTTCTTGATTTTAATTGATCTATGTGTCTCCTCCAGCTTCTTCCATCGTCCGTTTCTAATCTATATGACTGGAGGCCTGTTACTTGTATTATTTTTGCCGGTATCCACAGTGGGTGCCCCGTGAGATTTTTAGCATAGACTAGGTCCCCTGGGTCGAATTTGTGGTGTTTGCTGGAGGAGTTTGTTGGTTTTTCAGGGCTGTATGTGGGGTGTAATCTATCCAGATATGATCTTAATTTTCTGCCCATTAGTAATTCTGCTGGGCTTTTATTTGTAGTGGAGTTAGGTGTGATGTGTTGTATGGTGAGCATTTTGTAAATTTTCTCTTGTATGTCTCCTGTGTCTAATTTTTCTATGGTTTCTTTGGTATACCGGACCATGTGTTCTGCCCGCCCGTTCGTAGCCGGCCAGCCTGGCGCTGTCAAGGCATGCCTTATGACGTGTTCGGCGAGGAACTTTTCAAATGTCAATGCTGTGAACTGTGGCCCGTTATCTGAAACTAATAAGTCCGGTAACCCATGTGTGGCGAAAAGTTTCCTCAGTTGTCTGATAACTGCTTCTGTAGTTGTTGAGTTCATGATGCTTACTTCCAGTCAATTTGAGTAAGCGTCTACTTAATTAATTAAAATACTTAATTAAAAATGTGTGTCCTTTTGTAGGCCCTGCAAAATCTATGTGTATTCTTGACCAGGGGCCCCTTGGTGTTTCCCAGTTGAATATTGGTGCCGCAGGGGGTGCAGGTTGGGATTTGCAGGTCGATCTTTGGCATTTAGTGCAGGTTTCTACCCATCTCCCGATATCCTTATCCATCCCTGGCCACCATACATAACTCCTGGCCAGGGATTTCATTCCTACAATACCCGGGTGTCCTTCATGTAAAATATTCAGTACTTGCTCTTATAGTACTTCCGGTATGACCACCCAATCCCCCCATAAAATACAACCTTTTAACAATGAAATTTCTGTCTGCCTGTTCTTGAACAGTTTAAAAATCATGTCTGTCTCCTTTTCCAGCCACCCTTTTCCTACCCAGTTTAAAACCTGTGACAATTTTTTGTCTCTTGTGGTTTCTTTCGCAATGTCCGCTGTGGTTATGGGTAGGTTTTGTAGTGCCTCAATCTGTAGGGTGGATGTGGTTGGTGCTGGGCACTCTCTAGTTCAGGTAGGGGAGTACGGCTCAGTGCATCGGCGTGTGAGATGTCCTTGCCTGGTCGGTGAATTAATTTGTAATTGTATGTGGCAAGGAACTCGGACCATCATCATCCCCTGGTCCAGGTGGCTGCCTTGTCCAGTAATCTATGTAGTGGTTCTGCCGTCATTGCCTTCTGTGGCAGAAAAACATTATAAAAATTGATAAGTCCCAAGAATGCTTGTAAATCTGCTTTGTTTTTTGGTCTGGGCGCTTCTTTGATTGCTTTGATTTTTTTATCTGTGGGGTGGATGCCATTTTTATCGATTAGATACCCCAGGAATTCGACTTTCGAGATAGCTAGCTGACATTTTTCTTTTTTGATCTTGAGTCCCACCTTTTGGCATCTTTGCAATTCTATTCTGAGATAGGCTTCTAGTTGTTTCTTGTCGCTGGCTGACACTAGCACATCATCCAAGTATGGGACTACCCCTTTTATGTCTTGTAACAACCGCTCCATCAGGCTTTGGAACACCCCTGGGGCTATGCTGACTCCAAATTGCAGTCTTTTGCATTTGAATATTCCCCTATGAGTCACAATCGTTTGTGCCTCTGCTGTTTCGGGGTTGACTGGCAATTGTTGGTATGCTTGTGCAAAGTAGAGCTTTGTGAAAACTTTGCCTCTCCCCAATGAGTGTAACAGGTGTTGCACTACTGGAACAGGATATGCGCTTTGCTGTAGTGCATGGTTTAGGGTGGCCTTGTAGTCTGGCTTAATTGGGGTTACGATTGGGGTTTCCCATTTAGCATGGTCAATTGGTTCCAATATTCCTTGTGCTATGAGTTTATTTAATTCCTCATCGATCTTCGGTTTTAATGCAAAGGGAACTCGCCTAGTTTTTAACCTAATTGGAACTATTGTCGGATTTAAATTAAATAATATGGGGGACTCTTGGTACTCAGTTAGTTTCCCATCAAAGACGTCCTGGAACTCTCTCATTAGGTTCTCCTCCCAGTCTGTCTCAGTGACACTGTTGATTCTGGTCACTCCGATTCCCAGGGGTTCGAACCACTCGAGTTCCAGCAGGCTTGGGCGGTTCTGGTCTATGATGGTTAAAGGCAGAATTTTTGTGTGTTTTTTGAATGTGATTTGGAAGTGTCCGAGTCCGACTACGGGGATCCTGTTTCCTTGGTAGTCTTTTAGTATCAGTGTTTGGTTTTCTAATTCCGTTCTGCGTATGTGCGGTATCAGTCTTTTAATGGTATTCCATGATACCATTGATAGGTATGAGCCGGAGTCCACCTCCATCTCGCATTTTTGGCCTTCGATGCTGACTGCCACATGTACCTTCCGGCCATTGGTTGTGTTTGAATGGCTGATGGTTATAGTTTGGTGTTTTTCTTCTTTTCTGTAGCTTTCGTTTAGCCGTTTGCCTCTGCTTTCTCGGCTCTCATGGCTCAATGTCTGTCTTTCTTTTATTCTTGGTGGAGTGTAGTCTCTACGTTGGGGGCTGTAGCTATTCCGGTTTTGGAAGACCCTTGCTATGTGTCCCCATCTCTCTCAGTACCTGCATATGGCATCTAGGAAAAGGCACTTGGAACAGGGGTGGTCTCCTCCACACCTGGCGCACTGGAACCACAACTTATGTCCTTTCCTCTCCCATCTATTTCATTCCAACTGGAGTCTGTGGATTTCTTCCTCTTTGTTGTTGGTCTCAGACAACGATTAGCTATCCTTGTGATGCGCGATGGTCTTGTGTGTGTTGTCTGACTTCTCTGGAATTTGGCTTGTTTCTGCTGGTGTTTTTTGTGTTGTCGCATTCATTTGTTGCATTTTGGCTGCTGATTTTTTAGCGGCTTCAGCTGCCGTGGCCTCAGCGATAGCCTCAGCAACCATAATTTTTGGTCAGGTTAGCAGTCGGCTCTGCAACATGAGATCTCTTAGACCAAGGACCACGCAATCTCTCATGGCTTCATCCATGTTGAGGAACTTGCATGCTCCTCTAATATCCCTGAGAGCTGTTACGAAGTCTGCGATACTCTCACCTTCTCTCTGGTCCCGTTTGTAGAACTCATGTCTCCGAATAAGGCTGGAGATGGTTGGTGTGTAATGAGTCTTCAGCAATTTTTCCAAATCTGGCCAGGCTATCTGCTTTACGTCCTCTGGTTTGGCCAATGACTTGGCCATCTTGAACACTGTAGGCCCACAGTGCGTCAGGAACACGGCTCTCTTTCTGTTGTTGGAGATTCCTTGTAAGTCGTTGCTCTTGAGGAACATGAGGAATCTGTCGATGTATGATTCCCAGTCCTCCGTCGCTGGATTGAATGGTGCAGGTGGCGAGTTGGTTCCGGCCATTTCGTCTGCTTGGTTCTCGTTGCCATGTGCTCAACTGGTCTCCTTGTCTCAGAATCCCACCTTCGTTGCCAGTGTTGTGTTCGCAAAGAATGAGACTCGAGACCAGTGTAACTTCAGCTCTTTTATTAGTTGCTGATTCAAGAAGCCGCGGCAGCCCTTTTTTATAGAGAGTGACGGCTCCTTGATTATCCCGCCGCTGGGGTAGCCAATCATAGGCTAGTTATTTTTGACCAATCACCATCAAGTAGAACACCAATCAGATTCGAGTATTTGGACCAATGGGAATAGAGTATTTGGAGTATGCTAAGATGTAACACTCTTGTCTGATGAAAACAAGATTGAACTGTTTGGCCTCAATTCTAAATGTTATGTCTGGAGGAAACCAAGCACTGCTCATCACATGCCTTATACCACCCCAACAGTGAAGTATGGTGGTGGTAATGTCATACTGTGGGTTTTTTTCTTTTTTTTCAGAAGCAGGGATTGGGAGACTGGTCAGGATTGAGGGAAAGCCAAATGGAGCAAAGTACAGGAATATCCTCAATGAAAATCTGTTCCGTGGCTCTCAGGACTTCAGACTGGACTGAAGGTTCACTTCCAGCATGACAAGGATCCTAAGCACACAGCCAAGACAACACAGGAGTGGCTTAGGGACAACTCTGTGACTATCCTAGAGTGGACCAGACAGAGCCCTGACTTGAACCCTATCTGGAGGGATTTGAAAATGGCTGTCCACCAATAGTTGCTATCCAACCTGACTGAGCTTGAGAAGATTTGCAAGGAAGAATGGCAGAAAATCTCTCAATCAAGATGTGCAAAGCTTGTCATGTCATACCCCAAAGGACTGTAGATTGTAATTGCTGCCAAAGGTGCTTCAACAACTGGGTGAAGGGTCTGAATACTTACTTATGCCAGTGTGATATTTCAGGGTTTTTTAAACATGAATTTACAGATATTTCTCAAATTCTGTTTTTCCTTTGTCATTAAAGGGTTCTCAATGCAGATTAATGAGGGGAAAAAATGAATTTCAACAACTGTAAAATCAGACTGCAGCATAACAAAATTGACAAAGAGGGTCTGAAGTTTTTCTGAATGTATTGGAGGTCCTGTGCACAATGATCCCTTATGTCTTCCAAATGGAAAGAACAAACCTCCAAATGGCTGAACCATTTGGTTTTTGATCTTTGCAAATGGAATGCTTCCATCACTATTCATCAAATCCATTACATACCTCTTCCAAGTTTGTGTTTGGTCTCTAACTATATATCTTAATAAAAAATTAACTACCTTGTTACAGCTTATTTTGTGGGGAAAAAAAACCTCCAGGCTTAATCTGCAATCGTCCTGTAATTTATCAAGGAGTTGAAAGGAGATGAAGAGGTTCATAAAGTTGTCCTGTCTTTCTTTCATGTGTGCAACTTTCTGATAAGGACTGTCAATGATATCTCTTCCACCACAGCCCTTTTTCTACTCATCTTTTAGGGTAATCAACAACCACAGCTGTAGATGTGACTTCATTACCCAAAATAGGCTCCTCTAAAGCTAAATGGGGCCTTTTTCATTGTTTTGCAGCCCTCTTGCTAGCCAATTCTAGATGTATCAGGAAAGTGGATTGGCAGAGGAGTTTTTAACAGCCTTACCCCAAAGGGCAGGAAAGTTCTATGCCAAAACCCCACCCCAACGAAATCAGCTTTCATCACACAGCTAGGGGATAAATGTGGTTTGTAACTGGATTCACATCTGTTTCACTATGCAAAAGGTTCCACATCTCTCCTCTTTGAAATATATTAAAAACAGAATAAGCACAATAACTAAACATAAGCCTATCAGTAATGTATGAAAAATAGATTAGAAACCTACTCATCTCTCCAGCCTTCTATCCAGCGTGAGACCATTCTTATTTTCATGAGTATCGGTGTGCAAGAGGAAGCAAACTGCTGCTTTTGCTGAGAACTTCTCTCTTTGTATGTGTGTGAATGTGTGTGTGTTTGTGTGTGTGTCTGTATGCCTCCTTCTTGTGCTTGTGGTTAAGAAGGGAAGGTTTTGCAGTCTATCTGCCTGCAAGTGAGGGAAGAACTTACTTAATAGCAAGGAGGCAGGAGCAGTGCAACTGTAGAATTGAATTTCATATGAAGTGGCTGTAGATTTAGCAAATATTTATTAAATGTACCAGTACCTGGAAGATTAAAAATAGAGGAATACTATCATTTATACAAAATTAGAAGACTGAGAAAAAATAAACTTGTGAAACTCAAAACAGGAGGAGTAAATAGGATTGAAATAAAAGATGGTTGTGAGCCCCTTTATCTTATCCTCTATCAGCTGTTTCCTCATAAGGCAGGTTGTTTAATTAAGAATTAGAATTTCAGTCAAAGAGAGCAAGGGCAGATGGAGAAGGTGATTTTGGCAGGAATGCAAAATCCAAAGGCAGGGCTAAGCCAGGGCGTGCTGGAAAGACACGCAAGGGCCTTGAGTGCATGTTAAAGATTTACTGCTCAAGGTCAGTAAGATATGGAAGGAGGGAGCTCTTGCTTGGTAAAAAGAATAAGAAGACCCACCTCACATGCTGCCCAAGCCAATGCTGTTCTCACAGTATAAAAGGAGGAACTAAACTTGAGGAAGAAACAGGGAGGGCCTAAGGGTCACAAGAACTTGGCTAGAAATTTGATTTCTATAGAAGCTTCAGCTATAATAAGTCAAACCTTTAAAGAATCTGCTTCTGAACATCTGTATAGTTGGGTTAACTGCCTCCCTCTCCCACACCCCATACTTTAGCTCTAGGAATCGTAACCAAATTTTCAAGTTGTATTGTAGTATGACATCCATCATACTACATACATACATACATACATATGGAGAAAAAAATACCCAGTGGCAAGTATCATACTATACACAGTATCTTTTTTTATTTTAACTTGGTTGTTAGAACTTAGCCATGTTATTTGTAAGCAGTGATTCATGGTTTATAATAAAGTATAATTCTCATGGTTTCACCACAAAATTATGACAATGTATGCAAAGGGGTAACTAGTTCACACATGGAATCATTCAAAGAAAAAACATGGAACTGACACTAATCACAATACTTTGTCCCTTGAGCATATGGTGATGCATTAAAAACCAAATTGGAACTGCTAGGAGAGAGCCATTCTTCTCAAATTATCTATCCAAATAGGTAATTAAATTACTGGGGATGAGTAGTTGGGGCTTTAGAGTCTAGGTTATACTTAAAAGGACAATGTAGAATTTCAGTGGGCTGAAATGCAATAATTGAAAGAGGAAAGTGGATAGCATGTAATCAGTCATGTCTATTGCTACTTTTACATCAGGGTATGTCATAATTCTTTCCACTTTAGGCTTGAAATAATGAATGTACCTGTATCTATGTTTATGTTTAATGTAATAAATTACGACATTATTATGTGCCATCAAATTATTGTACACATTTAAAGATTATTTATTTACAAGTATTCCTCTACTTACAACAGTTCATTTAGTGATAGTTCAAAGTTACAACAGAACTCAAAAAAGTGACTTATGACCATTTTTCATACAACCATTGCGGCATCCCTATGGTCTCATGATCAAAATTAGATGCTTGGCAATTGACTCACAATTATGATAGTTTTTTTTTTTAAATTTTTTTTATTAATTTTCTACAAATAGACAAACGTACAAAACATTAAAAACATCTACTCTCATATATACTTCCGGTGTATCGGTTGGTTCATCAGTTTTGTGCATTCATTTTATAGTGTCAATTACAGTTATATTGCATAACCACTCATATTGTCAATCCATATTCTAATATTACTAAAAAAAAAAAAAATAAATCTTTTTCTGACTATACTTTTAATCATTCATGCTTTGTGAGATAACAATACTTCAAACAGTTTATTCTATAACTTATCATATAATCATAACAAATCAATCCTAAAAACCCTTCATATATATAATACTAATGCTCTATTATTGTATTTTATCATCTAACCATTGATAAAAAAAAACCCAAATTGCATAAAATTGTTTATCTTCTTGTTCTCTAATTTCAAATGTCAATCTACTCATCTCAGCACATTCCAATATTTTCTTAATAATTTCTTCCTGCAATGGTATTTTCTCATTCTTCCAGTTTTTAGCAAATACAATCCTAGCCGCTGTTAATACATTTACAATCAAATATTTCAAGTCTTTATTATATATATCAGGTAAAATTCCCAATAAAAAGATCTCTGGTTTCAAATCTATGTGTTTCTTTGTCATTTTTTCCAACCACATGTGAATTTTAGTCCAATATTTTCTGGCATTCTCACAAGTCCACCACATATGATAGTATGAGCCAGGTATCTGATGACATTTCCAACATTTTTCAGATTTGTTCTTGAACATTCTTGCTATTCTTGTCGGGGGAAGGTGCCACCTGTAAAACATCTTATACAAGTTTTCTTTATATGCTATTGACATTGTCATTTTATAATTTTGAGACCACAATTTTTGCCATTGCTCTAAATCAATCCCATATCCAAAATTCTTCCCCCAAGCAATCATAGTTTCTTTAACTTGTTCTTCCTCTAGCTTAATTCCCAATAAATAACCATATAACTTTTTAATCACTTTCTCATCAGTACCCATCAATATCTTATCTAAATCAGTCTGTTTATCATAGAATCCTTCCGTTTTAAAATCTTCAAGATATCTTGAGTGTATTTGCGCATATGAAAACCAATTCATCCTTATACCTTGTTCCTCTAAGTTTTGGATCGTTTAAGTCCACCCTTTTCATCCAACAGTTCCCCATATCTAACTGTTTGTTCCTTTTTATAGATCATAGGATAGGAAAATGCTTCAATAGTCGATAACCAAACTGGAATTTTCAAATAACATTGTTTTTTTATCTTCTCCCAATTTAACCACAAAGACTCCCGTATATAATGTCTTCTGAAATACCCCTGTGTTTTAGTTCCCTTGTACCATAAAAAAGCATGCCAGCCCAACAATAAACCATGTCCTTCTAATGTCAACAATCTATGTTTTCTTAATGTTATCCATTCTTTGACCCACATCAAACTTGCAGCTTGATAATACAGTTCCCAATTAGGCAGGCCAAAACCTCCTCTATTTCTAGCATCTTGCAAAAGTTTTAACTTTATTCTCGGTTTTTTACCTTGCCATATAAACTTCAACATAGTTTTATTTAAATCTTCAAAATAGTCTTTTCCAAGTCTAATTGGTATTGTTTGAAAGAGAAATAAAATTCTAGGTAAAATATTCATCTTAATTGTTGAAATTCTCCCTATTAATGACA
>BLBF01000044.1:8667668-8689312 GCA_015471245.1 Laticauda colubrina
CCTTGAAAAGAAGTGCTTTTCTCCCCAATTCAAATAAAATATTTTCAAGCCTCTAGTTGGCAGTGTTGCAGCATCTCTTAATACTCTTTCCCCCCCCAGCCAAAAGAAAAAGTATTTATAAAAAACTCAAACAAAAAGAGAAAAAAGATAGCCAAAGGGAGCCTCTATCCTAAAAAGAAAGTTAAGAAGATAAAAAATAAAAATCAAGTGAAGAATAAAAATATATATAAGAGAAAATTCAATCCGGTTACCTACAAAGTCACATTAAAGTCCTCAAAGAAAATAAGAAAAAAAATCCAAGTCTCAATTTGACATCACTTAAACGCCGCTCAACCAAGGTTCAGTCAAATAAAAATAAAGTCACAGATTTCTTCTTTGTTCAGGGTGTCCTTTCAAGTCTTAATCAATTTATAATGCAAAAGAATTTCTCACCCAACCGATACACACTCATTTAAATCCCTTTCTTTCCGGAGCTGTCCCAACTTCAGCAGCTTTGGAGGCTGCCTTTCCGCTTCCAGCAAAAGGGCTTCTCCCGGATCAAACCAGAGATTTTGCGATATCTCTGGGATCCTGGGACTGTGCCCTTCACGATCCCCGTCTCTACGGGACGGTTTAGGTCCGTTAGAACCGACCAGGGGAGAAAATATCAGTTACGATTTCAGAGCCCCGAGATCGCAGCTGTAACACCGAGACGTAGCTCCGCCTTCTCCCAATTATGATAGTTGATAGGGTCATGTGATCACCTTTTGCAGCTTTCTGACAAGCAAAGTCAATGGGAAAACCAGGTTCACTTAACAACCATATTACTAATTTAGCAACTGCAGTTATTAACAAATTTGGCAAGAAAAGTCATAAAATAGGGCAAAATTCACTTTAAAAATGTCTCACTTTGATTGGTGTATGCATAGAATTGGAAAAGGAAAGATACCCCAAATGAATTTGAAATATTGAAGAAAATCATTATGTGAGCAGAAATGGATAAACTAACAAAGGAACTAAAAAATAAAGAGGGTTTGGATTATTATAAAATAAGGGACAAATTTTATGGTTGGCTAGAGATGAGGAATATTCAGGAGAATAAGGAATGTTTATACAGTATGTATATTTAATATATATGGAATGAAATTATGTATTATTATTATTAGATTTAGCAAAGTAATGACAGAGATTGATGTTCGGAATGACTGTACCAGGTTCAACATTTTGAATGTATTTTTGTTTGCATTTGTTTGTTTGTTTAATAAAGAAAAACCTTTTTATAAAAAAAAAGTCTCACTTGGCAACAGAAATTTTGGACTCAGTTGTGATCATAAGTGAGGACTACCTGTATTGAGTAAATTTATATAGATACATTTGTAGAGATATATTTTCTCCATGATGATTTTCACCTGATCTTTCAGGTCTTCTAATAACATACTCATTGCTACTGTAGCTGAATCCATTCATTTTGTATAATGGGCTGTAAGCAAAACCTTGAGAGACAAGAAGAGCTGCAGCCTAGACAATGATTTGATAAATGAAAACAAAGTTTAAAGCAGAGACTTTAATTTAAATAAGCACCTCAGGATAGACCCTTCCTAGTTATCTGGAATGCAAAGGCAGGCAGGGAGGAAGTGTTTTCAGACTTAACAGAATAACTGTTTTTTTGTTAAATTGTTTGTTAATTTGTTAAATTGTTTATTCATTTCTGCCTTAAATAAGAACTCTGGCTTGATTTGTTTGATAATCAATTGCTTTGTTTTCTTGGCTGCCCATTGTACTGAAGAAGTCTTCTCCAATACCAAATGTCAAAGGCATTAATACTCTTCCTATTTTGCTTCTTTAAAGTCCAACTTTTTTGCTTCCATAAAATGTCACAGGAATACCATGGCTTGCGTGATTCTGATCTTTGTAGCTATAGAAACATTCAAATATTTGAATATCTTTTCGAAGGCCTTCTTGGCTGTTCTACCAGGTGTTAGTGTGAGATATGTATCTTGACTACTTGTTTCTTTACTGTTGGTGGTTGATTCTAAAAACTAAAAGGTATCTACCTTTTTGATTTTCCTTTTGTTAGTTCTAAGGATGGTTATTCTACCTATTTTAATTAATTGATCTTTATATTTAATTTTAATATTTTAAACCTATTTTTTCTCTATGCTCCTTCCCTTTTATTAGTACGGTTTGTAGAGTCATCAGCATAGCATATATTATTGATATTTCCTCATCTTATTTAAAATCATGCCCATTTTTATTCAATCCAGCTCTCATTAAAATATGTTCAGTCAGTTGTTTAAATATGATACTATATGATATTGATAATGATAGTGTACAAATTTACCACACTGCTTTGTCAAGCCTGAAATCAGTCTGTTTTACTGTTACATCTGTATTCTGATTTCCTATTGTGCTAGTTTCTCATGAGGATGAGGGGTGTTCTGGAATTTCCATTTTTGAACATATTACACATCTTTATGTGAACACAATCAAGGACCTTTCTATAATCAGTGAAGCACAGTGATCTCTCTCTTTGGTATTCTTTTGCTTTCTCAATTTTCTAGCATGCCAACTTGCACCTTTTCCAGCACCTTTTCCCCTCCAGGTAGGGCTCTAATCTGCATTGGATAATCCTAAGGATTATTTTGCTAGCATATGAAATTAAAAATATTGTTTAAAAGTGCATACAATTTAAATTCACCTCTTTCAATCTGTGAAACTACATTGTTCATCAAATTTGCTAGAATATTTGGCAGCAAATTATGATTATTGCCTCATGATAAAACGATTGGCAAACAAATTTAGTCAGTCAGACAGTCAGTCAGTCAGGTGATACTTTACTAAGAAACTTGCCTGATTATTTTTCCTATGGCTTGCCATATTTTTTGTGAGTATTTTACCCTTTCCTGTAGTGTTGTGACTTGGTAATTGCTGGAACGCTGGCCTAACTTTATCTTTTAGTACTAGAGTTTCTTATAATAGGGAATACCCTTTATCTTGGGTTTTTAATATCTCTACCATACAGAATTTAGTTATATTCTTTTACCCCCTTTGAATCTATTATTATCTGTCTCATGACATCCTTCAGCAAATCAATTTGAGGTTGGAACCTCATTCTGAATTCAGAGTTCTTTTGAAAGACTTTCCTTGATTTTCTATGACTATTTCTAATACATTTACATATGTTGTTGAACAGGGATGGGATGCTACCGGTTCTGCCTGGTTCTATAGAACTGTTGGCTCTAAGAGCAGCAGACACCAAACCGATTCTTGTTGCTACTGTTTGGCCCACCTGCCCGCCTGGGCTTTTACCTGTCTTTTATTTCCTGCATTTTCAACCTCAGCTGCTTTGTGCAGCACAACTGAGGATGAAAAAGATGAAAAAAAGTGGCTTTTCAAATGCTATCCACCTGCACACAGTGTTTTTCAGCTGTCCAGGTGGCACAGCATAAGGTTTTTTTACATGCACGCACAGCGTAGTCACCAAACCAGTAGTAACACCGGTTGAATCCCACCCCTGTTGTTGAAATATTGTTTCTTATCTCTTCTAACAGTTGTTTAAAGTCTAAAAACATTTTCTTGAGATTTTTGTCCTTTTTGGCTTCTCACCTCTTCTTGGAAATTTCCATGGTTTGTTCTGATATCCAGTATGATTTCTTCTTTTTCTTCATTTTGGCAGTCTCTTTTCCTATTCATTTTTAATAATTTTATGCCACAATTCCTCTGTTTTTCTTGTAGTGAGGTTCAGGACTTCAAAGTGATTCCTCATGTTCACCTTGAAAAAAAGGTTTGTATATGTTCAAGGTGGTTTTGTGGAAATTGGCCTTCTTCTTTAATTTACACTGGAGCTTCCATATGAGCAATTCATGATCTGTTCCATAATTAGCACCTGGCCATGACTTTGATGCTATAATTGAACTCTTCCACTTCCAAGTGGTTAAGGCACCAAGCTAGAAACTAGGAAATTGTGAGTTGTAGTCCTGCTTAGCCATTAAAATCATCTGAGTGACTTTGGGTGATACTTCTCTTTCAGCCCACCATATTTCATGGGATTGTTGTTGTAGGGAAAATAGGAGGAAGAAATGTTGGGTATAGACACTGCCTTAAATTATTTATAAAAGTAAAGTCAAGGTTAAATATAAATATGACTATAAAAGCTAAGGTAAAGGAGTCTCTACAGATTTGATTCTGCTAGTTATTGCCAACTTTGAGGGTGGTGTTCATTTCTGTTTCAAGGCCATTGAGCCAGCGCTGTCCGAAGAAATTTCTTGTCATATGGTCAATATGACATCGCAAAACACTATTACCTTCCCACCACTCTTATCTTCCCATCAAGGTGGCACCTATTTAGCAACTTGCATTTGTATGCTTTTGAACTGCTTGGTGGGGAGTAGCTGGTGTAGTACAAGGATGGGAGCTCATTCCTTCACATCTTGAATACACCCACACAAACATAATCTGATGTATGTATGTATGTATGTATGTATGTATGTATGTATGTGTGTGTGTATGTATGTATTATACTGTATTCTGCTGTAGAGTAGCAGATATACTCACAAGTATATGGACAAAACCTACTCAATTCCACTCTGGTAGACTCATGAAAATCTAGTCATTATTTGACATAAAAGATGAATACCCTTTTAAGGCTGTCAGTTTATGTGCCTCTCTTTCCATTGGATTGTGTTGTTTATGTTAAACCTATAATTCCAAAATGGGACACTGACACTCTCAGTACGAACTCATAGGATGGCATGGAATATTTTCAGTTTTAGAGTAATATTTAGACACTGCATGAATTAACCCAATATTATTGTTTCCGTGTTTCTGTTAATCCTGCAATTTCTGTGAATTGAGAAAGTTTGTGTTAAAGCTAGGCTTAATATGAATAATGTCCAAGTTTTTCAATAGTGTATTTTGAAACTATTAAGCTTTTTCTTTGAATAAGTAACTTTTTTCAGTGTCAAAGTTCTGTCTTGGGTCCTGAGTGCTGTGTACAAGGGGAATCTTGTCTTTATGACTTACTGATGGCCAGTTAGTGAAATTTAGTTAGTGAATTGCTCTTTCCATTAGTTGCAAAGGAATTATCATATTTGCAGAGACAGGTGGGTGTTTTAGGACTGTGAGCACCTATATCAGGTGTTATTGGGGCTTGATGAAAGGACAAATAACTTACAGAACTAAGCATCTCTTTTGATATATATTCAGATATGTAACCACTTAACTGGCAACTGGAATTTTTCAGTAAGATGGATTATAGAATTCTTTGTTCCAGCTGGTCATTTTTTGGACAGTTATAGCTTTTTATAACTTTGGCTCTTGGTAATTTGTAAATCAAGTTTGGAATGCAAGACAGTCTGTTTCCAATGTTTTCTTTTTTTCCTTTAAAATTTCAACTGTGAAATCGCAGCACTGGAGATCAGCATTCTGTTATCAAGAATGCACATAAAATATCTGTGTAATTTCCAAATTATTTATTGGAAATCATAGGACAGATATATTTAAAAACAAATAAATGTTTACTTCCTTCTTTCTACCCAGCTAATTTTCACATTAAATTATTCTTTATGTTTATCATATTCACATCTATATATCTGTATCTGTATCTGTATCTGTATCTGTATCTGTATCTATCTCTATCTATCTATCTATCTATCTATCTATCTATCTATCTATCTATCTATCTATCTATCTATACGTTGCTACAACTTTAAAAGCACAACTACAATGACGTGGGATAATACCCGAAGGAAGCTGAACAGCATACATACACACACACACACACATACACACATTCACAGAATAATTTCTCTGCAAGAAATGTTTGTCATAAATTTGATTGCAAAATTTTAATATTAACATTTAACACAAATCTAATGTTCCTGATATCATAATCAGCATAACTTTAGATGGATTTAAGACAGAATACAGAATATTACAAGAATGAAATTAATATTGTGTATATTTTTCTATACATTTTTATAATTCATTAATGAAAACTTAAATTGCACAATATTATGTTACTTATCTATGTATTAACTTAGGCTCAGATTGTTAAATATCAGTCCTGTTAATTTGAAAGAACCTACTCAGCCCCACATTATAGAACGTTTAACCTCCATTTATTATGCTGTGTATAAAGATACCAAATTCAGTAACTGATAGTATTAATTTGACCAATATGCTTTTTAACAGCCTTTGGGTAAAGAGTGAACAGTTTTGCTTATTATGTTTTTATTGCTTTCATATTGGATGTCTATTCTTCTAAACCACTAGGAGTCACTGAGTGAGTTGTTGGCCATATCAATTTTTAAATAAATAAAATGCAGCAGACCATCGCCATCTTGTGGTCTGTTTAAATGATGGCACTTTCTTTTATATGTTTTATCATCAGGGCAGCTTTGGAATTTACTCTTCATATTTCTATGCAATATAACTGTTAGATAAGAAGGATTTTTATACTTATCTTCTCCTTAAATACTTAACTATTTATCATTGCTAAAATTAATCTACTTTTCAAGGAAGGAAAAGCGCTCAATATCTATCACATCTATACAGTATACTATACAGTTGGAAAGTTATACTACTGGAATTCTTACACTTCTTGGATTTGTTACTTATTAAAAGATGAAGCAGCACTGCAAGAATATTATCTCTCCTACACACCAACATGACTACATCTCCCTTGAAGATGGTGACAACCATAGGAGCTATCAATGCACTATTCCAGGCAGGAGATAAATTAGCATGAAGAATAAAAAAATTCTGAGAGAAGAGCTTTGAAATCCATGGTTTTCCATCCTAAGTCTCAGCTACTGTGCTTGAATTTGGCACTTCTGAATAGTTTATGAAAAATGGATGCTTTCAAATGATTTTTAGAAAATTTTCTAAATTGTGTATAAAGTGTATTTAATTTGCTACATTTCATATAGTTTGATTCTTCAATAAACCAGAAGGCAGGACAACAACCACTCTGTAACTAATTAGATTCAGTGAATATAATTAGCTTATGTTCTCTTCAGTAACTGTTTGTCTCAATATAATACCTGTTTACATCATTCTAATTTTCCTAGGCTCATATAATTTGCAATGAAATGCCTTCTTCAGTTCTGATGTTGGTGGAGCAACAGCATATTTGATGCAACAGCTTGGTCCCAGTACTTTCTTCTCTGCCTCCAGAAAACTCCTGTTTAATATTTTTTGTATGCTAATTCAACCATCCATCCAGAGATTCCCATGTCATGGGAACTGAAAAGAATCCAGTTGGCAACAGCCGTTAATCTCAGTTCTGGAATACAAGACTGGGCAACTAGTATTCCATTTCAGGCCAGATTCAGAAGAATTTTATTTATTTGTATGGGGATGAAATAGGCCAACCCATCTATTGGTTCTGAGGAGATGGCAAACAACTGGCTGCCCATTTTTAAGAAATACAATTGGGGTGGCTCATAAGTTGTATAAAACCAAACATCATACAAACAAAAAAATAACAAAAAGCATTACAAATAAAAACAAAAAATTGGCATCAGAAACTATCTCCTTCAATGCAGCCAGCATCACTAATTCCAAGCTCCAACCTAATCCTATCTCAGCCCTTGGGGAAATTTAAAACAATTCAGGAACCATCTACAAATAAACACCCCTCCCATATGCACTTTGAAAATACCAGTAAGTATAATGATCAGACAAACTGACTGACTGATTGCTTCCTATTTTGAAATGTTTTTATTGAATTTATTTATTGAAATTATTTTTATTTTTATTTGGAAGCACCACCAGATGACAGATGTGATCAATAAGAGCAATGGTCAGGAGCATATGTGCACAGCTCCTTTTGGCATACCATTAAATCTTTGCTTGGAAAAAGTATCAGACACATTTAAATCATATCTACTTCATTCTCTATTGGGATATATTTAAATATTCCATTGATGTAAAATGCAGATCAGAATTTGATTGGAATCCTATACATTTATTCTATAATTGGCTTTCCGGTATTGACACCAAAAGCCTGTTTTTGAAGGTTTTTCCCCTGCTCCATGAATTGTCCACTCCTCATTTATTATTTTTATTTATTTATTTTATTAACTCTATGCCACATTGCTATTGAAAGCTGGACTAATTGGGATATGGGATAAGATCATATGACTGCAGTATTGCAAGTTGTTAAACTTTTTTTGCAGGAGGTTCATTCTCTAAATCATTTTAGCAAACTTTGCCCCCTATTCACAAACTGTATTCTACAAAAGTAGTTTCTGTCACCAGTTGTTGCCATCTCCTCAGAATCAATAGATGGGTTGGCCTATTTCACCCCATTTTTCCCCCACAACTAAAGCTGCAAATGGTGATACTGATAGTATAATTAGTTGAAGAACTGTGATTTAAATAGAGAAAGTAATATTTTTGACTATTTATGCAATTGTCTGCTGTTTTTTGAGTTGTGAATCTTAAGATATTGGCTGAACTGCTATAATGTTATGCACGTATTTTATTGATTATATTTGAAGTCAGATGAAAGCATTTAGGACCAAGAAAAACCAAAGAACCAATGGATTAAAAATTTTTTGACCTACTCAATAGGCCATCCACAGTTGATCAAACTGTCTTATGGCAGATTCTTCAGCTGCCAGTCTTGGATGCTCTAAATATGCCTTCCTCTACTGAAATAAAGCATAGATGAATTTAAATAAGCAACAGGGTAGGATGGCATTCTAATCCCCTCACTGTGGCTATCAAAAATAAGAAGCAAATCAGATTACAGAAACAACAGATGTATCTTATTAATGTCCATCATAGGCATGAACAGACTTGTCACTTTTTCAGAAAGGAACTTCCCAGAGGTGTAGGTGGCTTTTGGCAGATTGGATATTTGCAATGTTATTTCCCATAAGGTAAACTCAGGAGAAGTACATTAACTAGAACAAACCTTTTTACTCTGTTTTCATTGACCTTTCAAAGGCATTTGCCCCTGTAAACAGGGAGGCTCTCTGGATCATGCTGAGCCATTATGGATGGGTGAAGAAGTTGGTTCATGATAGAATGGACAAGTTCTTTGCAATGGTGATAAATCAGCTGTATTTGCCATTTCATGGGATAAAACAGGGTTGTATGCTAGCCCCAGGCCTATTCAATTTGTTCTTTGCTTGGATGTTATCATATGCAATCCAGGATCTGAAGGAGAGCTACTTTGGGTACCAACTGGACAGCTCTCTGACCCTTGATGCTTGAACAAAGTCCTTTATAAATGGTAGTTACTCAGGAAAATCTCTTTGCTGATGACTTTGCACTCCAGATGCAAAGACAGTGACCTTTGTAATATTGAACAAATTTTCTAGACGATTCTATGCTCTTTGGCCTATTAGTTTGAACAAGACTTAATTTTCCCGTTCCAAATTCCAAAATCACTGCTGACGACATTCAGCTGACAAATGTAAACAGTTTCAACTATTTGGGGAGCATCATCCTGAGCGATGGGTCTTTGGACAAAGAAACTGACTCCAGGATTAGCAAGGGCAGCCAGGATGGATAAATACATGAGTGCTCAAACAACACAGCTGTATCTTCACAAAGCTGAATGTCTACAGAGCTGTGGTTATCCCTTTTTTCCTATATGGATGTAAATCCTGAATTCTGTAAACAAGGCAATCAGACAACTACAGAAATTTCTCTAGAGCAAAGAGAAATGTGCTTTTTGCTCCATCCTTGGCATTTGTTGGCATGTCCCCAATCTAAAGGTCCTGGATCGTACATGGTCCATCAGCACTGTATTCCCGATTATCAAAGCCCAGATGAGGTGGTTGGGAAATATCATTAGAATGGATGACCACTGCATTCCTTGCCAGTTACTGTAAATTGAAGTCTGGAAAGAGCTTCTGAGAAACCATGCCAAGGTTACAAACATGCTATGAAAAAAAAATTGTACTTCACTGTGACATTCAGCTAAGAGAACTAGAATCCGCAACTGTTGATCACCTGTGATGATACACCATGAAGCCTCCACTGAATTTGAAGGCAGGTGCTGCCAAAAATTAATACAAACCATGAATAGCATCACAGAAAAACATTGTTACTACAACAATGGATTTCTAATGTCCCCATCGAACTATTCTGTACTTCCAAACTAAAACTACAGAAGTGCCTTTATGTCCAAGATGAACTATACAACAGTGTGTCATCTTCAAACCTGAAAAACCATCTTATATCTATTTGATGCCAGATGAAAGCATTCAGAAACTAAATAAATGTATTTTATCTGGTTTTAAAATATTTGAAATCTAAATGCCAGTGCAGTGCTAAATTTCACAGCAAATTAATAAAATTGCCAGATAATTTGCTTAGTAAATTATAACTGAGGTTAATAGTAATAAAAGCTATTAATGACCTTGTCTAAAAACAGTCTCAGTATTCTCAAATTTTGCAATACTATGATCTCTTATGATGATAAATTAATTTGGGCAACATTCCAGGATTACTAATTATTCCATTGTAGTTAATAATACTTTGAAATCTGGGCTTTACACCCATGTCTGAGCCAACATTTTAAAAAAGTTGGAACTCTCTTCTAACTTGTACATGATTCTCCCAGATGATTCCAACATATAATTTGAGAACTTATGCACTAAGTCACATCACAATTTATTAGAGGTAGTCCTTGTTTAACTAGTTACAGTATTATGAAAAAGTAACCTTTTGAGCAATCTTCACAGATCTGTAAAGCAAAGGAAAGCTTAAGATCATAAGCACAGTTGCAGTTTCACTTAATGACTGCTTTGCTTGAGGACTAAGTTGCTAGTCCTAGTTAATGATTGCTAAACCAATCCTACCTATATTGTCTAAACATAAATTTCTGGAACTAAGTTTCTTAACAAAAAAACCCAAAAACTGTTGTATGGGTTACATTTAGCATGACAGAGCATTCACTAACTTGTAATGCTGTAATTATTAGCTTTGATGGCTTCATTTTGTTCTCATCCTATAAGTTGTTCTTTGAAATTAAAGAGTGGAAGGATTATCTCCCCTTATATCAGTTTTTAAGATCTTCATATCAGTCTATAACGGTTTTTCAAACTGTTTTTGAGAGCAGGGAGAAGGAATAGAAAAATTCACCCAGCAGTATAATGGAATATTGACTAAAACAAAGGAAGCCGATAAACAGTTATGTTTGCTAATCATTTAAAGCACGTTCAGTAAAGAATGCTGTAATATGGTAGTGGTAAATATTAACTAATATTAGAACTACCATATCTGAACTGCAAAATCAAGACAACCACTAGATGGAAGCAGAAATCTAAAAACTAGTCAAGACTTTATTTCCATTTAATGGTACAATAATACAATTTTGCAACCCAAGTATACCCGTCCTGGTTAAATTATACTTAGTGTGTTTCAGTAAATAAGAAAATGGATAAATGGGTAAGATGCATAAATTCATTCAAAAGCTTAGAACATCACAACGCTAGAAAGAATTGCATGAGGATTTGTCTCTGTGTTCCATGCAAATGCATTTCTTGAAAGGATGCACAGCTGATTTGAAGACATTTTTACAGTCAGTTACCCTGCAAGCCAGAATAATTATCCAAAGGATTAATATAATACCATATTTCATTTATTAATTTTAATTATATTAGAACCATCATCATCATCATCATATATTCCCTGGGTATTTTTGTAGTTTCTAGATTTAAAAAAAAAAAGTTATCTGCTATACTTGCCTGTTTTATTCCCTCCCTCCTTTTTATAAGGGTTTTCAAAGGGCTGTGATGGATCAGATTCCTTAAGATGTTCCATCTCTGCATGGAATTTATGATGCTTTCTGAAGGATACTTTTGAATCCTGCTGTTGCTTTAGGCATGCCCGGCTCCTTTTGGTTGTGCTTGTTGCAACACATTCACAAAAAGGGACAAGCCTTGCAATACAGTGCTGCAGCAAACTTTCATGTGTCTGATCCTCCTTTGCCTAACCCTTGTGAATGCCACTAGAAGTTTATCTGATTAAAGTACATTTTTCAAATTCTCAATGCAATTATTATAAATGAAAGATGCAAGACTAATTTCCCCCTTTTAAAAACTCCTCTCAAAAACATGAAGATAGCAGAAATCAAGGAAGCTTTATTTTTAAGATCTAAGGATGTTAGTATTCAAATTAGTATTGTCATAATATGGTACTATAGCTTTTCATGAAAAATAAGTTACATGCTCTGACATCATATTCTAGTTTAAAGTAAAAAAACACCCTAGAAACTTGTTTTGGAAATAAGAAATTGTTATATTAATTTAGTTCTAATAATCTATGGGTATATTCTCAATATTCAGTGGGTCCAAAGAACAGCCTGTCCTTGCATGTCTCTCTTATTTTCAATAACCATATAAAGATTAGGAAAATCTGGTAATTTAGCACAAAAGCCTCTTCTCATTTATGTTCCCAACAAATAAGAGAGTGGATATGATTAATCGGAACTCTACCATATAGTATTGGCTGAAATGTAAGTTTGAAGGAAGAGATCTGATGTAATGTAGCAGAGCAGGGACAACAATATACCAAATAGCCAGGATAGCTCTTTTGAACTATGAAAGCCAATTATCTCTTTTCTAAGCAGCAATGTTTTTGCTACAATTTTCTCTTTTTGTCCTCTTTCAAAGCTTTTATGGATAAATAGACTGGGGCTCCATAGTTATAGATTTAAAAGATTTGCCAGAAAGATTAATCTTTTATGATGTGAATAAAAGGTAAGCATCTAAGATAGATAAGACCCGTTTACAATTCTCTTTCTCAACGTTCATGGATGTTATCTAAGGACATGGTAGCAAAGGGCCAAGGTTCAAAAGGCCATTGCCTGAGGAAGAAACTTTCTTGTCCTGGAGCAGTTTTCTATCATGTGCTATTTGGTTTTGAAGAAGTAAACTTCTTATAAAACACTCCCCCCCCCCCCATACCAGTTGAAATCTGCACTTCTATTCCATGCCACTAACACAATTACATTTTGAGCTTGTGATAGAAAATCTGATCAAGTAAACTTTTCCATGTTTGCTTTGCTAAAATCAACTTTTAGAAGAATGTAGATTTAAGCAACCTATGTTCTTCTAATACCAAAATGTTATTTGAACACAATTTATGTGACAATATATGCTGTAATTTACTGTTTATTATTCATTAAATTTTTATGCTGTCCAGTTCCCCTACAAGGTGACTCTGGGCAGCTTACAAATTATTGAAAAAGTAAAAAAATAATTAAAAGCTTAAAATGAATCAACATAAAAATATTAAGAACTGTGTCTAAGTGCCAAATGGGACAGGAATGAGATCTTCTTAATCCTCAGCCACCTCCAGCAGTGACTGCCCCATTCTCAGGGCCTCAGGCCAGCTGGGAAAGCCAGATTTTGATATCCTTCCAGAAGGCCAAAAGAGAGGGGATGGGACCACAGCAGAAAAAGCTTTTCTCCTTGATCCTGCCTGCTTCAATGTTAGCAGATGTGATCAGTATCAAGCCTGCTCTGCTGACACAAGTGGAGCAGACTTGGAAAGATGACTCCTCACATACCTGGACCCGTGCCATTTGGCCTTTAAAGGTAACGACCAAAACCTTGCTTTGTGAATCCATCTCTTTCCATCTGTATGAGCTCTGAATTCCATACTGGAAAGTCAGGCTTCACAAACTAATTCTCTAATTGACTAATTCTCAATATTCTTCCTTATTTGGTGAGATGTCCTATCTATCAACCGAACCCTTTCGGTCAAGGAAGGGTCCATGAAATTCAAATAATAATCTTTTGACAAATCTAGAGGTTCATCAAATACTACCTTCACTATAGTCTGTCAGTTAGTTATTTTCCGAATCGCAACTTAATGCTGTTATCCATAGGCAGCCTAGAGAAAATACAACTAATTCCGTTTTGAGCATAAGTAAAACAAACTCGTGAAAATAAGTTAATTTTGCAATCCTACTGATCCTTTGTATCATACCTTGATCTCAGCAACATATCAAATATATTCCTAAAAGTTGCAGCCACTGCAAAGTGATCCCAAGAATTGAACAAAAATATCTGAAGAACAAAATCCCTCCCCCACCCAATTTGATTTAGCAGAAGAAAGTTTTTCAATAGTTTTCTTGGCTTGTTTAATTTTATAAATGTGATTCAAATGAAATATTTCATAATAAACTTGCTAAAAAATTGATGCTAAAAAATCTAGGGGAAATGCCTAACTTCTAGACATGCTTCTAAAATGCTGAGTATGGAAAGATGAAACCAAACCAAATACAGAGTTACTTCTGGATAATGGATTGCCCTCTTCTTCATAAATATCAAAAATGAAGAAATATGGTTCACTCAGTTTTTTGTTTCTGGAAAAGCAACATTGTTAAACCCCACATGGAGGCAGCTGACCTCCGCTTAGTCCTAATATGAACTAACAATAGCCTGGGGATGGGAGGGAAGAATTGAAGACCCCCTTGGTGTGAGAAAAGCACAGAGATAAACCAACACAGAGGACTTTTCTGTAAACACAGTATAATTTAATTTGTCCAAAGTCTTTAACACCCCATTCTGCTGTGGGTAACACAGTCTATGTGGCTTTCTGCCCAACTGGAGAGAATACTGCATTTTTGATCCCCCAAATAATCCCCAAATCATTGCTGCAAGGAGCAGGGTTTATTGTCTGCTTCAATTTGGAATGCCAAACTCAAGAGCCAATAATTGTTTTGTGTCATATTGGTACAAAGAACATTCTGATTCCTCCATAAATCTATTCAAATTGTCATAATGCAATAAGAGGCAGAAGCTGCAGAGAGAAGAAAATGGAGTCAAACGCTAAGTCATCAAGATATAATTTGTTGTTTCAACCTTCAATGCAAGGAAACCAGAGCAGAGAGAAGCTCTTAAACCCAGAACACCTTTGTACAGTCATACTAAGAAGCCAAAGCAGAATCTGCATTAGAAGAATTTGACGCCCCTCCCATCATTCAGAGTGAATATTTCAGCCTTATGCTCCTGTTGTAAAGCCTGCAGAGCTCGGAGAAGTACTAATTCTTCCAAACCATGGAATTCTAGAAGAGAATAAAACATCCTTGGTTGAGAGAAAGTCACCCATGATTTATATACAGGATAATACAAAAGTTTGGTTGGGGACAGAACTGGTGGCAACTTATCTAGCAATACAGAGAATGCAGAAAAGGTACCTTGCTGGAGCTATGAATTTGCATGTTATAAATACAACACCATGGTCCCTGCAATACTGGAACGCAATACTCAAATAATTTTTTTAAATATCTAATGTTTAACTTTATCAAGAAAGACTTGATATTATATGAGCAATGCCAGACAAAATTCACAAAAGTTTTCTTCACTCATGCTGTGATATTCTTGCCTTTCTAAGGCTCATTGCCCCAATTTAGGACAGTGTAACCAATTCAGTTATTTAATATTTAGGCTAAAGAATTTGCTTTCCAACCACATGAGATATTCACCACTATGCAAATTTATTTTCTAACCACAGTCTGTAAGCTATCTTGTTGCTTTGGCATAAGACTGTTTTATACAAAGTACAGAAAAAGAAAACCAGAGTCTACCTAGACTCTCATTTTCTGCTCTAAGGGCAGAAGGCCGCTCTTGCCAGGAGAGCCTTTGCACTGCTTCATAAGTAATCCTACTTTTTAGCTTAGAAATTTTAAGATAGTTCTCAAATTGTCTTTCTTTTTTCATTACTTAGCAAAGCACAAATGGAACAAGATTAAAGGCATGCTCATTGATCTGGAACACAGTCAAAATAATGACCCCCTACACCCTGCCATTTCATTGATAAATAGAAACAAATTAATCAGAGAAATATTCTGGGCATGAATCAGGTTTGTAAGAATTAAAATCCAATCACATTTAGAAAATATGAAGCATATGCTCTGCAGTTGTGAAAACTGTTTATCTCTCTTCAACTTAATATAAGAAACTTAAAATAACTTTTAAAAATTCAGCAGGGGAAGAATGTGGAGAGCAAGACAATTCTCTGGATTAAAAATGAGACAAAGAAAACAAGTTGTCTCTCTTTTGATGCTGCTATATATTACTATAATGGGAAATGTACCAGATGAAAGTTACCTTCTTCCTCTGTGTCCTCGCCATTAGATAACTCATAGAGTGTGAAAACCGAGTTTGTCAATCCATTCTTCAAAACCTGGAAATGGGGAGGAAGCAGGTGGAGAAATGCAACACATGTTATTTGATATCATTATGAGTTTTATATTCCAAACTTTTTTCCTGCTAAGGACGTTTACAACACTTAAATATAAATGAAACATAAAAATATATAACAAACATTTGTAAGAAATAGAGTATTACATCTAGCTAATAAAAATAGCCCCAAAAGCTGAAAAACAATTAAAACAACTGAAAAGGTCAAGCGCAAGAAAGAGAGAAAACCATTGTAGAGTTGGCAACATCATTAAAAAAGCCTCCTCTCCACCCGTCATCAGTCATCAGTCTAACTTCTGAAAGTCATGGCTTTGGGAGAAGAATTTCAGATCTCAATCTCATCTAGACAGACTCAGGTAGATAAAAGCTATTGATTTACTTTTTGGATTCCTATTCATGTACTGCTTTAAAAGATAAACTTTACCATTATGAAATAAACTCAGAGACAAATTTCCTGTGAAATGATTAACAACTTGACAAATAGGTTTAACATTAAAAATGAGATAATATTCAAGATATACAAAGCTATTCATGAAAAATAATATAAAGTATGCATGTTATCATTACTTTGTACTTTCAAAGCTGCACAAACTTGTTCCAGGAATTCCACACCCTGGTCATCTAAATTTTCATTTAAAAATATGACAAAAGGCAGAAAACATTTATGTTGTCATGGTGGAGATATGATAAAAAAGAACTGTGGGCTCCTGCTGAAATTCAAATTCTGGGAAGAGAGAAAGGAACTGTTTTAACATATCTTTACAAAATTATTTTCTACCAAAGCTTAATTAATTTTGTATTGTTATCCCTAAAAATATTGCTCTTACCCATTGGTAAATTAGCTTGCCCCATTCTTCTGGACATCGCCACAGGATAAGAAAGCTAGACTTGTTCTTGTCAAGCCACTCAAGATTCCCTAGAATGAAACATAAATATCTCTATTATCAATGTCTGTTAAAAGCAATTTTTTACAGAATGGATTCAGTTCTAGCCATCCCAGCAGCCCGATTTACTTCTAGATAAGCCTGTATCGAATCTCTTAATGCTGAATGTCTTGTCATACTTTGATGTTAAGCCCATGTCACACTGGCCAACGGATGCAAAACGGACACAACTGACAAGGAAAATGTTCCATCTGTTGTCATCCGCTCTCAAAAGGGGCAAAAATTTGCATAACAGTAGCGAATAACACGGACGCGGGGAGGACGCAGGGCGGATGCAAAGCGGATGCGGAACGGAAGCCCAGTGGATGGAAGCGGATGGGAGCGGATGGCGCAACCGTAGGGCTTCCGGGGGGCCTCAGCGAAGTGGATGCGGAACGGATACAGCGGATGCACAGCGGATGCACAGCGGAAGCCTAGCGGATAAAGCGGATGCACAGCGGAAGCGGAACGGATGTCGACCGTTAATTGCGCATGCGGGGGGGAAGTATTACGTAAGCCCCCCGGATATAAAGGAAAGCAGCTCGCACATGGCCAGCATTCCAAGGAAAGACCTGCTGCTGGACACTTTGAGTTCCTTGCCTGCCCTGCCAGCCTGCTTTCCAGCCAGCCTTGGTGCCTGCCTGCCTGCCAGGCTTCCTGCCAGCATTGGTGCCTGCCAGCCTCCCTGCCAGCCAGCAACCCCACAACCATGGGGAGGAAGGAAGCGAAAGCCTCAGCAACCTGCCGCCATCCCTGGCAAGAGGGACAGGGCCAACCTCCCACCCCCTGCCCCTGACTCTGCTTCTGCTGGGGCTTCTGCTGAAGCTGCTCCTGGCAGTGGTGCTTCTGCTGGTGATGGGGCTTCTGCTGGTGCTTACTCTGTTGAAGCTGCTCCTGGTCCTGCTCGACCTGCTCGTACTCCGGGACTTGCTCGTCCTGCTCGTGCTCCTGGTCTTGCTCATCCTGCTCGTGCTCCTGGTCCTGCTCGTGCTCCTGGACTTGCTGGCCCTGCTGGTGTTTACTCTGCTGCTGCTGATCCTGGTCCTGCTGTTCCTGCTGCTGCTGCTGCTGATCCTACTGGTGATGATGATGATGATTCTGCTGGTGCTGCTGCTGCTGCTGGTGGTGTGGAGGAGCAGCCCCTACTACCTGGGAGCCCCTCTGATGAGGGCCCATCTGGTCCTGCCAAAGGGAGGAAGAGGCATATGCGACAACGGGAGAGGAGGCAATACTCCATTGAGGAGGCGCACGAGGATGAGGTGCTGGAGTGGCTGAGAGAGAATGACTATCTGTGGCGGAAGGGACACCGGCTGTACAGGGACACCAAAAGGAAGCAGGCTGCTTGGAGAGAGAGGGCAAAGAGTATGGGTTACACTTCGGAGGTGCTCCTCGGCTGGTGGAAGCACATGCACACCTAGTACGGGAAGCTGCACCTGAAGAAATCTGGCCAGGCCACTGTGAAGCTGACAGACAGAGAGACCTACATCATGGCCAGGTGCAGCTTCCTGGAGGGTGAGGTCCGCCACCGAGGAGCACCAGCAGCCCCTCTCACGACCCTCTCTCTCCGGCAGCCTGCTGCCACCCAGTCCTCATCTGGCCGAGTGTCAGTCCCTGTCTCCAGGCAGGTTTCTGTGGAGCGTGCCACGGCGGAAAACCCGCGGACAGGTGAGGTAAGCGTGGTGGAGTGCATAAAGGACTCCCTGGTGCGGTGGGAGAAAGGAGACATCGAGTCCACTGCTGCCGAAGTCGCATCCACCCACACCTCCACCTCCATAGTAAGGCAGAGAGCCGGACCGCAGGAGGGGCAGAGCCACAAGGTTCTGGGGGAGATCAGGGACACCATCCGCACCAGCATAGATCTCCTCTCTCAGCTGGTCCACACCGACTCCTCATCCTCTAACCGCAAGCTCTTCCTCACCTATGTCAACCAGACCCTCAAGGAAATGGCGGATCCACAGTACCAGCAGGTGAAGGACCGGATCACCAAGCTGCTTCACAACCCTCCAGATCCAGAGGAACCTGCTCCCACCCAGTCCAGGCCTGCTCCTCCACCCCAGGTGATGTCCCTCCCATTTCAAGGCTTCCCACAGGCCCTCACCTACCAGGGCTACGGCTACCAGGAGGTTCAGCAGCACAGGCAGCAGCCCTTCCCAGTCCAGGCACAGAGTCATCGGGCGACACCGTCGCCACCTGTTTCACTGATGCCACCCACGCCAATGATGCCACCGACGACAGCGATGCCACCCACGCCAGTCCTCACCCAGCTGCAGAGCAGACAGCCCCACTACACTACTCCTTCCTCCACCCCACAACCAAGCCCGGCCTCAATACATCTGTCATCAGTGCTGGGGCTGACACCCCATGGCATGGAGGAAGGACCTCTCAGCATCACGGAGCTGAGCCAGCTGTCCGAGACCTTTCTCAACACACCGTCCCCTGTTGTCCTCTCGAGGCCAGGCACTCCAGCACCACCCACCACCACAGCACCTGGACCCTTCACCCCTGAGACTTGGCACACTTCTGAGTGACCAAGAGGAGTGCCAGAGACCGGATAGCTGGCTACCTGTGGACTTTATTTGGACACTTGACTTGGGTCATTTTTGTTTTACAGCTTGTTGTTCAATAAAGTTTATCTTTGATTCACACACTTGCTTCATTTCTTTTTTTAATAAAGTCTTGGTGGAAACTTTTAGAATTGGTTTAAGCCTTTGCATGCTTGTGGGATGGGTTAAGATAGCAGTGGGGTGGGCAGGGATACCTGTGGAATGAGCAGGGATACCTTTGGAATGGCTAATAGCTGTGGGATAGATAAACCTCCAGTGCAAGCATAGTGGGACTGTATGGTCCACCCGACCAGGTGCCACACCTATGGCCCTTTATTATCAATAATAATGTAATCAATTATCCACACGTCAACATAAACACAACTCTTTATTAAACGCCCTGTTTATTGTAGGCCCACCCAACATACATGGCCCAATCTCATCCGTGTGATGAGACAGGCTGAAGGAAGCATCCATTAAGCATCTACCATCCTGTCTTGCCACTCCACCGCTCCAGCTGGGGAGTTGCACCAGTGTTTCAGGAGGTTGTGCTGCTTCTTTCCTTCCCGTGAGGCTCTGTTGTGGCCTTGCACATCCTGAGTGTCGATCAGGTTTCGCCCTTGCCTCCATTCACCAGGCTCCATGTCCCCACTGCCTTGTTGACGGTCCACGAGCCTGTTCTGCAAGACTGGGTAGCGGGTGCGCATGAGATTGTGCAGGATGCAGCAAGCTTCCACGATCCTCCTCACGGTCTGTGGGCGATGCTGCATGGTGGTGAGAAGTACCTGGAACCTGTTGGCCAGGATGCCAAAGGCGTTCTCCACCACCTGCCTTGCCCTGGACAGCCTGTAGTTGAAGATCCTCTCTTCACGGGTCAAGAGTCTGGAAGTATATGGCTTCATGAGGTAGGTTCTGAGGGAGAAGGCGTCATCACCAACAATGAAGTAGGGCACATCTTGCGTGTCGTTGGGCAGGGGGTCTGGATCTGGGAAGCCCACGATGAGGTTGCCTTCCAGCCCCTCCTTGAGGTCACTGGCGTTGTATACCTGGGCATCTGAACATGAGCCGCTGCCTGAAGCATCGATGTACGTAAACTTGTAGTCAGCATCGACCATGGCAAAGAGGATGATGCTGAAGAAGCCCTTGTAGTTGAAATAAGTGGACTCCGACTTGGCTGGAACTTTGCAGGCCACGTGCTTGCCATCGATGGCTCCAACGGTGTGTGGGAAGTTCCACCTCTGATACCACTGCTCTGCAACTTTCTTCCATCCTTCTTCGGTGGAGGGGCACTGGAAGAGCTCCTCCTTGTATTCTTCGATGATGGCCTGCACCACTTCTCTGACCACAATGCTGATGGTGTTGTGTGGCACCCTCCAGCCGTACTGCATGCTTTTGTAGGTGGTCCCTGAGGCCAGGTGGCGCAGAGTGAGTGCCACCTTGAGCTCAGGTTCTAGGCTGGGCCGGAAGTTGGTGTTTGCCTTGGTCAACCGGGTGTCAGGCGCTGCACAACTTTGTCAAACATGGCTGGAGGCATCCTCATAAAGTTCTGGAACGCCCGAGTGTCTTCGTTCCTAAGCTCCACCATCAGCTTGTTGTACAGTCCGTACTCTTCTCTTCTCCCGATCCATTTTCGGACCCAGACGCTTCTTGGCCGCCTCTTTTTCTTCCCTTAGTCGAGTTCACAGAGCCTGTAGATGGCTTCGTACTGTTGCAGAAGGATGGTGGCTGCCAAAAGGACTGTGGTACGATCCACGGTGGACATGACTGGATGCTGTGGAAGAGGAAGAGTCAGATGAAGGCTGCAGAGATCTGCACAGGTGGGCTGCTGGTCTGAAAGTGAGATGCAGACGAGTTGCTCCCCCTTTTTATAGGCAGTATAGGTGTCCTTTGCATCCTCTAGACATCCTTAATATTCGAGATAGATCCCCTCTGCAAACGTTTTTTCCGCTTTAAAAGCTTTGTTTCCGTGCTGCATGCGTTCTGCATCTGTTCTGCATCCGTTCCGCTTCCTCCCTGCATCCGGG
>BLBF01000044.1:8704312-8736167 GCA_015471245.1 Laticauda colubrina
ATAAATGATACATAGTTACAACAATATACGGGCAACAAATGTTCTATGTCCATTATCATCCATTAAACGTCCACTGTATCCTCTCTGCATCCTCTGGGCATCCCCTCAACTCACATCCACTGTAGCTGAAAACAGAAAGAGGGAGGAAACGAAAGGTACACGGAACATCTACACAGCGTTAGTAGCATGGAAATAGAAAGGATGAAAGCATGTGCATCTCATATATAAAGTATTCAAAACAGAGAAAACGTTTGTATCTGGGATGTATCTCATATATTTAGGATGTCTGAAGTATGTCTAAAGTATGTAGAAGGACACTAATGGAAAACCGATATTTCCTATAAAAAGGGGGAGAAATCACCTGGATCTCAGTATGAGTCCAGCAGCCGTGGTGTACAGACCTCTTCACCCTTGGTCTTGCTCTTCCACATCATCCATTGTTCTCCACCATGGATCATGACACAATCCGTATGATAGCTGCGCTCATTCATCACCAGAACCAAAACCTGTTCAGACTGTTTCAAATTTTATACAGAAGGAGAAGAAGGAGATATCCAAGAGCTGTGTGGGTCCGAGGATGGATCGTGAGAAGAATGGAATTTGGACCAGTTGATGGTGGAGCTGAGGAATGAAGACCCTCGTGCATTCCATCACTTTATGAGGATGCCACCAGCCATGTTTGATGAAATTGTGGAGCATCTGAGACCCAGGTTGACCAAGCCTAGCACCACCTTCCTTCCCAACCTGGACCCTGGACTGAAGGTGGCACTGACTCTGCGGCACCTGGCCTCTGAAACCACATACAGAAACATGCAGTATGCATGGAGGGTGCCACACAAGAGCATCAGCAGTGGTCAGAGAAGTGGTACAGGCCATCATTGAAAAATACGTGGAGGAGCTCCTCAGGTGCCCTGCCACTGAACAAGGCTGGAGAAAACTTGCAGAAGATTGGTATCAGAGGTGGAACTTTCCCCACACCGTTGAAGCCATAGATGGGAAGCATGTGGCCTGCAAAGCTCCACCCAACTCAGGGTCCACTTATTTCAACTACGGGTCAGGCAACGGGTCAGCTTCAGATGGCCAGGTATACAATGCAAGTGACCTCAAGGATGGGCTGGAACGCAACCTCATCATGGGTTTTCCAGATCCAGACCCCCTACCCAATGACACACAAGATGTGCCCAACTTCATCGTTGGTGATGACGCGTTCTCCCTCAGAACCTACCTCATGAAGCCGTACACTTCAAGATACCTCACCCGTGAAGAAAGGATCTTCAACTACAGGCTATCCAGGGCAAGGCGGGTGGTGGAGAATGCCTTTGGCATCCTGGCCAACAGGTTCCAGATACTTCTCACCACCATGCAGCATGACCCAGAGACTGTGAGGAGCATCGTGGAAGCTTTCTGCATCCTGCACAATCTCATGCGCACCTGCTACCCAGTGTTGCAGAACAGGCTTGTCGACCGTCAACAAGGGAATAGGGACATGGAGCCTGGTGAATGGAGGCAAGGATGTACAAGGCCCGAACAGAGCTTCACGTGAAGGGAAGAAGCAGCGCAACCTACTGAGACACTGGTGCAACTCCCCAGCTGGAGCAGTGGAGTGGCAAGACAGGATGATAGATGATTAATGGATGCTTCCCTGAAGCTGTCGCATAACACTGATGAGATTGTGCCATGTATGTTGAGTGGTCCTACAATGAATAGGGCATTAATAAAGAGCTTTGTTTATTTTAAAATGTGTTGATCAATGAATAAATTGTTATTGATAATAAAGATGCATACGTGTGGCAGCTGGGATGGTGGACCGTACAGTCCCACTATGGTTGCACTGGAGGTTTATCTATCCCACAACTATCCTTATCTATCCCACAAACATGCAAAGGCTTAACCATTTTTAAAAAGTTTTCACCAACACTTTATTAAGGAAAAAAAAATGAATCAAGCAAAGATAACCTTTATTAACTTTCTTCGGTAAACTTTATGATTTTATTAAATAAGCAAAATGAACCAAGTAAAGTGTCTTAAGAAAAGATAAACTTAACAAGTAAACAACTCAGTCTCTGACACTATTCTCAGTCACTGAGTCATGTCCATGGTCTCAGCTGTTAAGCGAGCAGGGACTGTGGAGGTGGCTGTGGCTTGAGTGCTGGTCTGAGGCACCATTGGGGTGCTTGGCCCCAAGGGTACAACAGGTGGTGGTGTGTTCAGGAAGCTATCCGAGAGCTGACTCAGTCCCGTGAGGTTGAGAGGCCCTTCATCAAGGACTTGAGATGTCAGGCCCAATACTGATGACAGATTGTCCATTGACGGGCTTGGCTGTGGGGTGGAGGAAGGTTTGGGAGGAGTGTAGTAGGGCTGTCTGGTCTACAGCTGGGTGAGGACTGGCATCTGTGGCGTCCGATGAACCTGGGCCTGGACTGAGAAGTTCTGCTTCTACTGTGGGAAGTTCTGGTAGTCATAGCCTTGGTAGGTGAGGGGATGTTGAAAGCCGTGTAAGGGGTGTGACATCACCTGGGGTGGAGGAGCAGGCCTGGACTGGGTAGGAGCAGCTTCAGCTGGGCCTTGAGGGTTGTGCAGAAGTGCTGTGATCTTCTGCTTCATCACCTGGTACTGGACCTCGGGCAGGTCCCTCAGGGTCTGGCTCACGTAGGTGATGAAGGTGTTCCGGCCTGAGGATGCTCTGTCCAAGTGGACCAGCTGAGAGAGAAGTTCTGTGCTGGTCTTCATTGTGTCCCTGATCTCCAACAGCACACTGTGGTCCTGCCCTCCAGTCTGCCTCTGCTTGCATCCTCTGGAGCTGGGGGTGGGAGTGGGGGTGAGGGTGGGTTGGCCTCTGGTGGCTGCTGCTTCTTCCTCCATTTGTGACAGCAGGGCGTCATCCTCCACGGGATCCTCCAAGTCTGCCAGCATGGGGAGTGAAGCTGTCAGGGGGGTCTCTGCTACGGGCCCCTCTGAAGACACCTGCCTGGACAGGGTAGCTGGCTCCTGGCTGGAAGAGGACTGGCTGTCTGTGGGCTGTCTGAGGGAGAGGGGTCTCAGAGGGCCTGCTCCTTGGTGGCGGATCTCACACTATAGTAAGCTGCACTTGGCCATGATGTACATCTTCTGGTCAGTGAGCTTGACAGCGGCCTGCCTGGATTTGTTGAGGTGAAGCTTGCCATACCAGGTGTGCATGTGCTTCCACCATCCAAGGAGTACTTCTGCAGTGTACCCCAGGCTCTCTGCCTTGTCTCTCCAAGCTGCCTGCTTCTTCTTGGTGTCCCGATACAGTCTGTGGCCCTTTCTCCAGAGGTACTCGTTCTCCCTCAGCCATTCCAGTACCTCATCCTCATGCTCCTCGGAAACGGTGTACTGTTTCCTCTCTCCCTTCTCCTTCCCTTGCCTCTTCCTCACTCTGGCAGGGGCTTCAGCAGGGCCTTCAGGGGTTTGAGCAGCAGGGCCTTCAGCAGCAGGGCTTTGAGGCCTTGGGGCTGGTCCATCTCAGCAGCAGCAGCAGCAGCTTCAGAGTCAGTGCCAGGGGGTGGGATGCTCGTTCTGGCCTTCTTCACCTTGCCAGGGCTTGAATGAGTTGGCACGGGCTTCCTCTTCTTGCCTGACTGACGAACCAGTGTGTTCCTGCTAGATGTATGTGGCAGCACGTCTTTCCCCTGTATGCTGACTGCGTGTGTGCTGCATCCTTTTGTTCCTGTGCAGTGAATGCTTTGTATCCGATATACATCCGCGAGGCATCTGCTTTGTTTCCTATTGGCATCCGTGATGCATCCGCTTCATCCGATATGCATCCGCCCCTTCCGCTATGCATCCACTTCGCAATTCTCCCCCGGAACCCCTTCGGAGGTGTCATCCACTTCCATCCGCTGTCATCCGCTAGGCTTCCTATGAACATCCGATTAACATCCACGCTACATACTACCCACGTCCGTTCTTTTCCTTTCTTTTCCGTTCTGTTTATGCAAATTTTTGCCACTTTTTGGAGCGGATGACAACGGATGGAGCCACCCCCGAAATTTTGCTCGTCCGCTGTGTCCTTTATGCATATGTTTTGCGTCCGTCGGCCAGTGGGACCGGGCCTTTAGTCACAGGCTGGTTTGTTTGTTTTTGCAGTCGCGCAGATGTTCTAATAGCGAAAGTCCCGGGAGATGTCTGAACGCGTTCTGTATTAGTCCTTCCTAACACAATCAGAACCGTCAAGCACAGACTCTTCTTTCTCTCTTTTAGACTCCACTTCCCAGGAGTCTAAAATACAAGAAAAACGCAGCGCAATAAGAAATAATAGAAACTTGGAAGAGCAATTGAAATATCTGGCTTCCATCTAATTCAGCTTAATCTGCACATGAACAACCAGTAAATCATGGACTGGGTGCTGAAAGAAATAGGATCAATAATAGGATACAGTGTATAAGCAAACTTTCCACTGAACAGAATGTAAAAAGAATACATTTAAAAATTAATATATAGCCTAGTACTCGAGAATGTCTGTGTTACTGTATGGCCAAAGTCCACTTTGTTGTACTATACAATAAAATCAGGCAAAATAGAATATAGAGATTTCAAGTATGCTGTTTATAATAAATACTGTATTTCAGACATACTGTAACAAGGGTTATCACAGAATGATGTATTGGATTTACAGCATAGATTGTAAATCATCTGGATTTATATGATTTTCTCCAACTGGCTGCTCAGGTAGATATTAGTATACATATCAAATAGAAGAGCAGAGAAAATTTAGGATTTAGGTCATATTTTCATTATAAGCATACTGTCATTTTTATATACTGTCATTTTCTGTAATTATAGAAATTGGATAGCTTTTATCCTCCCTACCCAACATTAATATAATAGGAATAATTATCATGTATGGCCCTTTTTTCTTGTGTGAAAAAAGCAAAAGAGCTCAGATTTTATCATGTTGATAATAGCAATTAGAAACACTTAACCTTAATTCCACTTCCCAGTTGAAAATGTCATTTGATAGGCAAAATAAATGGAAACTATTCTGTCTGAAGAAATACTTTCCCATCAAATTAGTTCAGTGGGTGTAGGAATTTAGTTCTCATCATTGGAACCAGAGATTTATAGCAATTACAGAATAAAAAAATAACAGAGTTGGAAGGGACATTGGAGGTCTTCTAGTCCAACCCCCTGCTTAGTCAGGAAACCCTACCATTTCAGATAGATGGTTGTCCAATCTCTTCTTAAAAATTTCCAGTGTTGGAGCACCCACAACTTCTGGATGCAAGTCATTGTACTGATTAATTGTTCTAACTGTAAAAAAATTTCTCCTCCATTCTAGGTTGCTTCTCTCCTTGATTAGTTCCCATCCATTGCTTCTTGTCCTGTCTTCAGGTGCTTTGGAAAATATGTTGATTCCCTTTTCTTTATGATAACCCCTAGATGTTGGAATATTGTTATTGTTGAAAGGCTGTCAAAGTGCCTTTCTTCCGAGGATTTGAATTTTCCTGCTGGGAGAGCTTTGGCGCAAGGATATGGACAACTGCTTGAAAGCCGGATCTTTTTATTTTTCAGGAAGGTGAGAGGCAGCGAGGCTGCATTCCTGGGGCTAGCTAGCTAACTTTGAATGGTAAGTCCCGGGTTGTTGTGTATGGAAATTGGTAGGCTCCAAGTTCCCTATTATGATTGGCTGAAAAGGCCATACTCAGATTGGCCATGAGAGAACCAATCTGATTGGCCCACCTGACGGCGGGAACACTTAAAGTGGTGTCATTGGCCACAAGCCACGAGCAAGCTGCTATAAAAAGGGCTGCTGCGGCTTGGGCTCTTGTTCCGTTACCATTGCTTACTGAGTTAAATAAAAGAGTTGTTGTTGGAACCCAGTCTTGCACAACTTATTTCCGAACGGAACACTGGTGACAAAGGTGAGATCGTCGTAGAAGAGCGAGACCTAAGCACGCGGCAATCTGAACCGAGCAAGAGAGATGGCCGGTAACAACTTGTCGCCCGCACCATTCAATCCTGATGAGGAGGATTGGGAGTCATATATCGATCGCTTTCTTATGTTTTTAGAAAGCAACGAACTGCAGGAAATATCTGACCAAAGGTAGAGGGCTGTCTTCCTTACACACTGTGGACCAGCCATTTTTAAAATGGCGAAGGAGCTAGCCAAACCAAGAGACATCAAACAGATGACTTGGCCCGAGCTGAACAGAATGCTCCGAGCACATTACGCACATGTGGTCTCCAACTTGATAAAAAGACATGAGTTCTACAAGAGAGACCAAAAAAAGAAGATGAAACCGTCAGAGATTTTGTAGCAGCCCTGAGACACATCGGAGGAGCCTACGAGTTCTAGAACATGGACGAGGCCATGAGGGACCGCATGATCCTCAGTTTGAGGGACGCTACACTTCAGAGTAAGCTGCTGAATAGACCAAACATAACTGTGGCCGAGGCTATTGCAGAAGCCACTGCCGCCGAAGCAGCAAAGAAATCCGCAACCACCATGCGCCAAATGAATTTGATTCCAGATCCACCAAACCAAGCCAGAGAGAAGAAGGCAGAGGGAAGCAAGACACAGCCTACAGCGACCACCCACTATGAAGATCTCAAATCCCAGAGTGACACTGATGATGAAAATGAAGATGTCCATAGACTTCAATCAGACAAGAAATGGCAGGAAAAGAGAAGAAACAGGCGGGAGTTTCAGTGTGCTGGATGCGGAGGCAACCATCCGCGATCTGAATGCAGGTTCCTAGACGCCATCTGTAGGGCTTGTAACAAATGGGGGCACATCGAAAGGGTCTGCCATTACAAAAAGATCTATAGTCCTAAAAGACGCGGCAGCATCCCCCCCAGACATAAAGAGAGATAAGTCGGAAGCAGATGGAACTGAAGCAAAAGAACCAGCGACAGAGAGGAAATGCACTAAACGGTAACCATCGGAAATGCCAGGGCAGCAAATGGAAAAGAGATCCAGATAGAGGTGAACATAGAAGGGAAGCCCTGTGAGATGGAAGTCGACTCTGGGTCCTTTTTATCTATGGTATCCTGGAACACAATCCGGCGCCTGATACCGGACATCAAACAAAAAGAACTACAAAAACAAAGACGCACCTAGACCTAGGAACAAAACTGACCTTCAAGCATTCCTAGGTCTCATAAATTTCTGCAATGTGTTCCTGCCCCATGAGGCAACCATAGCAGAACCCTTAGATCAGTTGTTAGACAAAAAAACTATCTGGAAATGGGGCCACTGGGAACAAGCAGCATTTCAAGGTATCAAAGACTTATTAACGTCTAACACCGTTTTAATTCAGTATAGCAACACCTTTGACGGTCACCTGTGATGCATCGCCTTTTGGAATCGGTGCCATCCTGAGCCACAAGCTAGCAGACAGCAGAGAGGCACCGGTCACCTTCTATTCAAAAACGCTTTCCAAATCAGAACGCAATTACAACCAACTTGACCGAGAAGCCCTCGCAATCATTGCTGGAATCAAAAGATTCCATGAGTACCTTTACGGCAGAACTTTTTCGATCATCACTGATCACAAACCCCTGTTAGGGATCCTAGCAGGAAACAAGCTGACCCCGAACATTCTGTCACCTAGAATGATGGGGTGGTCTGAATTCCTCACTGCCTACAACTACATGCTGATCCACCGCTCAGGAAAGACCATCACCCATGCTGATGCTCTGAGCCGTTCTCTGCTACCCATCACAGAAGGCGACCCAGCTCCCACCGTCTCCACACTCCAACTCGAGGCCTGGCCGAACCTACCACTAACTGCAGCGGACGTCGCGAGAGCCACCGCGAAAGACCCTTTGACAGCTCGCATCCTGCATTGGGTAGGAAAGGGCTGGCTGGAAGAGAACAAAACGGAGACTTTTAAGCCATTTTGCACCCAACAGACTGAACTGTCTATCGAGAAGGGCTATATTTTATGGGGTGACAGGGTGGTGATACCAAACAAACTCCAGGAAGATGTTTCATGCATGTTGCACGAAGTGCATCCGGGCATAGTTAAGATGAAAGCCCTGGCCAGGAGTTATGTCTGGTGGTCAGGGCTGGACAAGGACATTGAACATTGGGTGGCAACATGCCATGACTGTCAAAAATCGAGGCCTACCTCCCCACAGGCACCAGTGAGAGAATGGGAAACTCCCCGGGGCCCATGGTCTAGACTACATATTGACTTTGCTGGGCCGACAAAAGGCAACACCTTTTTAATAGTTGTGGATGCCTACTCAAACTGGTTAGAAGTCATACTCATGGCTTCTATAACCACCGAGGCAGTGATGAAACAGCTAGACAAACTTTTCACCACGTATGGACTGCCTGATGTATTGGTGTCACATAATGGGCCCCAGTTTACCATGTCGGCATTCGAGCAGTACTTAGCTGCCCAGGGCATCCGGCATGCTTTAACTGCACCGGCCCATCCGGCTGCAAACAGCAGGGCTGAATGCATGGTTCGGTACACTAAGGAGGGCCTGGATAGAATGGACAAATGGGACGTACAAGAAAAGCTAAATCGATTATTAACCCTATAGCATATTACTCCTAGCAGCACAACCAATAAAAGCCCAGCAGAACTCCTAATGGGTAGGAAATTGCGTTCCTACCTCGACAGACTGCACCCCACTTATACACAGGATAAACCCCCTGACTCCTCCAGCAAATACTGTGCATTTGAAATAGGCGACCTGGTCTATGCCAAAAACCTTACCAGGGATCCGTTATGGCTTCCAGCCACAATCACCCAGATCACAGGCCCCCGGTCTTACTGACTACTCCTAGACGACAGAAGAGAATGGAAGCGGCACATCAACCAGCTTCGTTCTCGAACCCTCGAACGCAACAACACACCAGCGCCAAAAATAAATATTGATCAAAAAACAACCAAGGAGGGGGGGCGGAAATACAAAATAATAAAAAAGGGAGAGACGAACCTCCCATAACAAGACAACAAACACTACACAAAGACTCTCAAACAAATCACAAAGAGCACTCACAGTTAGATAAACCCCAAAAGAAAAGTCCGGGATCAGGAGAACGAAGCGAGGTCTTCCTGGAAGGAGACAGCCAGGCCAGATCGACCAACCCAGACAAACCAGGAGGGAGCGGCGGAGTCATCTCAACTTACCCGAGAGACTCAGGCGGGAGCGGCAAGGCTGACTCATCCTTCCAGGAGGTTCCATGGAGAAGTCACAGAGAGACAGTGATCCCGTCCGAACCACTTGAAGACCACGCCAAGACTGAGCTGCGCAGGCCAACCAGGACTCGAAAAAGCCCCACCTATCTGCGTGACTACGTGACACACATTGGACTGAACCAAGGGGGGAGGGGCGTTGTGTATGGAACTTGGTAGGTTCCAAATTCCCTATTATGATTGGCTGAAAAGGCCGTACTCGAATTGGCCTTTAGAGAACCAATCTGATTGGCCCGCCTGATGGCGGGAACACTTAAAGTGTCATTGGCCACAAGCCACGAGCAAGCCGCTATAAAAAGGTCTGCTGCCGCAGCTTGGGCTCTTGTTCCGTTACCATTGCTTACTGAGTTAAATAAAGAGTTGTTGTTGGAACCCATTTCCAAACGGAGCATGGGTTTTTATACCTTTTTTTCCTTTTGTGTGTGAATGTTCGTTTAGTGTTTAATGTTTAATATTTACATGTTAAAATCCTGTCAGAGTTTATTTTTCGCCAGAAAGCAAACTTAGCGAGGTGCGGAAAATAAACTCTGCTGGGTGGCTTGATTGTATTATTGTTTTTTTTCCTAATCTCTTTTAGTTTTATAATGGTTTTTCCTATTTGTTTTGTGGTAATCTTCTGTTTCCTTTGTAATTTATTCTGTGTCTTTTGTCTGTTTGTTTTGCTGATTTGGCATGTCCTGTGTTTGTAAGGGTTTTCTTTTCCTTGTTTCCCTAGCTTTCTTAATTGTTTGGCTTTTGTCTAAGGGGCTTCTTTTAATACCTTTTTTTATTTATTTTCCTATGCAAGTTTGTTTTATGGCTGGCCTGATGTTCCCTTCGGGCTTTTCCTGCTTGAGTGATACCACTGTCCTCATGAAGTTCCCTTTCCACACTATCATGTCACTCCTAGTCGTGCTTTTCATTAAACTGGACAAACCCAATTTCAGCAATTGTTCTTTATAAGTTTTAACCTCCAGTCCCTTCATCATCTTTGTCTCAAAATATTTTTTACATCGTGGGGACTTAGCACTTAGACTTATGTACCACCCCATTATATCTTACATTGCTTGGCTTTCCATCTAAATACATATTGTATTGAAAATATTTTTAAAATGCAAATATGTTATTTCTTTTACTTTAACTGAGATTCAGAACCCAGCTGTTATGGATTTCCAGGCGGAAAACTTTCCAGTTCGATTTATTTAATTTGTTTATTATTCATCCCACTTCTTCTATCAAATTAATCTGGATGTTGTACCTGGGACATTCTGCATACACAACATTCTCTAGCACTGTTACACTTTCTTTTAAAAAGATATTGTACCACAATACATTATGGAACAGTGCACTGTATTATCTCATTTGAAAGTGACCAGTAGATCTGTAATCCAATATGATGCAATCTCTGAAAAAAAGCAACCATTCAGAGTGATGTTGATTTACCCAAGGTGGAATTGTTAGCAGGGATGGGATTCAAATTTTTTAACAACCGGTTCTGTGGGTACAGTTTAGTTGGTGGGCATGGCTTGGTGGTCATGTGACTGGATAGGTGTGGCCAACTCAATATCACTCACATTGAGGCATGCATCTCCTCGCCTGGCCTCTCATGATTGTGGGGATGCTGCAACAGTCGTAAGTGTGACAAATATTCATAAGTCACTTTTTTCAGTACCATTGTAACTTTGAATGGTCACTTCACGCAAGCAAAGTACCAGCAAAGGAGGGGAATAAAACTCCAGAGACGTTCCAGAGACAGGAAGTCTAGTCCTGCCAAGAATGTGATAAGGGTTAATGGAGAGGCAGTTTCTGTAAGCAACACCAGAATGTTTCTTTCCTACCTTCCTTACAGGATTAGGCCAGTAATTTCTACTAACAACCAGTTCTCCGAACTGCTCAGAATGTTAACAACCAGTTCTAGTGAATAGGTGTGAACCTATAGAATCCCACCACTGGTTGTTAGTCATAAATCACAGTAAGGTTCTTACTGTGTTCTAGCCAAAATCGTAATACTTTGAACCAGTTCTTATCAGAATATAGAGCCTTGTTACCAGAATCCACATTCTTGCTTGTCTCTTTCAAAGAAATAGAAACATTAATCAAAGGTACTCCTTCTTACTGAAAACAGTTATTCAAAGAGACCCATCAGAATGAAGATATCTAATTTGCTTCCCTTATTATGACCCTTTGTCTTTGATATATAATGCAGGAACTCCAGGAGTAAAAAACATAACAAATTTACAAGACTTTTTTTTTTTTATTAGTATCTTTTGATGCTTGCTTATTGCAATTCTTTGTTGGGGTAGGGAGAGAGAGAGATCATTAGAGGAGTCACAATGATCCATGTAATACATTTGGAAAAAGATGTATCTTCTATTACTGCAATCAACAGTTCATTATTTAGGATTGTTTTCTGTGCATTATGTTTTTTGTTGCCAACTTTTTAAAATCATCATGTCTATTCATTAATGTATTAATCACATTTATATGGCTGCCCATAAAATATACTCCTGCACTTGTCTTGACTTGTAACTTTGCAATCATAATCAAACCCAGGTAACACCAGTATTTTCTCTTGCTCCCTTTATTAATAGCCTATTGTTTAAAAAACAGCTTGAATTCATAATTAGGCATAGCAATGTAGTATTTTTCCCTTTTAGCTGCTATTGAAACACATTTTGAAAGTTTACCAAATCTATAACGTTTTGCTATATATTATCTTAGATTATAAGTTAACTGGCCTTTTATGGCTATTACTGAAGATGTATTTAGAGAGAATTGGAAGCTGTAGGTGTGCTTCCCCTGTTCCATCAGCCATAACTGATCCTCACTGCACCCATTTTCTCCTTGCCTTTGCTCTCCCCACAATTTCCTGAATCCCTTTCATACTCATCATCTCTCTTGTCTCTTGTTTATAGCAACAACATCTTTCCTGAGCTTCCATTAGAATATTAAAGGGCATGTTCTTGCACAGGAACAGGAATCTCAAATACAAAGGCCAAAAGGTATAAAAACCCACCCACTCTCAACTCCATTTTGTCAGCTGTCGCAGAACCGCACATTCTCTCTCTCTGTGTGTTGGTTCTCTTCGCCAATAAACAGGATCTTTCTTTCCAATCAGCCTCCATTTTATTCCTGCTTGGAACTGGAACTGGATTTTTTCCCTTTCAACAAGGGTTTACAGAGTCAGATAAATTATGGCATGAAGTACTTGGATGAAACTGATATCTACAGTCATTTGAATTAGGGGATCGCCCAGGTTCTAATATTGAGATTGCTTTGGCTGCCTTTGTGAATGACCAACCTTCAAAACTAGGTTGGTACAGTGTAAACAACCTAATTTTCTTGGATGGCCTTCAGTGTTACAACATGGTATCATTCTGAGTAAGTAAACTTGAGCTGGAAGCATTCATGTCATTGTTTCAGTCTTTTCTATCCCAGTTGTCCAGAAGGTGGTGCTATGACACTGCAATTGTAATACAAATATTATAGTAGTTAAACAATTATATTGGATATTGAAATTACAATGTCCTCTGCACTGTCCCAGCAGGTAGTACAGGATTATTATCTCTATTTCAGGATGAAAATTTACCTACTTAGAGGGTCATTACATTCATGGATAGAACTAATACTTTTCCAATTTCTGCTTCACTGAATTTCCAATAATTTTCCTTTCCTTCTTAAGCATGGAAAAATTATTTGTTTTTCTGGTTTGGAAGTTGACTTCATGGACCACAATAATGCTGCCTTTCCTAGGAGAACATTGAAGGAAATATATCTACTGAGCCACCAATTTGTTTATTGATAAGAATTTAGAACATAAGTTTCTAACGTTTCTTCCTCCAACAAGCTCGTGGCATATATGGTTTTCTCCCATTCAACTTTTTTTAACCCAGAGCCACCAGCTAAACCTCATGACTGAGTGTGGTTTCACCTGGAACTTCAATCATTGTTCTAATTATTGTATGTTTCATGATCATCATTGAATACAAGCAATGTTTATATTGGGGGCTGCCACAAAGAAGAGGAGTTCAACCTATTTTTCAAGGCATCAGAAGACAAACAAGAAGCAATGGATGGAAACTAACCAAGGAGATAAGCAATCTAAAAAGAAGAACTTTCCTGACAGTGAGAACAATAAACCAGTGTAAAATGGCTTGTCTTCAGAACTTCTGGGTGCTCCATCACTGGAGGCTTATAAAAAGAGACTGGACAGCCATTTGTTTAAAATGGTATAGGGTCTTCTCTTGAGCAGAGGGTTGGACTAAAAGATCTTCAAGGTTCCTTCCAAGTCTGTTATTTTGCATTTTGTACTTTATATTGGGAAACTACTTCTGATTTGCTAGTAGCTCTTTTCAGATATTGTCCGAATACCTGATAGGAGAAGGAATTCTGTATACCAGGCCTCCATCTGGGTTTTAGCCAAAATTTGGCAAAATAAGATGAAAACCATTCTCCTATGAACAGGCAATAATAATCTACACAAACTAAAGTCTGTGAACATTCAGTGCTGTTGTGTTGTTCTGGAATCCTGATGCAAGGCAGATATTTCCTAAGGAAGGTGTTTATTCCATCAACCTGGTAGAAGAGCTGAGAACTTCCTGTGGCCCTTCAAATGTTGCTGAATTGTTACTAACAGCTACTTCACCCAACATGTCAAATAGTGAGAGATACAAGGAAGAAGTTATTGTACTGGGAGGCCACAATATTCTCTCCACAATAGAAATGTTAAAACTATGAGGGAGAATTGTCTCTTATGTCTATGATACTTGTCTATGATACTATTTAGAAGCACATTTAGAAATGAATGGTCTATATGTTGATGTGATTTTGGACAGATTGCCAGAGAACCATCTACTCTCATACCCATTCCTTAAAAATTAAAAAAGACAAAGAAAAATGAAAATCCAGGCTGTTCTTAAGACTGAAGATTACACTAATCTGATCACAGGAACAGATGAAAACCCTCTTGATTTTGGAAAACTAAAAGATATGAATCAAAATGAAATTGGGGCTTACCAGGTGTGGTAGTTCTGCTGGTGCTCTTTGCACTTTGTAGTTGGGCTAGTGAAAGTTCTGCTAGTAATCTTGGTTGCTGCTGTACTTTGATAGGTGTGGCACTTGTGACAGAAATAGAATTGGTAGGAATTCCTCACATTGATATGCTGAAGTGTATGGCTCCAGTGCTGCTACTCATTTCTAAATTAGTAGTCAGGATAACATTACTTGTTGATAATGGAGGGCTATGGACCATTGAAGGCCTCCCTGTCCCAACTGAGTCCAGGGATTATTTTCTGTCCTGTCTCATAAAGTGGATTTGTGGCTATGCAGATGCAGATAGATAATTCCACAAAACATCCATAACAAAGTACATTTATTGGTACTTGAGATATCTTCATAACTCACATTTGTGACAAAGCTCTTCTATAATGACCAATTCTTTGTATATCAGCATTGCAGGTAAAAAATGGTTATTGTCCTAACCCATCACATAGCAATAGAAAGAAATCAATCCATGAGTGCAGGCAAGAATGGAGGGAAACTGTTAGGAATGTAAGTCACCTAATAGTGATTTAGGTTGGAAATATATAAACTAGGATAGACATTTTAATACTGCCTCTTTAAGAGAATCCATTTATCCTCATTGACTGATATTCTTGGATTCGATATAAGTCTGATATTGAACTGTTTTTGACACTGGACTTTGCTATTGGATTATCCCTGGACTGAAAACTGACTGATCTTACCTGTGAATGACTTTGGACTGTTTATCTTGAACTTTGCTTTAAAGTTTCTGGAACTAAAAACCTACATTTACTGTACAGTGTATCTGTGTGCTGTGTGTGTATTATTCAAACACTATTCTCACATATGACTCCTTGTATGCGCTCATTCTCCAAATGGGGAATTACCTCAACAGAAACCTCCCTCAACCCCTCGAGGGTCAATTTAGTGACCAATCAGGATTATAGAAGTAGCCATGTGACATGAACTACATTTCCCAGGATACCTTTAACTACATATACCATGATGCATTCCCTTAAAGGAATAGCTCACAATTCCTAAGTAACTAACCAATTCCCATAGACTGGCTGGGACAGCACAGGGGTTGTACTGATATCATTCCTTGTGATTCTGGCAACTAGTGTGGAAAGATGTCTGTTGCATCTGAAGGAGTATTTGTTAAAGTTGTGTGTTTACTGGTTTGAATCAATGTTGGGGAAGGGTTTCATTTCAGATGGCCTGAGATATCATCATTTCAGATGATATAAGCTATGCTTGTACAAACATCATTTGTGGTTGTGTTGAGCTCTACTGAGGCTCTATTGTTATGTTATAGAGCTGAACGTTTCAGATGAAGGAGAAGTGAGGTAATAACAGGCACTTCTGGTATGGGATAAGGAAATGTGAATTTCCCCAGAGAGATCCTGATCAAAGCTTTCTTACAGCAACATCATTCCCTGTGGGGCTGGGCATGATTGGGGAAACTTGTACTTCTGCTGAGGGAGTTCTTGTGGATGCAGGGTTTGAACTGACAACAATTGCTCATATGACTTCACGACTTCAACAGGGCAACTCTCTGGCTCCAATTAGACTGAGGATTTAGAGAGCCAAAAAGAAAAGAGAAAACTTAACAGGCAGGAAATTGAACAAATGCTCAAACATTCAAATTGGAAAGCTGATTTAGGCAAAGCTAAAGTGGACACACACACACACACACACAATGGGGGAGGTAGGCAGGCAGTGACAGTGACAGTGGAAGAAAGAATAAATCTAACTATATCTTGGAATAATAAGACTATGTCAAACCAGAATTGTTATCAGGTAAACAATTTGAATGTATTTAGCATGTGGTCACATCAGGTTCAGGACTTTATCAATGTGTAAACACCAGAGATTGAACTTGATTCAAATCAAGTTTTTAATGAAGAGCCATAGTTAATGCAGTGACAGCATGCTTAAATCTGTCTCTGTAATCCCAACCAATCTTACACAGATCAATGCAGGGAAGCCGAGTCCCAAGGTTGGAAGTTTCTTTGGGGCTGCAGCTAGGCACATTGACTCTAGTCAATTGACAAATAATAACCTTAAATCTTCTTTGAGATGGACCTCCCTTTTCCTAAGTAGTATGGAAGAGAGGCATTAGTCTCCTAGACTCAGCTCTGTAAAAGGTCTTGCTTTTTACATTTTAATAAAGAAATGGTTAAATCAAGCAGACAGAAAGTGCGAATCAGTAAAAGGAAAACACTTTAGCAAGCGACATATATTTAGCATGAGTTGCACTGCTTTCCCCTCCTCGAGGGGTTTCAAAAATCATTTCAAAAAATGACTGAAAGAAATGGAGGAGGAACATTAGAGAACAGGGTGGGGAGAGAAGTAGGAGGATGAATTGCAACTGTCACCTGGAACCATGCCAGTAGGAATTCCTCAGGATTCTTAAAGTCCATCCAGAGTATATCCCATGGGAGAGAAAGAGAGCATGTAACAAAGCTGCTCCTTTTATCATTTTGTTTAAAGCATGTTGATCCACTTATACAACATGAACACTTGATGGTGTCTTTCCTTGCAAATGACTGTGCTGCCCCGTATTGCTTCTTTTATAGAGTCTTGCACGCGTGTGCACACACACACACATCTCCCCAACATCATTTCTTTAACTTCCTGAAGGACACCTTCACATAATACTTTCCCAGCCTATAACTTTGTAGAGTGAGATGGAAGCATATGCATTTAAATAAATAAATACATCTATTTGCATGATGTTTGGAGCTGCTACAGCCACTCTGATGCAGCAGAGGAAGCGATCTGCCTAGGACCTATTGATTGCTTTTGGCTAGCATCAGACAGGTTTCAAATGTGGGAAAATAGGATTCTTTGAATTCCAATTTATCAGGATTTTCAGATCTCCTACATCATTAAGACAGCACCGCTCTGTAGTAGAAATTTGTAATAGCTATGAGATCCTATAGATGGCACTAGCGCTAACAGCAAACTGCAGTCTAAAACCTATATAGAGCCTCTTGGCTACTTGCATGATCTTATTTCTTATCTTGGTGAAGGTGAAAAGTCTTGGAGTTTCCAGACATATAGGTAATCTCATTTACTAACATCACCACTAGTCTTAAGGATTGGTTGGGAGTTTGTACCAATGTGGTTGGCAGCTTTCACCCATGTGGCATCTATTCTTCAATCCAGATGCTGTATCTATGTTGCCTTTGTCTTCTTGTAAAAACCCTATAAATGTAATAAATGCTGCCCAAGCATTCAGACATGCACAATGACTGATCTTTGAAATCCATCACCGCTCATCTTCTAACATGCCAGAAACTATTTCTCTCCCCCTTCCCAGTTTATCCCCCCCAACTCCAAATTTGACACCAGGAAGTTGTGCTTGATGGTGGCACTGGCTGAAGCCAGAAAAGTTTTCTATTACAGCCATTTCAATCCCACATTAATTGCCAACAAGGAACCCCACAGATCGCTTTCATAGTGCATCAGTATATGTGTTGGCAGCTGGATAGATTGAGTTAGCAAATGGTCTGGTTGGTTTGGAAGTCTTCTGGTTCAGCCAGCACTGTCACCACATATGGTCTACAACACATGGAATTTCCCCTACATGACATATTTTTAGCCTTTTGGTTTTGCAAGAACCTGTTTCCCTACCCCCACTCCCACTGTGAACAAAGCAGTCCAGCAAAATAAGGGATGCTACCTGCTGGGAAGAAGGGGACTCCATTGGTTCAGCCCATGGCTTGATCCCTGCATAAGTGGAGCAGGGAAGCAGACAAATTGTGCCACTCAGTGAAATCTACCATCCTCCTCACTTGCCTCTTTGGGCTGCTGGGGCTATTTTGGCCATGAGTGCTGCAGAAGCTCCCTCAAAGAAAGGATTTGTGGGAGCACCCCATCTGGAAGGACTGGGCTCGGGACAAACCCCAATTCCCACCAGCTGCATGACTGCTTCTGGTGCTCAGCAAAAGAGTTGCCCTCTGGCACTTTGGCGCCTATATGTGCCAATCAGGTTGAGCTAAGACATGTCATCTTTGGGGGAACATTGGCAAGGGAGAGAAGGAGAGGTGTGTCTCCTGCTTTTCTGGCTGGTGAGGGCCACAGACAACGCTTGGGCACTGATGTTGGCATTCCTGGAAGACACCTACTTTTGCCCACTGCTGGCAGAAACTTTGTCTGAACTGTAGTGGGACCCAGGGACTTCTCACCTTGCTTCCCGGTTCCAGCCTGCCACCCCCTGCCCTCTGCCTGCTACTTGCCATAGGCTGCATAGCCAGCAGGATGGTCCCTCCTGGGAGATCAGCACTGCTGCTCCTGCTGCTGCCAGTCCACGCCACTCAGAACTGCCCACTGGGAGTTCTGCCCTATTAGTTGCAGGCTCCTTTGTCTCCCATCTGCCATTGCAGCAGGGTGTCTGGTGAGTCAGGCATGGAGAGCCCTGTTGGCCCAGCCAACTGATGGAGGTTCGGTGGGGCATGCAGTCTGGGGACTCATACATTCGGGGCTGATGTTTTTTCTGGTGGAGTGCTGAGTTGTCCCCATGTCCAGTGGGCTAGGGTGACATGTTCAGCACCCAATTGGCAGGAACAACCCATTGGCACTGACCAGTCCATGCTAATTCCTCTGCTAGATTCAGGGACGCCCACTCAGTCGCTGTCCGACCTCTAGCCACCAGCCATGTCAACCCACCCACACTAACCCGTCCACACCAACCCAGTCATACTCACCAGCCATGTCTACCTGTTCACACCCATCTGGCCCCAGTGAATTATGCTAGACCCATAATCCACACATTATATATAAAAATGTTCTTGTGCCTTTTGTTCTTTGTTGGAAACAGTTCTCCTGCTTCAGACTTATGTTTCTATATCCTGCTCTAAGTTCTTCTTTGCCTTGCATTTCAACCTCTGGCTTTGTTCTTTATATCATATCAATGGCTTCAAATGTGGCACTTAGAAGCCATTTTAAGGCACCCCATCCTCTAGGGGTATTAGGGTTGTCTTACCTCTTACAGTATTTTTTTCCAGAGGGTAAGTCATCTGTGTACCACATTTGGTTGAAATTGCTCGAGGTGTTTCAGAGTTATGCTGGAGAGCAGGCGCGTGCACGCACACACACACACACATTTTATATATATAGATTGCTTAAATATTAGGTTTAGATTTTAAACTCCCATCTCATATTGCTATATAATTAGGTATGTTTATTCCTGCCATAACTTTAGTTCTTTATGTTGTAGAAAGTTGGCACCCACCCCTCTCCTGGAGGAATGAAATATTCTGGGAAGCATTAAGAAGGCAGAATATTATATTTCCCTGGATGAGGAAAAGGAGAAAAATGTTTTATAGACAGCAGCTTCCTGCAGCTCCCTGCACCCCCTTCAACTCCAGGATGATGGGATTAAGACATGACCCTCAGGAAATGGTAGGATTACCCATTTTACCACATAGCACCTGGGAAGATTGCATTAACTAGCACGCAGGTGAAGCCATGTGGTCCAGACAAAGTCTACAAAGTTAACTAAGACCCCTGCCCCTGGAGTCTGACAGTCAATGGGATAAATTTATTACACAGGAACAGGAAACACTAGGGTGGGGCCGAACAGAGGCATGGGGATTCTCAGCACCCCTTCCCTTTTCACCCAGGAGCTCCCAGGCATGTTGTCCAGTCCACCAGTAAACCTTCTTCCCAAGCAACTTCCATGAATCCAGTGTCTATTTCCCCACTTGGAACTGAACTCAGAAGGATATTGCTTCCAACACCATTTTTATTGGGAACATATTCCTCATTAAAAAAATATTGTAAGTGTCTTTATGCTGACCAAATCCTCAATGTTACATATTGAATTTCTGCTAGAAGAAAATCTGCAGTTTCCTTGACAATCATTGCTACAATTTTTTTTCACAAGGTGTTATGGCTGACTAGTACTTTAAAAATAGGTTTTATTAATGTTTCACATTACTTATCTTTCAAGTATTATGTCAGAGCATATTCATGAACTGGAAGAGAGCATGGCAACAAGGTCAGCCAATGAATAGGGATGGCAACTAAATCAGCCAATAAGGATAGTTTGGAAACTGAAACTAGAAGGAGCCCAGGCTGGAAACTGAAACTAAAAGTAGCCTAGGTGTGGCTCTATGTTAAGGGCCTGTCACATTGGCCGACAGATGCAAAACGTTTGTAAAAATGACACAGCGGATGAGAAAATGTTCCATCCGTTGTTATCCGCTCTCAAAAGTGCCCCAAATTTGCATAACCAGAGCGGACAACAACGGAAAGGAACGGATGGGGGGAGGACGTAGCCAGGATGGAAAGCGGATGCTACACGGAAGCCTAGCGGATGGAAGCGGATGGGAGTGGATGGCACATCCGCAGGGCTTCCAGTGGAGCACAGTGAAGCGGACGTGCAACGGAAAGAGGGGCTGCAGAGCGGATGCTGAGCAGATGACGCAGATGCAGAGTGGAAGCCTAGCAGATGCCTAGTGGATGACTAGCGGATGCACAGCGTTCACTGCGCATGCGGGGAGGATGCATTGCGTCAGCCCTGCTGATATAAAGGGAAGCAGCTCGCAAGCAGGTCACTATTCAGAGGAAAGACCTGCTGCCAGACACAGCTCCAGCCAGCCAGCCGGCCAGCCAGCCAACAACCATGGGGAAGAAGAGAAAGCCTCTGCCATCTGCTGCCAGCCCTGGCAAGAGGGACAGGGCCACCATCCCATCCCCTGGCCCTGACTCTGCTTCTGCTGGGGCTTCTGCTGCTGGGGCTGACTCTTCTGGTGCTGGAGCTTCTGCTGGCACTGCTCCTGGTGCTGGTGCTTCTGCTGGTGCTTATTCTGCTGACGCTGCTCCTGGTGCTGGTGCTTCTGCTGGTGCTTACTCTGCTGGTGCTGCTCCTGGTGCTGGTGCTTCTGCTGGTGCTTACTCTGCTGGCGCTGCTCCTGGTCCTGCTGGTCCTGCTGGTCCTGCTGGTGCTCCTGGTTCTACTGGTGCTGCTGCTGCTCCTGGTGCTGCTGGTACTGCTGGTGCTCCTGGTCCTGCTGGTGCTGCTAGCGCTGCTGGTGCTTACTCTGCTGCTGCTGATCCTGGTCCTGCTGGGGCTGCTGGTGCTTACTCTGCTGGTGCTGCTGCTGGTGCTGGTGCTGCTGGTGCTGCTGGTCCTGCTTTTGCTGCTACTGTTGTTGTTGCTGCTGCTGGTGGTGGTGGTGTGGAGGAGCAGCCCCTACAACCTCGAAGCCCCTCTGATGAGGGCCCAGATGGCCCTCCCAGAAGGAGGAAGAGGCATACGCATGAACAGGAGAGGAGGCAGCACTCCATCGAAGAGGAACATGAGGATGAGGTGCTGGAATGGCTGAGGGAGAACGAGTATCTTTGGCGGAAGGGACACAGGCTCTATCAAGACATCAAAAGGAAACAGGCTGCTTGGAGAGAGAAGGCGGAGAGCCTGGGCTACACTTCGGAGGTGCTCCTCGGCTGGTGGAAGCACATGCACACCTGGTACGGGAAGCTGCACCTCAAGAAATCTGGCCAGGTCACAGTCAAGCTGACAGACCGAGAGACTTATGTGATGGCCAAGTGCAGCTTCTTGGAGGGTGAGATCTGCCACCGAGGAGCAGCCCCTCTGACAACCCTCTCTCTTAGGCAGCCCGCAGAGAGCCAGTCCTCTTCTGGCCAAGAGTCTGCTCCTGTGTCCAGGCAGGTATCTGTGGAGCGTCCCACGATGGAGACCCCCCCCGACAGTTGCACTCCCCATGGCGGAGCGTGTGGAGGACCCCCTGATGCAGTGGGAGCAAGGAGAGGGCACTTCCACCAGAGAACAACCCACATCCACCCCCAGCTCCACCTCCACAGAAAGCAGGCAGAGAGGCAGACCAGAGGGGCAGAGCCACACTGTCCTGCTGGAGATCAGGGACACCATCAGAAGCAGCGTACATCTCCTCTCTCAGCTGGTACACACCGGCGTCCCATACTCCAACCGCAAGCCCTTCCTCACCTACGTCAACCAGACCCTCATGAACATGTCAGAATCACAGTACCAGGTGATAAAGGACAGGATCACCGGTCTTCTTCACAACCCTGCAGACCCAGCTGAACCTGCTCCCACCCAGTCCAGGCCTGCTCCTCCACCCCAGGTGATGTCACTGCCCTTCCAAGGCTTTCCACAGGCCCTCACCTACCAAGGCTACGGCTACCAGGAGCTCCAGCAGCACAGGCAGCCCTTCCCAGTCCAGGCACAGGTACATCGGATGCCACCGGTGCCACCAATGCCACTGATGCCATCGATGCCACCCACACCACCGATGCCACCCATGCCACAGATGATACCCACGCCTCACCTCACTCACCTGCAGACCAGACAGCCCCACTACTGCTCCTTTCTCCACCCCACTGCCAAGCCCGGCCTCAGAACGTCTGTCATTGGTATTGGGGCTGACACCCCATGTCCTGGAGGAAGGGGCTCTCAACATCACAGGACTGAGCCAGCTCTCTGAGAGCTTCCTCCACACACTGTCCCCTGTTGTCCCCTCGGGGCCAGGCACCCCAATGATGCCTCAGACCAGCACTCCAGCAGCAGCCACTTCCACAGCACCTGGACCCTTCACCCCTGAGACTGGGCATGCCTCAGAGTGACTAAGAAGAGTGCCAGAGACTGGGTGGCTATCTGTTGACTTTATCTTTGCTTGGGACGCTTGGGTCATTTTGCTTTTACAGCTTGTTATTAATAAAGATTATCTTTGCTTCATACACTTACTTCATTTATTTTATTAAATAAAGTCTTGGTGGAAACTTTTAGAAATGTTTTAAGCCTTTGCATGCTCATGGGATGGGTTAAGATTGCAGTGGGATGGGCAGGGATACCTGTGGGATGGATAATAGCTGTGGGATGGGTAAGGATAGCAGTGGGATGGGTAATAGCTGTGGGATGTGTGAGCATACCTGTGGGATGGGTAATAACTGTGGGATGAGTAATAGCTGTAGGAAAGATAAACCTCCAGTGCAAGCATAGTGGGACTGTATGGTCCACCCTCCCAGGTGCCACACCTATGGCCCTTCATTATCAATAACAATGTAATCATTGATCCACACATTTCAACATAAACACAACTCTATTAAATGCCCTGTTCATTGTAGGCCCACTCAACATACATGGCCCAATCTCATCAGTGTGATGAGACAGGTGAAGGAAGCATCCATTAAGCATCTATCATCCTGTCTTGCCATTCCACTGCTCCAGCTGGGGAGTTGCACCAGTGTTTCAGGAGGTTGCGCTGCTTCTTCCCTTCACGTGAGGCTCTGTTGAGGCCTTGCACATTCACAGTGTCTATCAGGTTTCGCCCTTACCTCCATTCACTCGGCTCCATGTCCCCATTTCCTTGTTGGAGGCCCACGAACCTGTTCTGCAACACTGGGTAGCGGGTGCGCATGAGATTGTGCAGGATGCAGCAAGCTTCCACGATGCTCCTCACGGTCTGTGGGCGATGTTGCATGGTGGTGAGAAGTACCTGGAACCTGTTGGCCAGGATGCCAAAGACGTTCTCCACCACCTGTCTTGCCCTGGACAGCCTGTAGTTGAAGATCCTCTCTTCACGGATGAGGAGTCTGGAAGTGTAGGGCTTCATGAGGTAGGTTCTGAGGGAGAAGGCGTCATCCCCCATGATGAAGTAGGGCACATCTTGCGTGTTGTTGGGCAGGGGGTTTGGATCTGGGAGGCCCATGATGAGGTTGCGTTCCAGCCCCTCCTTGAGGTGACTGGCGTTGGATACCTGGGCATCTGAAGCTGATCCGTTGCCTGAAGCATCGATGTACATGAACCTGTAGTCAGCATCGACCATGGCGAAGAGGATGATGCTGAAGAAGCCCTCGTAGTTGAAATAAGTGGACCCTGAGTTGGCTGGAGTTTTGCAGGCCACGTGCTTACCATCTATGGCTCCAATGGTGTGGGGGAAGTTCCACTTCTGATACCACTGCCCTGCAACTTTCTTCCAGCCTTCTTTAGTGGAGGGGCACTGGTGGAACTCCTCCAGGTATTCTTCGATGATGGCCTGCACCACCTCTCTGACCACTTTGCTGATGGTGTTGTGTGGCACACTCCAGCCATACTGCATGCTCCTGTACGTGGTCCCTGAGGCTAGGTGGCGCAGAGTCAGTGCCACCTTGAGCCCAGGGTCCAGGCTGGGTCGGAGGTTGGTGCTCTACTTGGTCAACCTGGGTCTCAGCCGCTCCACAACTTCGTCAAACATGGCTGGAGGCATCCTCATGAAGTTCTGGAATGCACGAGGGTCTTTGTTCTTCAGCTCCACCATCATCTTGTTAAACAGTCCGTACTCTGCTCTTCTGGTGATCCATCTTCGGACCCAGACACTTCTTGGCAGCCTCCTTTTCTTCGCGTAGAACAGGTGAAAGAGCCTGTAGATGGCTTCGCGCTGTTGTAGAATGATGGTGGCTACCAAAAGGAGTGTGTGATGATCCATGGTGGAGATGACTGGATGCTGTGGAAGAGCAAGAGCCAGATAAAGGCTGAAGTGGTCTGCACCGCAGGGCTGCTGGACTGAAAGTGAGATCCAGGTGAGTTCCTCCCCCTTTTTATAGGAAATATAGGTTTTCCGCTCGGTGTCCTTTTGCATCCTCTAGATATCCTGCAGACATCCTAAATATCCGAGATACGTCCCCTCTGTGAACATTTTTTCCATTTTAATGCTTTGTATGCGAGCTGCATCCGCTTTCATCCTTTCTCCATCTGTGCTTCTAACGCTTTGTGTCCGTTCTGCATCTGTTTTGCTTCCTCCCTGTGTCCATTTTCCACTGGAGGGGATGCGAGTTGCACGGATGCACAGCAGATGCCTAGCGGATATAGCGGATGCGTAACGGATGATGACGGATGTAGAACGGATGTTCCCCGTATGCGTTGTGGATGCAGAACGGAGACGTTGGATACATTTTCCGCTCAAAAACTTTTTGAGCGGATGAAATATCAGTCGACGGATGCTGGACGGATAGAGAGGATGAAAAACGGAGGCAGTGAGTACAAAACGGAAGCATTGCGTTAACCAACGGTTGGCAAGTGTTTCTCTCCATTTTACATCCTCTTTCCATCCATTGGTGCTGTGTGACAGGGGCTTTAGGTTCTGCAACTCTGCAGCTAAGGCCCGGTCCCACTGCACTTACGGATGCAAAGAGGATGTAAAACGTTAAATGTTGCCATCCATTGGAAGATGCTATGCATCCTTTGTGTACTCACTGCATACGTGTTTCATACGCTCTATCTGTCGAGCATCCGTCCACTGCAATTTCATCTGCGCAAGAAGTTTTGAGCTGCACAAAACTTTGTGAACAGATGAACTTTCCGCTGCAGACAATGTACATCTGTGCGAAATATATGGACAACAAATGTTCTATGTCCGTTATCATCCATTAAACGTCCGCTGTATCCTCTCTTCATCCTCTGGGCTTCCCCTCAACCCACATCCACTGCAGCTGAAAACGGAAAGAGGGAGGAAACAAAAGGTACATGGAACGTCTACACAGCGTTAGTAGCACAGAAATAGAAAAGATGTAAGTGTATGCATTTCATATATAAAGTGTTCAAAATGGACAAAACGTTTGTATCTGGGAAGTATCTCATATATTTGGGATGTCTCGAGTATGTCTAGAGTATGTAGAAGGACACCTAGCGACAACCGATATTTTCTATAAAAAGGGGGAGAAAATCATCTGGATCTCAGTATGAGTCCAGCAGCCGTGGTGTACAGACCTCTTCATCCTTGGTATTGGTCTTCAACATCATCCAACCTGGACCCTGGACTGAAGGTGGCACTGACTCTGTGGCACCTGGCCTCTGGAACCACATACAGAAACATGAGTATGCATGGCGGGTGCCACACAACAGCATCAGCAAAGTGGTCAGAGAAGTGGTACAGGCCATAATTGAAGAATACGTGGAGGAGCTCCTCAGGTGCCCCACCACTGAACAAGGCTGGAGAAAACTTGCAGAAGATTGGTATCAGAGGTGGAACTTTCCTCACACCGTTGGAGTCATAGATGGGAAGCACGTGGCCTGCAAAGCTCCAGCCAACTCAGGGTCCACTTATTACAACTACAAGGGCTTCTTCAGTATCATCCTCTTTGCCATGGTTGATGCTGACTACAAGTTCATCTACATCGATGCTTCAGGCAATGGGTCAGCTTCAGATGGCCAGGTATACAACACAAGTGACCTCAAGGATGGACTGGAACGCAACCTCATCATGGGTTTTCCAGGTCCAGACCCCCTACCCAATTGACACACAAGATGTGCCCTACTTCATCGTTGGTGATGACGCGTTCTCCCTCAGAACCTATCTCATGAAACTGTACAGTTCAAGATACCTCACCTGTGAAGAGAGGATCTTCAACTACAGGCTGTCCCAGGCAAGACGGGTAGTGGAGAACGCCTTCGGCATTCTGTCCAACAGGTTCCAGATACTTCTCACCACCATGCAGCATGACCCAGAGACTGTGAGGAGCATCATGGAAGCTTGCTGCATCCTGCGCAATCTCATGCGCACCTTCTACCCAGTGTTGCAGAACAGACTTGCCGACCGTCAACAAGGGAATGGGGACATGGAGCCTGGTGAATGGAGGCAAGGACATAACCTGATAGTCACTGTGAATGAACAAGGCCCCAACAGAGCTTCACGTGAAGGGAAGAAGCAGTGCAACTTACTGAGACACTGTTGCAACTCCCCAGCTTGGAGCAGTGGAGTGGCAAGACAGGATAATAAATGATTAATGGATGCTTCCTTGGGGCTGTCGCATAACACTGATGAGATTGTGCCATGTATGTTGAGTGGTCCTACAATGAATAGGGCATTAATAAAGAGCTTTTTTTATTTTAAAATATGTTGATCAGTGAATAAATTGTTACTGATAATAAAGATCCATATGTGTGGCAGCTGGGATGGTGGACCATACAATCTCACTATGATTGCACTGGAGGTTTATCTATCCCACAACTATCCTTATCTATCCCACAAGCATGGAAAGGCTTAACCATTTTTTCAAAGTTTTCACCAACACTTTATTAAGTAAAAAATATGAACCAAGTAAACTAAGTGTGTTAAGCAAAGATAACCTATATTAACTTTCTTAGGTAAACTTTATGACTTTATTAAATAAGCAAAATGAACCAAATAAACTGTATTAAGTGTCTTAAGCGAAGATAACCTTTATTAATTTTCTTAGGTAAACTTTATGACCGTATTAAATAAGCAAAATGAACCAAGTAAAGTGTCTTAAGAAAAGATAAACTTAACAAGTAAACAACTCAGTTTCTGACACTATTCTCAGTCACTCTGAGTCATGTCCATGGTCTCAGCTGTTAAGCGGGCAGGGACTGTGGCTGTGGCTGTGGCTTGAGTGCTGGTCTGAGGCACCATTGGGGTGCTTGGCCCCGAGAGTACAACAGGTGGTGGTGTGTTCAGGAAGCTATCCGAGAGCTGACTCAGTCCCGTGAGGTTGAGAGGCCCTTCATCAAGGACTTGAGATGTCAGGCCCAATACTGATGACCGATTGTCTGTTGATGGGCTTGGCTCTGGGGTGGAGGAAGGGTTGGGAGGAGTGTAGTAGGGCTGTCTGGTCTGCAGCTGGGTGAGGACTGGTGTCTGTGGCGTCTGATGAACCTGGGCCTGGACTGAGAAGTTTTGCTTCTACTGTGGGAAGTCCTGGTAGTCGTAGCCTTGGTAGGTGAGGGGATGTTGAAAGCTGTAGAAGGGCTGTGACTTCACCTGGGGCGGAGGAGCAGACCTGGACTGGGTAGGAGCAGCTTCAGCTGGCCTTGAGGGTTGTGCAGAAGTGCTGTGATCTTCTGCTTCATCACCTGGTACTGGACCTCGGGCAGGTCCCTCAGGGTCTGGCTCACGTAGGTGATGAAGGTGTTCCGGTCGGGAGGATGCTCTGTCCGAGTGGACCAGCTGAGAGAGAAGTTCTGTGCTGGTCTTCATTGTGTCCCTGATCTCCAACAGCACACTGTGGTCCTGCCCTCCAGTCTGCCTCTGCTTGCATCCTCTGGAGCTGGGGGTGGGAGTGGGGGTGGGGGTGGGTTGGCCTCTGGTGGCTGCTGCTTCTTCCTCCATTTGTGACAGCAGGGCATCATCCTCCACGGGATCCTCCATGTCTGCCAGCATGGGGAGTGGAGCTGTCAGGGGGGTCTCTGCTGCGGGGCCCTCTGAAGACACCTGCCTGGACAGGGTAGCTGGCTCCTGGCTGGAAGAGGACTGGCTGTCTGTGGGCTGTCTGAGGGAGAGGGGTCTCAGAGGGGGTGCTCCTCGGTGGCAGATCTCACCCTCCAGGGAAGTGCACTTGGCCATGACGTACATCTCCCGGTCAGTGAGCTTGACAGTGGATTTCTTGAGGTGTAGTTTGCCATACCAGGTGTGCAGGTGCTTCCACCATCCAAGGAGTACTTCTGCAGTGTACCTCAGGCTCTCTGTCTTGTCTCCCCTAGCTGCCTGCTTCTTCTTGGTGTCACGATACAGTCTGTGGCCCTTTCTCCAGAGGTACTCGTTCTCCCTCAGCCATTCCAGCACCTCATCCTCATGCTCGTCGGAAACGGTGTACTGTTTCCTGTATCCCTTCTAATTTCCTTGCCTCTTCCTCCCTCTGGCAGGGGCTTCAGCAGGGCCTTCAGGGGCTTGAGCAGCAGGGCCTTCATCAGCAGGGCTTTGAGGGCCTTGGGGCTGGTCCACCCCAGCAGCAGCAGCAACAGCAGCAGCAGCAGCAGCAGCAGCAGCAGCAGCAGCAGCAGCAGCAGCAGCAGCAGCAGCTTCAGAGTCAGTGCCAGGAAGTGGGATGCTGGTTCTGGCCTTCTTCACCTTGCCAGGGCTTGAACGAATAGGCACAGGCTTCCTTTTCTTGCCTGACTGATGAACCAGGGTGTTCCTGCAAGATGTATGTGGCACTACGTCTTTCCCCTGTATGCTGACTGTGTGCGTGCTGCATCCTTTTACATCCACGGAGTAGACGCAATTCATACTCCCCGCATGCACAGTGAACGCTTTGCATCCGATATACATCTGTGCCGCTTCCCCTTTGTTTCCTATAGGCGTCTGTGATGCATCCTCTTCATCTGCTATGCATCTGCCCCTTCCGCTGTGCGTCTGCTTTGAAATTCTCCCCCAGAACCTCTTCGGAGGTGTCATCCGCTTCCATCAGCTGTCATCCGCTAGGTTTCCTATGAACATCTATTTAACATCCCCGCTACATACTACCCACGTCCGTTCTTTTCTGTTCTTTTCCGTTCTGTTTATGCAAATTTTTGCCACTTTTTGGAGCGGATGACAACGGATGGAGCCACCCCTGAAATTTTGCTTGTCCTCTGTGTCCTTTATGCATATGTTTTGCGTCCGTCGGCCAGTGGGACCGGGCCTAAGCTCCGAATCTGTCTATTGAAGATGAAATTAACTTGCTTGCTTGCTGAAGACTGGAACTTTGCTCTGAACTTGCAACATGTTTCTGTTTGCGTTTGCTCCATGTTGGAGAAATCTACAACTGGTTTATTAAATCCATTTATGTTTGTAAAGATGTTAAATGAGCTATCAGCCATCTGTGTTTATTTTTCTGGCGCTGAATTATTGTTGCAAAACTCATCATCAATCACCATCACCATTATTTTAGCCATTGTCAATCCACTGCAGGATGAAGGCTTCTTCTGCATGTTTCCAACCAATACAATCCTGAGTTTCCTTTTGCCAATTGGGCCTGCAGTACTTGGTGATGTCATCAATCCATCTTGTTTTAGGTCCTTTTCGTGGAGCTTTTTATCAAATATGATCCATGCCTTGGTCTTGTTATGTGACCAGCCCATCTCCATTTCAATTATTTTACTCTCTTGATGATATCATATACTTTCGTTTGTTCTCTAATCCATGTGCAGGTCTTTCTAACTTGTCTTGTAAAACCAAGCATGTGTATGTATATTACCCCATCAACATTGTAAAATTTCATTTTTAACTGTTTTATTACTATATAAAGAAGAATATTCTTTTCTTCAATATTAAATTACAAATGTATATCACATAATATTAATATAATTGGGTTAATAAATAAGTATCTATGGGAATATTATACCTTAAATATATGCAGTTAATAATGTAGGGTTTTTGGAGGTTTTTTAAAAAATAAATTATATATTCCAGTTTCAGAGAGCCAGATTTGGTACAATCAGATTTCTATTGACGTTGCAGTTTATTTGCTGGGGGCCATAGAAAGAGCGTTCACGTCGCGGCCCCTGTCAGGTATCTGTTTACCTGCGAATCCTTCTACCACGCTACACCAACCTACACCAACAGTGTTCTACAGTGGCTGGGAAAAGTGTAGCGACACGAGAGAAGAAGAAGTTTATTTGCTAAGACATTTTTGTTAGTTCTGAAAATCAGGCATAAACTTGCTGGTTGAGGAGAATGTGAATTACAGCCCAACATTACAGAGGGCACCAAACTTGGGAAGGTTTAGCTGGAATACATACAATTTTGGTAACTTTCTTCAAGAATTATTAATCTTCCTCCCACTGATCACCATAAAGATCTATTGATGGCTAAGTTTATCTTTCCAAAAGAATTGAAAAAGTATGAGAAAAGTTGGGTTCAGTTTAAAGTTTTTATCAAGCTGAAAAAGAATTTGTTCATATTCTTTTTTATTGTTCTTATTTTTATTATGTGGTAAAGATGAGCAACCAATACATTTGATGAATAAATAACATATTTTTAGCAAAAGCTAGTCAATTTTGCTTTGCTTTGCCTAGTAAATTTAGATCTGCTAATCTAAATTAAATTAATACAGTATGTATCTGTTGACAACAGATAGTCTTCAACTTACGGTCACAACTGAGCCCAAAATTTCTGTGGCTAAGCGAATCTGATGTTAATTTTGCCTCATTTTACAACCTTTCTTGCCAGACTTGTTAAATGGATCACTGCAATTGTTAAGTTAATAATGTAATAAAGCGAATCTTGCTTCCCCATTAATTTTGCTTATTAGAAGAACCCAAGGAGGACTACCTGCACATTTAAATACAATATATTCTGCAATTTAATATAGTGCTTTTGCATGAAATATAATACAGTATTTTTTTTTACAGAAAATGCTATTTTGATTTTTCATGTAAACAATTTTAATCATTCTTAACTGGTTCTTTTGTGCAATAGTCAATAAACAGTTTCTTTTGCTTATTAACAAACAATTAAAGATATAAGGTAATTGGGAATATAAGCATTCTTGCTGGCACATCAGTCTATTAGTAGATATTTGAGACAATTATTAAGAAGCTAATTCAAATGTTCATCTCAGCTTCTGAAGAAAAAGATGCAGAATGTGTCTCAGCAGAAAATCGGTAGTTAGTTGCTCTTGCTGGTTTCTGGAAATACAGTTGCAAAAAAGAAATATAAATTTATTTCTAATATCTATGAGAAAGAAGGATTTGTTTAAGACTAGGCTTGCTCTTTTAAACCATATAACAGCAATATATAACTATGTTATTAGATCGACCATAACTGGATAGTGAAAAGAGACCTTTCTGTCTGTTTGCTGATCTCTTGTGATCATCTGAATTTCTGCAACTCAGATACTTTGCTTAGTTAGGTAATAGTTATAAGTTTAATAAAACAGGGAAAAATATCTCTCTCTCTCTCTCTCTCTCTCTCTCTCTCTCTCTCTCTCTCTCT
>BLBF01000044.1:8736177-8777462 GCA_015471245.1 Laticauda colubrina
TCTCTCTCTCTCTCTCTCTCTCTCTCTCTCTCTCTCTCTCTCTCTCTCTGTGTGTGTGTGTGTGTAGAGCACCATTAGCAAGTTCAATCTGGAGACAACCAAAACATGTTTTAATTATTGCCCGTGATTGTAAGAACTGTTCCTCAACAGTCACCATTCCCAACAATAGTCTGGCAAATAATATCCTATGATGATAATGGGTGCCATCTGTTTATTTATTTATTTATTTATTTATGCATGCCCCCTAGGTCATCATGAGGAAACCTTCCTTTTAAATTAAAAAGGAGCAAGTTCACTTCTATATATTGTAGATCTGGTGGAAATGTAGCCTAATCTTCTTTAGAAAATTATGAAATCTAAACATAGATATGTTGCTGCTGCTAACATGAAAATAGTAGGAAAAATATCCTGTAAATCATACTTTCTTGTTATTTTACTTGCCTTCAATTTTGGGGGGGGTGTAGGGGTGGAATTGGAATGACATCTTCAAAAAAACTAACAAAATGAAGTTTATTAACAAATGTAAAATTGTAATTTAATGTATACTAATTTATTTAATGTATACTAATTCTGATAATTGATAGGTATTAGTTAATGTACTAATACATTATTGTCATCTTTGTTTAACTAAAGTATTTCTAGCTAATTCTTTGGCTAAAAAGACTCTTTAGACAGCTTATATATGACAATAAGACAGTCCCAGCTTTCAGATTTACAATCTAAAAATGTGGAAAAGGAGAAAACAGAAATCAAAATAGTATGTATCTATTTACATGTAATTAATAACTATGATAGGAATACTGTACAGTAGTGATTAATTGCACTGAGTTAAAAAGAGGGACTTGAGTTCTAATCCTGTTTTAGGCACAAAACCAATTTGGTGACTTTGGGCCAGTCACTGGCTTTCAGCCCTAAGAAGAAGGAAGCAATGGGAAATCCCTTTTGAAAAATTTTCTCAAAAAACTGCAGGACTTGATCAAGCATCATATAGGCCACTTCTATATAGAAATGCCCTAACAGTACTATTGAGTGAGAAATTGTTGAATTCCCTTTCATTAAAAGTTTTCCAACAATCACAGAGGGCCTCAACTACACCAAAATTAAGCACATTAGGGAGCAAACAGCTTCTAAAAAAATGACTCCATATATGAACCTTAAGAAGAAAACCAATACACCCAAATTGAACACAATAGAGAACAAGCTGCTTCCATAAAAATGACCCTATATACGAACCTAAAGAAAAAGAGAGATAGAAACACATAACTTTTAGATATATGTAGGAAACTCACCACATAATAAGGATCTAATTAAATTAATTATTTACAGAACTGAAAAAAAGATAATAGCAGATGTCTTAAAACAGAGAAGATTCATCCTTTGGTTAGGATGAATTGCTAGCTATTCAAATTAGGCTACAATTAAGAGTCACTTTTTTGTCTTTGACATGGTTCCAATCAAAACTGAGTGAACAAATTTCATTCTACACACACTGCACATTTCATAAGTCTATATGCTTTGATCCCTATCAGATTAGACCACATACATTATCTGCTTTCTGTCAGAAAAATGCATTCAGTTATATGTACCTTTATTGAAGTATCTACTGAACTGAAAGATGGTTTGAAGATTTCATTTTGTTTTTGATGTTCTAAAGAAAAATCCAAAACAATATAAAATGAACTACTGGTTGTAGGCATGAAACCCCCCTCACCCCAAATATAGTCTTTCTGAGTACATAAATAACAGTTCCTTGTTTTCATCAAAGCTTTGAATCCTTGCTCTGGAGAGAAAGTTGTGACTTTCAACAGGCTAAATGTCTGTGTTTGACACTAATTCATCTCCTTCATGATTGAATGAATAATTACCATTCCAGGATGAAACAGCTGGTTTATTCATGATGGTCAGGCTCGAAGATGGTATCCATTCTTCTTCTGTTTCTTGTCCATACCAGACTTCAGCATCATCAAACCACCTACAAGAAAAAAACATATATCATTGGAATAAAGAAACATTGAAATCAGGAATTTTTCTCCACTCTGGGCTGCCAGCTCTTTGGTTCATTGGTAGTGGTAGTCTTTTTATCCCTTAAATAACTCAAAATAAAACATTGTCCCCTTATATTGCTCAGAAAACGTTCAGGTATTCCAAATTATTAAAGCATCTTCTGTAAAATGGACTTTGGTCCATTTTCAACCTTAGTTTATGCACCCATAAACTTCTTACCTCTTCTTAGATTTCTTCTGCTTGTTTCTGATGAGGAATACAGTCAGGATGGTACTGACCACAAAAAGCACAGACAGGGCAAGACCAAGGCCCAGGGCAGTCTTTTGGACAGGCATTTGGCAGTAACTACCCAGGTACCAGAACATATCAGAATTATTGCAACTATAAAAAAGAGAAAAAATTTATAAAGAAGGCTACCTACTTCAGAAGGTTCTGAGTAGCTCCCAAAAGCAAAACTTCATTGAAAAATTATAAAATTAAAATAATTAAACATGAAAACATAAAAGCCAACTTATATAATACCAGTAGGCATTAAACCACAATTTTCAGGATCCATGCTGATATCAAATTTCTGCAACCTATCTTCTGGTATCTTAAGAAGGAGCCATCCTAACTTTTCAGGATAGAAAAACAGAATTCCGGAGTTGAGATAGCTACAGAAAAAGGTTCCAGTTTTTCTGTCAGCACCCAGGCCATCTAGAGAGAGCAACTCAAACCAGATACATTTCCATGGAGTGCATAGATTGGGAAAAGTCTGCTTTGAGGAAATGGGCTTGCAGAAATTGAGGAACCAAACATAAACAGCTTTATAGGTAACAAACAACAAAGTACCCAATACTGGGAATCAAAGCAAGGTTTGCGAGCTGTGTGGTATTCTACTAAAATAAATTGGACACACCAGAAAACATTGCATTGCATTAACTTGTTATGAAAGTCTGCTGATACATGAAGATTGGAGAATTAGTGACACCATTGTTATTGCACAGTGGAAGCAGAACTTTTGAGTTTATACCAAACTTTGGTTGGGCTGGTTCTTAATTTTATGTCTTCACTGTTCTGGGAATCTCTTGTGTTGAACCATGAAATTTTCCTGAGTCTGTATACACGGAGAAGCCATTTGGAAGCAATTTCTTTCAGGACTTTCATCAAATTTTTCTTAGGGAACTCAGAGTCACTGTGGAACTACCTTCGTGGTTATTCAAAAACTTTCCAAATTTCTGTTGAAAATCAATAGATCCATAGGGAGATCATTTAATCGATCTTCCCTTCTGCACCAGTTGGTTTTGGTGGGGAATTTCCATGTAATTAGAAAGTAATCTGTCCATGTCATAAAGTAACATAAATTGTATCCATACTTGGGTTATAAAAAACTTCTCCAAAGTAAAAACCAGAATAAGTTTCTAGCAATTTGCATGATTGTCAATGCAGCAATGAATTTCTGAGCAACTTTAACTTAACCTCTAAAGAAATAAAGACTAAAACCCTCCAAGATGATCAAATTCTTGCATAGATCAGGGGAAGACAACATTTAAATTTTTCTTGAAGTTGTCTCATTTTAAAATGTAGGGAATTTCATGTTTCTCCTCCATTCCTAAATATTGCAATCCCTTAAATTACTCAGCCCTTGTAGGCTATACGGTGGATTCAGTACTCCAAGAGAGTTGGAGTCCTTTGGGACCAAGCAAACTATATCATGATTTCTTTCATTATATATAGTTTGGCATTCCAAATAGATCATTTTCTCTGCTCTTCTCATTTTCTTCATTTTTCTTAAAATTCTACAAGTTGAATATATTTTGAAAATTACATTATAACAGCTGTGGCACAAAATTTATGGGAAATGTGGGATTCTATAGGCAGAAAAAATTAGGAAGGTGGAAGAGTATCCTATTAGAACTAGTAACTAATGAAGATTTAAGTAGTTGGTGGGTTATAGAATCTAAGGATTCCTTTGATACTCTTCCTCCTTCTGTTTACTTACATGCAGTGGGGGCCTATTTCAGAGATTCGGCAAACACCATTGAAGCAGTTCATGTAATCTTGAGCACCTTTGAAACATCTTGAGACACAGCGCACACTACCCTCAATTATGTGGGGATAATAGTAATCTGCATACATCAGATCTGTAATATTTTTACAGGTGCCTGGGGAAAAAAAGAGGTGCTAAATATATAATGAAATATGGGCAATACATGAACAAACTGTACTGCAACAAACTATGAACTGATGATTGAAATGCACCAAATTTGCTCAGACATAGCAAGATCATCCTGTTCCTACACCAACTATATAGTACAAAACCAGTTTTGAAAAATATCCTTCCATGGTAGATAATAAAAGATAGTAAGATGAGCAAGAATAAGTTGTCATCATGATACTATAACTTCAGAGATAGAGAGGGGGGATAGAGGGGAAGAGAAAGAGAGAGAGGGAGGGAGAGGGAGAGAGAAAGAATCAAGATTCTAAGAACTGAAATAATTTATAGGTAGGACAGCTCTGCAAAGAAGCACTAAAATTCTATTACAAAACAGATATGGGCACTAAAAACTCATCTTTTCCATTTTTCTTTGGCCTTTTCCTCATGTCCTTTTAACCACAGCATAAGTGTGTCATAGACTCATAGTGTATATTGAGCTTTTTTTCTTTCAGTTTCTGTGCTATTTAAGTTGTGTTTTAGCTAAAAAAAAAAACCAAGCCCCTTTTATATTTTCTTCATTCTTGTTCCTCATCTTTGAATTTTTCGCTCATTTTTCCATTATTATTCAAATATTTCCTCAATATTTCTGAATTTTTCTCCATTTGTTAAGAAATACTTAATAATTATACTACTTTCTTGGGAGAGGAGCTGGCATCACGACGATACTGCATGCAATCTTGGAGGTCTGAAATTGCAACCAATATCTTTGCCCCTGGATGGTCCAAATGGACCTAAACCATCCTGAAGAATTGGTGATAGTGAAGGGTGCGTCCTGTAGATCCCAGAGATATCACAAAATCCCTGGTTGATCCAGGAGAAGCCCTTTTGCCAGTGGCAGAGAGGCAGCCATCAAAGCTGCTCAAGTTGGGACAGCTCTGAACAGAAGAGGTTGAAAGAGAAAGTGTGTCGGTCTGGTGAGAATTTTTTCTTGTATTATTCTAAGACTTAAAAGGACTTTAAAGGACACCCTAAGGGGAAAAAGAATCTGTAAAAGTTTTGACAGAACTGAGTAAGCGGCGGTTTTTAAACAGAAGTGTCAAAGTAAGGCTTTGTTTTATGTTTTTTTTTCTTATGGCTGGACTTCTATTGTGATTTTGCACTTGCTAATTTTGGACTAGTTTTTTCTCTATTTATATCTATTTTTTCTCTTCTTTTTCGACTTTGTAATACTTTAGGTTAGAGGCTCCCTTAAGTTATACTTGTTTTTTTTTTAAATTTTTATCACGTTTTGTCCGGGAAAGGAGGGGGAGAGTGAGAGTAAAGAAACTTTGTAACACTGCTAACTAGAGGCTTGAAAATATTTTAGACGAAGCTGAGAAAGCTGAGAAAGAAAGCTCTGAAATTCTTTTTCAAGGACATTGCTACATGATAAGATAGAGGGAAGAGCACAGAAAAGTGTTATTGCAGGAGTTCTTCTGGATTTCTATCAACAATTGAAACTTGGCTTTGAAGTTTGGAGAGAGCTATGACAAGAGCCTTGGATAATTAAATAAAGTGCAGTGTGTCTTTTTTATTTTCTTGTGTCACCCCCCCGTACCAGCTGTACTGTTCATTTTTTCTTTTTAAAACTTTTATTTTTGTAATATTTTCATTTTTGCTTTGTATTTTAAAGGGAAAGCCTCAAAATTTTCTTTTTTCTTTTCCTTTCTTCTTTGGGATCCTTTATTTTTCGATATGCTTTTTTTTTATTTGAAAATTCTCAATTGGATGAAGGTGTTGAAGAACCTGAAGAATTACTTTTATTTTTTTAAATTCTTTTTTTACTTTTTGCTCTTTTTAAACTTTTTTTATTCTTCTCCTTCCTTTCTACCTTATTATTGATTGGATTAAGGTTAAGAAGAACCTGAATAATTTTTTTCTCCTTTTCTTTTTATTATTATTGTGTTTTTCTCTCTGCCATTCTTATTTTTCATTTTGGATTATAATTGGCTATTTCATAATTGGATTAGGGTTTAGAAGAACCTGAAGATCCCGAATTGTTTAAAATGAGTAGGAAGTTTATAACTTCTGGCTCCCCAACTTCTACTTCTGCCTCCCCACCATCTGGAGGACAACATTCAATTCAGACAATGTTAAAGCAAGATAAAGATCAAGAAAGAGTGACTCTACAGATGATTATGCAAGGAATCCAAGACCTTAAAATAAAATCAGATACCATTGAAAAGAGAATAGAAAACACTGAGCAAAGAACAGAGAAAACTGATGAAAAGGTGGAGAATATTCAACAAATGATGGTGAAGTATGATGAGAGATTCCAAAAAATTGAAGAAGAAGATAAACAGAGAGACAAGAAGAGTGGAGATATCGATATCAGATTAACAGTGGTTGAACAAGATAAAAGTGGAATGATGAAATGGGAGATGGACAGATCAGAATTCTATCTCAGATTTCAAAATGTAGAGGAAGAAAAAGGACAAAATCTAGCTGAGATAATGATAGAAATATTGGCTGAAGCTTTGGAAATAACAGAAGAGAAGATGATGGATAGAGTAGATGAGGTATACCGAGTTTTTACAAGATATGCGATGAGAAATAACTTACCAAGAGAAGTTCATTTCAGATTTACAAAAAAAGCCATTACAACACAAATATTACAAGTGGTAAGAGAGAAAACATTGAAATACAAAGGCAAGGAGATTGTGGTTTTAAAGCGAATACCCAGAAGAGTGAGAGAGATGAGAAGACAATATTGATTTTTGACTAAAATGCTATTGAAAAAAGAGGTGAATTATAGATGCCTAATCCCAGAAGGGTTAATGTTTACATGGCAAGAACAGAGATATAGAATTGACTCAATCGAGAAAGCAGAATTATTTTATGCAGAATTTTTTGGAAGGAGAGAGAAGGAGGCAGAAAAAGAGATTTCACTAATTGAATTCCAAGACAACCAAATGAAGACTGAAAAAGAAGGCGCAGTAGGTGGATCGGTGGAGACTAAAAAACAACGTGAACCAAGATCTACGAGAGCTGCCAAACCTAATTATAAAGCATAATCATGGAAGAGAAAAAATTGATTACAATGAATATAAATGGACTTAATGCAGCTGTTAAAAGGAAAATTTTTCACAGATTAGAGAAACTAAAATTTGATATAATTTGTCTACAAGAAGTACATATTAAAAAAACAATATGAACAATTGTTGATACAGCCAAAATTAGGGAAATATTTACTTCTTTGACTCAATGTAGGAAAAGAGGAGTGGCTTTATATATTAAAGAGACCATCTTAGCAAAACTGATTTTTACTGATGAAGATGGAAGAGTATTAATGGTGGAAATAATGGACAATAATATGAAAACACTCTTGATTGCAATTTATGCTCTGAATGATTAACAAGAAGAATTTTACAAAAAATTACACATGAAAATAATTGAACTGGACTATGTCAATATAGTTATGATGGGAGATTTCAATGGAATTGTAGACAATAAACTGGACTATATAACAACAACAGCAAAGCAAAGTAGGAAGACTCTCCCCAAATCCTTTTTTAAAATGATAGATGAAATAAATTTAAAAGATACATGGAGAGAAATAAATTTTAAAACCAAACAATACACTTTTTACTCAAATAGACATTTAACATGGTCCAGAATAGATATGATTTGGACTTCAACAGAATTAATATCTAATATTCAAGAAACAAATATTGAAACAAGTACTTGGACAGACCACAATCCAATGACAATTAAATGGAAAGGACAAAAAAGAACATCAAGATGGACATTAAATAATACTATTCTAAAGGAGAAGGATTTTATACAGCGATGGAGAAAGAATTGCCTTTTTTCTTTAGATAAAATAAAAACGAAGACACTTCAATCCAGAATGTTTGGGACACAATGAAGGCATATGCTAGAGGCTTGATAATAGACCATAAAAGGAAAAGGAATATCAGGAAAAGGCAAGCCATGGAAGCTTTAGAAGATGAGTATAAAAGACTTGAAAAAGAACTACAGAAAACGCCACAGAAAAAAGACACTAAGCTACAACTGGATACAATTAAACATAAAATGAGTTTAACAGAGAAAGAAGAATTATCACAGAAAATTAGAAGTGCTAAATGGAATTAATTTGAGGATGCAAACAAATCAGGTAGATGGTTAGCATACAAATTGAGAAAGGAAAAAGAATCAAGGAAAATAGTGCAGTTAATAGATGATCAAGGTCAAGTTTGCCACGGCAATAAAGAGAAGAAGGAAATCATTTGAGATTTTTTATGGGAAATTATATGAGCAAGAGAATATTGATGAGGAAAGAGTTAAACATGATTTACAGAATGCTAATCTACCTAAGATATCTAAAGAGACTGAAAAAATGTTAGAAAGCAACATGACCATGATGGAGTTAACTGAAGCACTTAAGAAACAAAATAATGGGAAGGCACCAGGCCCAGATGGACTTCCGGCAGAATTCTATAAAACATTACAAGAATCGCTGAACCTCCCATTCCTAGAAGTCATGAATGAAGTTATGCTAAAGAAGAAGATACCTAAAACATGGTCAGAAGCCTACATTACACTTATTCCAAAAGAAGAGACTGATCCATTACAAATTAAGAATTATAGACCCATTTCTTTATTCAATGCAGGTTATAAAATCTTCGCTTCAATATTGGCAGAGAGACTCAAAAAATATTTAAATAATTTTATTCGTTCTGACCAAAATGGATTTCTGCCAAAGAGATAAATTAAAGATAATATGAGAATAATATTGGACACTTTGGAATATTAGGAGGCTCACCCTGAAAAACAAATGGCTTTGATATTTTTAGATGCACAAAAGGCATTTGATAATGTGAACTGGAGATTCATGTTATTATTACTGGAACAGATGGGCTTTTCCAGAAAATTTATTCAAGCAATACAAGCCATATATTATAAGCAAACGGCAAAGGTAATGATAGAGGGAGAATTAACAGACTCTATCAGTATAAGAAAAGGTACAAGACAAGGTTGCCCACTATCACTTTTGCTATTCATATTAACTCTTGAAGTGTTAAATAGAAACATTAGAGACAAAAAGAGTATAAAAGGAATGAAAATTAAAAAGGAAGAATTTAAATTGCAAGCTTTTGGGGATGACTTGGCCTTTATTTTAGAAGACCCTCTAGAAACAGCACCAAAACTATTGGAAAAGATAGAGGCATATGGCAAGGTGGCCGGCTTGAAAATAAACAAAGATAAGACAAAGATTTTGACAAAGAATATGTTACTAAGACAAAAAGAAGAATTGGCAGATGTATTGAAAATTCAAGTCACGAATATGGTTAAGTACTCGGGGATACATTTGACAGCAAGATGTAGTACATTAAAAGAGAACAATTACATTAAACTTAAACAACAGATAGCACTAGACTTGACGAAATGAGAAAACCTATAACTGTCACTAATAAGGAGAATTTCAACAATCAAAATGAATATTTTACCCAGAATTCTATATTTGTTTCAAACAATACCAATTAGGCTTGGAAAGGACTGCTTTGAAGATTTAAACAAAATTGTGTTGAAATATATATGGCATGGTAAGAAAGAGAGAATAAAGTTAAAACTCTTACAAGATGCGAGAATTAGAGGAGGATTTGGTCTGCCTAATTGGGAGTTGTACTACCAAACTACAAACTTGACATGGGTTAAGGAATGGATAACATTATGAAATACTAGACTGTTGATATTAGAAGGACATGATTTGTTGTTTGGGTGGCATGCCTTTTTATGCTATAAGGAAACTAAACTACAGGGTTATTTTAGAAGACATCATATACGGGAGTCTCTGTGGTTAAATTGGGAGAAGTTTAAAAGACAATGTTATTTGAAAATTCCAGTCTGGTTATCGACTATTGAAGCATTTTCTTATCATATGACATATAAGAAGGAACAAACAGTTAGATATGGGGAAATTTTGAATGAAAAGGGTGAACTTAAATCGATGCAAAAACTAGAGGAACAAGGTATAAAGATGAATTGGTTTTCTTATGCGCAAATACATTCAAGGTTTGAAAAAGATTTTAAAACAGAAGGTTTCTACAATAAATTGACTGATTTAGATAAGATTTTGACAGGTACTGATGAAAAGGTGATTAAAAAACTGTATGGATATTTATTAGAAATTAAACTAGAAGAAGAACAAGTTAAAGAAACTATGATTGCTTGGGGGAAGAATTTTGGATATGGGATTGATCTAGAGAAATGGCAAAAATTGTGGTCTCAAAATTATAAAATGACAATGTCAACAGCATTTAAAGAAAATTTGTATAAGATGTTTTACAGGTGGCATTTTCCCCTGACAAGAATAGCAAGAATGTTCAAGAATAAATCCGAAAGATGTTGGAAATGTCATCAGATACCTGGCTCATACCTGGCTCATTACCATATGTAGTGGACTTGTGTGGATGCAAAAAAATATTGGACTAAAATCCACACGTGGTTGGAAAATATGACTAAAAAGCATATAGATTTAAAACCAGAGATATTTTTATTGGGAATTCTACCTGCTACGACAGCAAAGATTTAAAATATTTGATTGTAAATGTATTAACAGCAGCTAGGATTGTATTTGCTAAAAATTGAAAAAATGAGAAAATACCATTGCAGGAGGAAACTATCAAGAAAATACTGGAATGTGCTGAAATGAGTAGATTGACATTTGAAATTAGAGAACAAGAGGATAAACAATTTTACAAAATTTGGGACCTTTTGTATCAATGGCTAGATAACAAAATATAGTAATAGAATATGTAGAATTATAGAAAATAATGAATATATAATGTTCATATATATATTCATAATGAATATATATGTATTTCTTTTATTATTATTATTACATAAAATGTTTTTAGGATAGATTTGGGAGGACTATATGCATTGTTATAAAATAAATTAAGTAAAGTATAGCTATCTCGCAAAGTATGAATGAACAAAATTATAATCAATTATATAATCAATCATATGATTGATTAATAATAATACTAGGATATTCAATTTCTGATTGATAATATGAATTATTATGTAATGTAACTGTAATTGAGACTATGAAATCAATGCACAAAAAATTTGTAAACCAATTGACACACTGTTTGTACACTTATGGAAGAAAGTTGGATGTTTTTATGTTTTGTTTGTTTTTGATTGTCCTTAAAAATCAATAAAACAACCAAAAAAAATTAATTATACTACTTGCTCTATTCCCAATCCGCTGCAATTAAACTTGCTCTTAGCTATTCCAGTTTTAAGATGTGTTTTCTCTTTTCTCCAAGCACATTTTACTACAGGTAACATCTGATACACTCCATCAACAAAGTGGCTGCTGAGATGTCTTCTTCTCTCTGGGACTGAGCACCATTTCCATGTTATTTTGGCTTGAGCTGTGAGAGAAGCAACTCACTGGCTTCCTCAGAGTCATCTGCCTTCAGGATGCTCATTGGTATTTTCCAAAGTTGGTAAGTGGTTGATGTGAACAAGTTGGCATCCTTGAACAATATACTGCACCAATGTCACCAAACTTATTCACTGCCCTCTTGGGATGCTGTACAGAAAGTCCATTTAAGTGGGACAATAAAATAAAATTCTGCCTGCTTTGTATTGCTGTTGCTTTAGCACTCTTGTGCACATTATATATATATATTTGGCAGTAAATAGTTTCACATAGGCATTAATTTTACCTTTTTATTTCAGTGGAAGAACAAGAAGATACACAGGGAGAGTTATACCCTATATCTCTAACACACATCTACCCAACTGTTTACTGATACTTACCATTTAATGAATAACTTGAATTAAGAATTAAGTTAGGTAAAGGAACAAAGCATAGTTCTGATCCTGAAAAAAAAAAAGTATGAATTAGTTATCTGGGATGGTTGTATAACTATATATTTTCTTCAAGATTCTTCTGCATTAAAATATTGTGATATTAAATAGAAACTATTGCACCAAAATAATTATCCTTTTGAAGTAATCTGGGGAAAATAAATCATCAAATGATATGTCAAACATTCATCAGTGTCTACGTTTAAGGTTTTAAAAAGTCTTTTGTTGCCTGACAAGAGTCCCAGTTTCCCAGACTTCAATCATTTACAAAGCTATCTTTGTAGCTGCATGGCCAACAATTTTAGTAGGTTTGAAGTTGAATGTATATCTTTGTTCATTGCACTGTGAGGGTACCAATGAGTACAAGTCTCTTTGTCTGACCACTTGCTTGCATTCTTGCAATCTGGTGGTTAGCTTCCTCCCTGTCTGTCCTAAATCATTGCACTTTATATGGCAGGGTGACAACCCACTTTAGTACCCAGAAAGCTAAACAATTGGAGAGGAGGGACCTACAAGAACAATTCAGGCAGAATGGGTACCTACAAGCATTTTTTAAGAAGTGCCTGGGCAGCATGCAAAGGAGAGAAAGGAAAAAAGAAGGTACAAGGCCAACTATTTGGCACACCCTGCCATACATCAAAAACATTTCAGAAGCAGCAGAACACAGCTTCCGAGATTTACAAGTGGGATCACACAATGTCCAGAGGCTACCATATGAGGACAAATCCTACATTGCAAAGATTTTTTGGAGCTGAGATATACTTCTAATGTAATCTTCTGGATCCCCTGCATGGATTGCCCCTGTGACTATGGAGGACAGATGCAAAATAAGTAGGAATATAAGTAAGCAGTCAGACAATGATGCCAAACTCATTGATAGCCTCTTGTCACTCAACAGAAGGGCTGATTTATTATCAGCTTATCAAGTACATAAGAACCAAGGGCTTGGCAGCACAAGGAAACAACAGTCAATCACATGCTATCAACACACCAGTCAACCAACAGGAAGACAACAACACATAAATATGATCCATAAAATAGCCCAAAGCACATATTCTGGTAAAGGGAAGATCCCTGTGGATGGGCTCCAGCATGAATCTGAAAGCTTGGAAGAGTGGCCCCAGTGGCCGATTCACATTGGATCCTGAAACATTATCCATACTTATATTTGCCTTCATTCAGGAAAATAATATGTGTTTGCCACCATGTAGTGGCTATTTTAGATATGATGCTGGAAGATGAGGCCCTCAGATCAGCAAGTATCCAGTATGCTACTGGAGAAGAGCAGAGGGCTAGTACTACTAGCGCCAGAAAGAATGAAGTGACTGGGCCAAAGCTGAAAGAACGCTCAGCTGTGGATGTATCTGGTGGTGAAAGGAAGATCTGATGTTGTAAAGATCTACATTCCATGGGAACCTAGAATGTAAGATCCATTAATCAAGGCAAGCTGGATGTGGTCAAACAAGAGATGACAAGACTGAACATCGACATCTTAGGAATCAGAGAACTAAAATAGACAGGAATGGGTGAATTTAATTCAGATGACCATCAGATATATTACTGCATGCAAGAATTTCTCAGAAGAAATGGAGTAGTCATAGTCAATAAAAGAATAAGAAAAGCAGTACTGGGATACAATGACAGAATGATCTCACTTCATATTGAAAGCCAACCATTCAACATTGCAGGAGTCCAAATCTATGCCCCAACCACTGGTGCTGAAGAGGCTGAAGTTGACCAGTACTATAAAGTCCTACAATACCTTCTAGAATTAACACCAAAAAATGATGTCCTTATCATCTGGGAGATTGGAATGCTAAACTAGGAAGCCAAAAGATAACTGGAATAAGAAGCAAGTTTAACCTTGGAGTACAAAATGAAGTAGGGAACAGGCGGGTAAAATTTTGTCAAGAGAATACAATGGTCACAGCAAACACTCCTTTCCAACAATCCAAGATGACTCTACATATGGACATCACCAAACGGTCAACAAAGAAATCAGATTGACTATGTGCTATGCAGCCAAAGATGGAGAAGCTCTATAGAGTCAGTGAAAACAAGACCAGAAGCTGACTATAGCTCAGATCATGAGCTTCTCATTGCAAAATTTAGGCTTAAATTGAAGAAAGTAGGGAAAAACACGAGGCCACTCAGGTATGAACTAAATCATATCCCTGATGAATATACAGTAGGGGTGACAAATAGATTTAAGGAATTAGATCTGATAGACAGAGTGCCTGAAGAACTATGGACGGAGGTTCACAACATTGTACAAGAGGTAGCAACTAAAACCATCACAAGAAAAAGAAATGCAAGAAAGGAAAATGGCTGTGTAAGGAAAATGGCTGTCTTTACAAATAGCTGAGGAAAGAAGGGAAGCAAAAGGGAAAAAGAGAAAGCTAATCCAATTGAATGCAGAATTCCAGAGAATAGCTAGATGAGATAAGAATGTCTTCTTAAATGAATAGTGCAAAGAAATAGAAGAAAACAATAGAATAGGGAGGACCAGAGATATTTTCAAGAAAATTGGAGATATGAAGGGAATGTTTCATGCAAAGATGGGCATGATAAAGGACCAAAATGGCATGGACCTAACAGAAGCAGAAGAGATTAAAAAGAGGTGGAAAAATTACACAGAAGAACTATACAAGAACAAGCTTCACATCCCTGATAACCATGATGGGATGGTCACTGACCATGAGCCAGACATCCTGGAATGTGAAGTAAAATGGGCCTGAGGTACTCTGTGCAAGAAAAAAGGTAGTGGAGCTAATATTCCAGCTGAGCTATTCAAAATCTTAAAAGACGATACGGTAAAAGTGCTACACTCAATTTGCCAGCAAATTTGGAAGACTCAACAGTGGCCACAGGATTGGAAAAAGTCAGTTTACATTCCAATTCCAAAGAAGGGCAATGCCAAAGAATGTTCAAACAACCACACCATTGCACTCATTTACATGCTAGCAAAACTATTCTGAAAATCCCACAAGCTAGGCTCCAGCAATATGTGGATCGAGAACTACCAGAAGTACAGGCAGGATTTTGAAGAGGCAGAGGAACTAGAGATCAAATTGCCAACATGCACTAGATCATGGAGAAAACTAGGAAGTTCCAGAAAAACATCTACTTCTGCTTCATTGACTATGCTAAAGCCTTTGACTATGTGGATCACAACAAATTGTGCAAGTATTTAAAGAAATGGGAGTACCAGGCCTTCTTATTTGTCTCTTGAGAAACCTATATGCGGGTCAAAAAGCAATAGTGAGAACTGGACATGGAACCACTGATTGGTTCAAAATTGAGAAAGGAGTTCAGCAAAGCTGCATATTGTCGCCCTGCCTATCTAACTTATATGCAGAGCACATCATGAGAAAGGCGGGGCTAGATGAATCACAAGTTGGAATTAAGATTGCCGGGAGAAATATCAAAACCTTAGATACCACCTTAATGGCAGAAAGTGAAGAGGAAGTAAAGAGCCTTTTGATATGAGTGAAGGAGGAGAGTGCAAAAGTTGGCTTGAAACGCAACATAAAGAAAAACTAAAATCATAGCATCCAGCCCTCTCAATTCCTGACAAATAGATGGTGAAGAAATGGAAGTAGTAACAGATTTTATTTTCCTGGGCTCCCAAGATCACTGCAGATGAGAACTACAGGAGATCAACCCTGACCATTCTTTAGAAGGTCAGATCTTGAAGATGCAACTCAAATACTTTGGCTACCTAATGAGAAGGAAAAACTCACTGGGGGAGAGTCTAATGCTGGGAACAATTGAAGGCAAAAGAAGGGGACAGCAGAGAAGGAGGTGTCTGGATGGAGTCACTGAAGCAGTCGGCATGAACTTGAACGGACTCTGGAGGATGATAGAGGACAGGAAGGCCTGGAGGAACATTTCCCATAGGGTCATGATGGGTTGGACATGACTTTGTGACTAACAACAATAAACATGGCTATTTTGAGATTTGCAGCACAGATGTGGTACCTTGCTCTACCCCACATTATTACATTTTGTGGCAAGGGGCAAGCCATCCAAAAGTATGTTTGATCCTGCAGAAAAAAGGTGATTTATTCTAAAAACACTCTTGCCTAAAAGAAGAAATAGCCAGGAATCTTACTTATTTGTCAGTCAAAGGAAATCACATTCAAGCAGAAGAGTTTACCATGCTAGACCATACCTGAATCCCTGGCACAATGCCCATCACTTTGGATTTCTGCCAAGGAATTCCTCACTCCCTCTGTAATATTTGCCATCTGCTGCTGGATCATTTTCTCATTATTCTCTATTTGTGCTTGGAAGATGACTTTGTGATCCACAATAATACTGCCATTCCTAAGAGAACAGTGAAGGAAGAACAATTCCTCAGATGCTGAATGCCCCTTTTTACTCCATGAATATACACTAAAGACTGTGATAGCCCACCCTTTTCCTCCATCAAATGCAAAATGAACTAGTACTTGTACTCCATTTCTACTCCATTTAATCCACACAACAGTTTTCTGAGAGAACTTAAAATAAGTTTCAGACTACGCCAAAGTTCCTCTGGAAGTTTGGCAACTGAGTGGGATTTCAACCTGGACTTAATCTAATTCTGACTGCTTTAACTTGCAAGAACACTTTTCACCCTGTTGAGATGCTTCCTGAAACATATGGTGACTGAAAGTATATTAGGTATTGCATACAAAATTATACGCAGAAATGTTTTACCTGTAAATGACTTTTTAGTTTTAATCGCAATAATATGCGAGCTAACAACCACTTTAAACTCAATGTAAATCGTTCTAAACTTGACCATAAAATATGATTTCTGTAATAGAGTTGTCAATGTCTGGAATGCTCTACCTGATTCAGTTGTTTCAGCTACAAATTTTCAGTTTCAGTCACAAATTGACTTCTGTGGACGTTACATCATACTTAAGTGGTTAGTAGAGGGGGCGTGCATAAGTGCACTAATGTGCCTATTGTCTCTGTCATTGTATTTTTATTCTTTTATTCTTGTTTTTGTTTTTCTTTGACAAATTCTAACAAACAAACAAGCAAATAAACAAACAAACAAATAAATAAGAAAGACATGCTCAGGCCCTGGTCTATCCATATTGTTAAAAAAAGAAATCTGAAGAGGAGTTACTTCTACTCATATTCAAGATCACTTGTTGGCTTATTATCCCAAAACATCTCTTTTTAGACACTGACCTCATTCCTAAGATCTCCACTTCATGGTATCCAAGGACAGCACCATAAATATCTTTCATCTACAAGGTAGAAAAAGTAAAAGAAAGCCTTCATAAACAAAGAAGCCTATGCCAGGAAAGAGACTTTAATTAGAAGCCAGCCTCTTAAAGCACTGAGTGTGTGGTATATGCTGTATCTTGTCTAATTCTCCAGCTGCAAAAAGCTGATAATCCAAGAAGTGAGTTTCATATTTATACATTTTTCTTTAACAAATGCAAGTGCTTAGTAAGCAGTGTATTGTCTGAGTCAATTTACAAATATATAGTGATAACATAGCAATAACAGTAATAACATTCTTTAAGACTAGGTCACACTGGCCGACGGATGCAAAACGTATGTAAAAAGGACACAGCGGACAAGCAAATTTTCCATCCGTTGTTATCCGCTCTCAAAAAGGGCAAAAATTTGCATAAACAGAGTGGACAACAACAGAAAGGAACGGACGGAGAGAGGACGTAGCAAGGATGTTAAGCAGATGCTCAACGGAAGCCTAGCGGATGGAAGCGGATGGAAGTGGATGGCACGTCCGCAGGGTTTACGGGGGAGAACAGCAAAGCAGACACGTAGCGGACAGAACGGATGCGTAGCGGATGCGTAGTAGATGACGCAGATGCATCATGGATGCCTAGCGGATGCCTAGCGGATGCAAAGCATTCACTGCACATGCAGGGAGGATGAATTGCGTCAGCTCCATGGATATAAAAGGAGGCAGCTCGCAAGCAGGTCACCATTCAGAAGAAAGACCTGCTGCCAGAGACATCTTCATCAGAGACCATGGGGAAGAAGAGGAAGCCTGTGCCTAATCCTGCCAGCCCTGGAAAGAAGGACAGAACCACCATCCCACCCCCTGGCACTGATTCTGCTGCTGGTGGTGCTTCTGCTGGTGCTTCTGCTGGTCTGCTGGTGCTGTTGGTGCTTCTCCTGCTGGTGCTGGTGCTGGTGCTGGTGCTGCTGCTGCTGCTGCTGCTGCTGCTGGTGCTGCTGCTTCTGTTGCTGGTGCTTCTGTTGCTGGTCCTGCTGGTGCTGCTGCTACTGCTGCTGTTACTGCTGCTGGTGCTGCTGGTGTGGTGGACCAGTACCAAGGCCCTCAAAGCCCTGCTGATGAGGGCCCAGAAGGCCCTGCCAGAGGGAGGAAGAGGCAATTGAAGGAGAAGGAGAAGGGGGAGAGGAAACAGTACTCCATTGCAGAGGACCATGAGGAGGAGGTGCTCGAATGTCTGAGGGAGAATGAGTGCCTGTGGAGGAAGGGCCACAGGCTATATCAAGACACCAAGCAGAAGCAGGCAGCTTGGAGAGAGAAGGTGGAGAGCCTGGGCTACACTTCTGATGTCATCCTGGGGTGGTGGAAACATATGCACAACTGCAAGCTGCACCTGAAGAGATCCGGGCAGGCTGCTGTCAAGCTGACGGACCGGGAGACCTACATCATGGCCAGGTGCAGCTTCCTGCAGGGTGAGATCTGCCACCAAGGAGCAGCCCCTCTGTCAACCCTCTCCCTCAGACAGCCCACAGAGAGGCACTCCTCTTCCAGCCAGGAAACAGCTAGTGTGTCCAGGCAGGTGTCTGTGGAGCGCCCCACGACAGAGACCCCCCTGACAGCTGCACTCCCCATGCTGGAGGATGTGGAAGATCCCCTGATGCAAATGGAGCAAGAGGAGGCCGCAGCCACCAGAGACCAACCCCCCCCCCACCTCCACCTCCACCTCCACAGAAAGCAGGCAGAGAGGCAGACCGGAGGGACAGAGCCACACTGTCCTCTTGGAGGTCAGGGCCACAATCAAGGACAGCACAGATCTCCTCTCTCAGCTGGTACACTTTGAGATTCCATCCTCAAACCGCAAGCCCTTCCTCACCTACATGACCCAGACTCTCATGGACCTGCCCGAGCCCCAGTACCAGGTGATGAAGGAGAGGATCACTGGGCTTCTGCACCACCCTCCAGGCCCATCTGAACCTGCTCCCACCCACTCCAAGTCTGCTCCTCCACCCCAGGCAATGTCACAGCCCTTTCAAGGCTTTCAACAGTTCCTCTCCTACCAAGGCTACGGCTACCAGGACTTCCCTCAACAGAGGCAGCCCTTCCCAGTCCAGGCCCAGATTCATCGCCTGCCACAGATGCCACCAATGCCACTGATGCCACAGATGCCACTGACACCACAGATGCCACCAATGCCACAGATGCCACCGAAACCACCAATGCCACCGATGCCACAGATGCCACCGACACCACAGATCCCACCGACACCACAGATGCTACCGATGCCTCACCTCGCCCAGCTGCAGACCAGACAGCCCCACTACACTCCTCCTTCCTCCACCCCACAGCCAAGCCCCTCAACAGAACATCTGTCATTGGTCCGGTGCCTGACATCTCAGGTCCTGGATGAAGGGCCTCTCAACCTCATGGGCCTGAGCCAGCTGTATGAGAGTTTCCTGCACACACCATCTCCTGTTGTCCTCTCGGGGCCAGGCACCCCAATGGCACCTCAGACCAGCACTCCAGCTACTGCCACATCCACAGTCCCTGGACTCTTTACACCTGAGGCCATGGGCATGCCTCAGAGTGACTGAGAACATTGCCAGAGACTGAGTTGTTACCTGTTGACTTTATCTTTGCTTGAGACACTTTACTTGGGTCATTTTGCTTTTACAGTTTGTTATTAATAAAGGTTATCTTTGCTTCACACACTTGGTTCATTTCTTTTACTTAGTAAAGTCTTGGTGGAAACTTTTAGAAAATGGTTAAGCCTTTGCATGCTTGTTGGATGGGCAAGGATAGCTATGGGATGGATAATAGCTGTGGGATGGGCAAGGACAGCTGTGGGATTCATAATAGCTGTGGGATGGGCAAGGATAGCTGTGGGATGGATAATAGTTGTGGGATGGGCAAGGATAGCTGTGGGATGGATAATAGCTGTGGGATGGGCAAGGATAGCTGTGGGATGGATAATAGCTGTGGGATGGGCAAGGATAGCTGTGGGATGGATAAACCTCCAGTGCAAGCATAGTGGGACTGTATGGTCCACCCTCCCAGCTGCCACACTTGTGGCCCTTTTTTATCAATAACAATTTATTCATTGATCAACACATTTCAACATAAACACAACTCTTTATTAAATGCCCTGTTAATTGTAGGGTGACTCAACATACATGGCCCAATCTCATCAGTGTGATGAAACAGGCTCAAGGCAGCATCCATTAAGCATCTACCATCCTGTCTTGCCACTCCACTGCTCCAGCTGGGGAGTTGCACCAGTGTTTCAGGAGGTTGTGCTGCTTCTTCCCTTCATGTGAAGCTCTGTTGGGGCCTTGCACATCCACAGTGTCTATCAGGTTTCGTCCTTGCCTCCATTCACCAGGCTCCATGTCCCCATTGCCTTGTTGACGGTCCACAAGCCTGTTCTGCAACACTGGGTAGCGGGTGCGCATGAGATTGTGCAGGATGCAGCAAGCTTCCACAATGCTCCTCACAGTCTGTGGGCGATGCTGCATGGTGGTGAGAAGTACCTGGAACCTGTTGGCCAGGATGCCAAAGGCATTCTCCACCACCCGTCTTGCCCTGGACAGCCTGTAGTTGAAGATCCTCTCTTCACGGGTGAGGCATCTGGAAGTGTAGGGCTTCATGAGGTAGGTTCTGAGGGAGAAGGCGTCATCCCCCATGATGAAGTAGGGCACATCTTGTGTATCGTTGGGCAGGGGGTCTGGATCTGGGAAACCCATGATGAGGTTGCTTTCCAGCCCCTCCTTGAGGTGACTGGCGTTGTATACCTGGGCATCTGAAGCTGACCCGTTGCCTGCAGCATCGATGTACATGAACTTGTAGTCAGCATCAACCATGGCAAAGAGGATGATGCTGAAGAAGCCCTTGTAGTTGTGATAAGTGGACCCTGAGTTGGCTGGAGCTTTGCAGGCCACGTGCTTCACATCGATGGCTCCAATGGTGTGGGGGAAGTTCCACCTCTGATACCACTCTTCTTCAACTTTCTTCCAGCCTTGTTCAGTGGTGGGACACTGGAGGAGCTCCTCCAGGTATTCTTTGATGATGGCCTGTACCACTTCTCTGACCACAATGCTGATGGTGTTATGTGGCACCCTCCAGGCATACTGCATGTTTCTGTAAATTGTTCCAGAGGCCAGGTGACGCAGAGTCAGTGCCACCTTCAGCCCAAGGTCCAGGCTGGGACAGAAGTTGGTGCTTGGCTTGGTCAACCTGGATCTCAGCCGCTCCACAACTTCATCAAACATGGCTGGTGGCATCCTCATGAAGTGCTGGAATGCACGAGTGTCTTCATTCCTCAGCTCCACCATCAGCTTGTCATAGAGTCCAAACTCCACTCTTCTCCCGATCCATCTTCGGACCCACACAGCTCTTGGATGTCTCCTTCTTCTCCTTGCATAGAAAAGGTGAAACAGTCTGAAAAGGGCTTGGTTCTGGTGTTGAATGATGGCGGCTACCAAAAGGAGTTTGCGTTGATCCAAGGTGGAGATCAATGGATGATGTTGAAGAGCAAGAGCAAGGCTGAAGAGGTCTGCACACCACGTCTGCTGGACTGAAAGTGAGATCCAGGTGATTTCCTCCCCCTTTTTATAGGAAATATCGGTTTTCCGCTAAGTGTCCTTCTGCATCCTCTAGGCATCCTGCAGACATCCTAAATATCCAAGATACATCCCATATACAAACGTTTTTTCCGTTTTAATGCTTTTTGTCCGAGGTGCATCCGCTTTCATCCTTTCTATGTCCGTGCTACTAACGCTGTGTGGATGTTCCGCATCCGTTTTGCTTCCTCCCTCTTTCTGTTTTCCGCTGGAGCGGATGCAAGTTGCACGGATGCGCAGTGGATGCCAAGCGGATACAGCGGACGTTTAACGGATGACAACGGACGTGGAACGTTTGTTCCCTGTATGTGTCGTGGATGAAGAACGGACGCGGTGGAAAGTTCATCCACTCAAAAAGTTTTGTGCAGCTCAAAACTTTTTGAGTGGATGAAATCTCAATAGACGGATGCTGGACAGATAGAACGTATGAATCACGCACACAGTGAGTACAGAACGGATGCATCGTGTTAACCAACGGATGGTAAGTGTTTCTCTCCGTTTTACATCCTTTTTGCATCCGTTGGTGCAATGTGACATGGGCTTTACTTATACTGTATATAGTGATATTCTTCCAATTTCCAATTTCTACCTTTATTATCTAACCAATGGTAAAACAAATCTCAAGTTAAAAAGTATTTTGTGACTTCTTTGCTCTTTATCTTTAATCTATCCATTTCCACACAGTCTAATATTTTTCTGATTATACCATATTCTCCTCTGCAGGGATTTCGTCATTTTCCCAATGTTGTGCAAATACAATTCTCACTCCTGTCAAAACATGTAATATTAAATATACCTCTCCTTTATCATTTTTTCTGGCAGTATACCTAACAAAAATATTTCTGGTTTTAAGTCTATATGTTGTTTTATCATTTTTTCTAGCCATGTATGTATTTTCATCCTTTTTTTTTTTTTTTTTTTTTCTTTGGACATATCCATCACAGTGGTGGGATTCAAAAACTTTTACCACCAGTTCAATGTGGCTTGGTGGACATGCTTTGCGCGCATGCACACACTTTGCATGCACGTGTGTGCCAAACACGTACTTTCTTTTGTTTGCACTGTTCCAACTCACCTCCTGTAAGCCTGCACTCTCCCAGTTGCTTCAGCAGCTGCCGCGTGGCACCTTTTGTGCCGCGCAGAGCAGCTTTGCTTCAAATTCAGAGGATAAAGATGAATATGGAAGCCCAGGTGGGCAGATGGGCCCAACAGTGGAGAGAACCAGTTTAGTCTCCACTGCTCATCACCACTACTGGCTCAGCAGAACCAGGCTGAACTGGTAGCATGCCACCATTGGTCCATCACATATGGTAATAAGAGCCTGGTTTGTAGTTACATTTCCCACATTTGGTGGACATGTTTTTAAAGATCTTTGCTAGTCTTGCCAGTGACAAATGGCACCTGTAAAATATTTTCCTTGTACATAGTTGCCATTGTCAATTTATAATTTCTATCTCAGAGTTTTTGCCACTTATCTAATTCTATTGTATACCCAAAGTTTTTTGTTTATACTATTATTGTTTCTTTCACTTGTTCATCTTTCATTTTAAGGCTTAATAAATAACTATATATTTTTAAATTTTTCATCTGTTCCTAATAGTATCCGATCAAGTGATGTTTATTCTTTATAAAAACCATATATTTTAACATCTTCCACATATCTTGATTGTATTTGCAAATGGTCTACATTCAACAGGTTCTGACCAGTTTTGGAAAACTGGTGGTGGAAATTTTGAGTAGTTTGGAGAACTGGCAAATACCACCTCTGCCTGGAGATTATACAGTATTCTTCCCCTGCCATGCCCATCAAGCCATGCCCACAGAACCGGTAGTAAAAAAAATTGAATCCCACCAATCAAAGATTATGCTTAGAGGTTTGGCTATGGCAGTGGATAGCTTTTTTAAGAAATAGGCACATATTCCGTCTGGTCCAATAGATAGAGATGGTTTTAGATCACGTAGTGCTTTTTCAACATTGTCTTCTGTAAAATCGATATGTATATCATATGTATATATGTACATATATATATTACATATATGTAATACTGCACAAATTAAATTTAATGGAAAAAAAAGAATTGGCACAACAAATTAAAATTTTTTGAAAATGCCAATAAACTAGGAAGATGGTTAGCATATACATTTAAAAAGGAGAAAGAGAAGAAACTGATAAATAAACTAGAAGATAAGAGAGGAATATTTCAATATGAAAATGAGTCCAAAAAGGAAATAATTCAGGAGTTCTATGGGAAATTATATGATCAAGAAAAAATTTCAGAGGAAAAGAAAGAACAATATCTAGAGAAGGCTAAATTACCAGAAATGTTTGAAAATGTGAGAGCAATGTTAAATGAAAGAATAATGATGATGGAATTAACAGAGGCAATAAATAGACAAAAGAATTTAAAAAAATCACCAGGACCAGATGGACTACCATGAGAAGTGTACAAATATCTTCATGATATACTGAATTTGTCAATGCTAGAGGTTAATAATGAAGTATTATTGGAAGCTGTTAAACTTATGGAAAGAAGCAAATATTACTTTAATATTGAAAGAAGACTCAGATTTAACACAGATATCAGCCTATATCACCATTAAACTCAGATTATAAAATATTTGCATCAATAATAGCAGAAAGACTAAAAATATTTTTGAATGAATTTATCCATTCAGATCAAAATGGATTTTTATACCCAATAGACAAATTAAAAACAATATAAGAGTTATCTTAGATACGTTGGAATATTATGAACTACACTGATAAACAGATGGCATTGATTTTTTTAAATGCGCAGAAAACATTTGATAATGTAAATTGGCAATTCATGTCACAACAGTTAGAGTTTATCTATTGTGGTGAGAAGTTTATGAACATGATTAAAGTCCCACTGCACTTACGGATGGAAAGAGGAGGTAAAACATTAAAAAAAAGCTTGCCATCCGTTGGAAAACGCTATGCATCCGTTATGTACTCACAGCATACATGTTTCATACGCTCGATCCCTCAAGCATCCATCCACTGAGATTTCATCCACGCAAGAAGTTTTGAGCTGCACAAAACTTTGTGAATGGATGAACTTTCTGCCGCGTACGATGTACATCCGCGACATATACGGGCAACAAATGTTCTATGTCTGTTACCATCCATTAAATGTCCACTGTATCCACTCTGCATCCTCTGGCCATCCCCTCAACTCACATCCGCTGCAGCTGAAAACGGAAAGAGGGAGGAAACAAAAGGTACATGGAACGTCTACACAGCGTTAGTAGCACGGAAATAGCAAGGATGTAAGCGTATGCATCTCGTATATAAAGGATTAAAAACGGACAAAACATTTATATCTGGGATGTATCTCATATATTTAGGATGTATGGAGTATGTCTAGAGTATGTAGAAGGCCCCATAGTGGACAACCGATATTTTCTATAAAAAGGGGGAGAAAATCATCTGGATTGCTGGGATGGTGGACCATACAATCCCACTATGCACTATCCTTATCTATCCCACAAGCATGCAAAGGCTGAACCATTTTTAAAAGTTTTCACCAACACTTTATTAAGGTAAAAAAATGAACCAAGTGACTCAAGCAAAGATAACCTTTATTAACTATCTTAGGTAAACTGTATGACTTTATTAAAAAAGCAAAATGAACCAAGTAAAGTGTCTTAAGCAAAGATAAACTTAACAAGTAAACAACTCAGTCTCTGACACTATTCTCAGTCACTCTGAGTCATGTCCATGGTCTCAGCTGTTAAGCGGGCAGGGACTGTGGAGGTGGCTGTGGCTTGAGTGCTGGTCTGAGGCACCATTGGGGTGCTTGGCTCCAAGGATACAACAGGGGATGGTGTGTTCAGGAAGCTGTCCGAGAGCTGACTCAGTCCCGTGAGATTGAGAGGCCCTTCATCAAGGACTTGAGATGTCAGGCCCAATACTGATGACAGATTGTCCATTGATGGGGTTGGCTGTGGGGTGGAGAAAGGAGGAGTGTAGTGGGGCTGTCTGGTCTGCAGCTGGGTGAGGAGTGGCATCTGTGGCATGCAATGAACCTGGGCCTGGACTGGGAAGGTCTGTTTTAGCTGTGGGAAGTCCTGGTAGTTGTAGCCTTGGTAGGTGAGGGGATGTTGAAAGCTGTAGAAGAGCTGTGACTTCACCTGGGGCGGAGGAGCAGACCTGGACTGGGTAGGAGCAGCTTCAGCTGGCCTTGAGGGTTGTGCAGAAGTGCTGTGATCTTCTGCTTCATCACCTGGTACTGGGCCTCGGGCAGGTCCCTCAGGGTCTGGCTCACGTAGGTGATGAAGGTGTTCCGGCCTGAGGATGCTTTGTCCAAGTGGACCAGCTGAGAGAGAAGTTCTGTGCTGGTCTTCATTGTGTCCCTGATCTCCAATAGCACACTGTGGTCCTGGCCCTCCAGTCTGCCTCTCTGCCTGCATCCTCTGGAGCTGGGGGTGGGGGTGGGGGTGGTTTGACCTCTGGTGGCTGCTGCTTCTTCCTCCATTTGTGACAGCAAGGCGTCATCCTCCATGGGATCCTCCAAGTCTGCCAGCATGGGGAGTGGAGCTGTCAGGGGGGTCTCTGCTACGGGCCCCTCTGAAGACACCTGCCTGGACAGGGTAGCTGGCTCCTGGCTGGAAGAGGACTGGCTGTCTGTGGGCTGTCTGAGGGAGAGAGGTCTCAGAGGGGCTGCTCCTCGGTGGCGGATCTCACCCTCCAGGAAACTGCACTTGGCCATGACGTACATCTTCCGGTCAGTGAGCTTGACAGCAGCCTGCCTGGATTTCTTGAGGTGTAGCTTGCCATACCAGGTGTGCATGTGCTTCCACCATCCAAGGAGTACTTCTGCAGTGTACCTCAGGCTCTCTGCCTTGTCTCTCCAAGCTGCCTGATTCTTCTTGGTGTCACGATACAGTCTGTGGCCCTTTCTCCAGAGGTACTCGTTCTCCCTCAGCCATTCCAGCACCTCATCCTCACGGTCCTCGGAAACGGTGTAGTGTTTCCTCTCTCCCTTCTCCTTCCCTTGCCTCTTCCTCCCTCTGTCAGGGGCTTCAGCAGGGCCTTCAGGGGCTTGAGCAGCAGGGCCTTCAGGGGCTTGAGCAGCAGGGCCTTTAGGGGCTTGAGCAGCAGGGCCTTCAGCAGCAGGGCTTTGAGGGCCTTGGGGCTGGCCCACCACAGCAGCAGCAGCAGCAGCAGGTTCAGAGCCAGTGCCAGGGGGTGGGATGCTGGTTCTATCCTTCTGCCAGGGCTGGAACGAGTAGGCACCGGCTTCCTCTTCTTGCCTGACTGACGAACCAGGGTGTTCCTGCTAGATGTATGTGACAGCATGTCTTTCCCCTGTATGCTGACTGCGTGTGTGCTGCATCCTTTCATATTCATGTGCAGTGAACGCTTTGCATCCGATATACATCCGCGCGGCATCTGCTTTGTTTCCTATAGGCGTCCGTGATGCATCCGCTTCATCCGCTATGCATCCGCCCCTTCCGCTATGCATCCGCCCCTTCCGCTATGCATCCGCTTCGCAATTCTCCCCCGGAACCCCTTTGGAGATGTCATTCACTTCCATCCGCTGTCATCCGCTAGGCTTCCTATGAACATCCGTTTAACATCCCCACTACATACTACCTACGTCCGTTCTTTTCCTTTCTTTCCGTTCTGTTTATGCAAATTTTCACCACTTTTTGGAGCGGATAACAACGGATGGAACCACCTCCGAAATTTTGCTAGTCCGCTGTGTCCTTTATGCATACATTTTGCGTCCGTCGGCCAGTGGAACCCAGCCTTAAGATAATATACTCCAAACAATGGCAAAAGTGATAGTGAATGGGGACTTGACAGCAAACTTTAACATAAAAAAAGTCACGAGACTAGGCTGTCCACCCGTCCCCATTACTGTTTGTATCAACACTGAAAGTATTAAATAGAGGTATTAGACAGAATCCAGAAATAAAAGGCTTGGAAATAAAAAGAGAAAAATACAAATTACAAACATTTGCAGATGACCTGGTATTTATTTTAGAAGAACCTTTGGAATCTGCCCTAAATTAGTAGAAAAATTGAGGAGTATGAAGAAGTAGCAGGGGCAAGAATAAATAAAGAAAAATAAAAATACTAGCTAAAAACCTTACAGATAAACAGAAAGATTAACTGACAAAGAAAATAGGCCTTCAGGTAGTTAAAAGTAAAATATTTGGGAATGTATTTAACAGCTGGATGTGCAACTATTAAAGAAGATAACTATATAAGGTTAATATAACAAATTAAACTAGAAGTACGCTGCCTCCGGTCTGATCAAAGTATAGTATATAAAATCATACATTGCAATGTCCTACCTGTCAATGAATACTTCAACTTCATCCATAATAATACAAGAGCACACAATAGATACAAACTCAGAGTTTACTGCACCAAACTTGATTGCAAGAAATACGACTTCAGCAACAGAGTGGACAGTGTCTGGAATACTCTACCTGACTCTATGTTTTCTTCCCCAAACCCCGAAAACTTTAACCTTAGACTTTCTATTGTTGACCTCACCCCTTTCCTAAAAGGTTTGTAGGTGGCATGCATAACTGCACCAACGAGCCTACCGTCCTTGCCCTTCTGTTTTTTTATATGTATCCATTTCATGTATTCATAACTATGTTTATACTTATACCTTTTATCTTATAATCGCTTGACAAAATAAAAAAAATTAAAAAATTAAAATATTGTTTGGCACCTATATTGTTATCAAAAGCATCTGTTTCTGATTGATATTACCTCTACCATCAGGATTGATTGGGAAGAAGAAACATTCTTGATATGAATTAGGAATGGCCTTGGTGAAAGAAAAGTATAAGATACATTACACTGAAATGGTGACATTGATCAGAGTTAGGCAATTTCCTTGATCCAGTAAATCTTACCTGCTTTTTAAACTGAGCCTGAATTTCCTGAGAATATTTAGAGCTTAAGTCTTCCAGAGATTTCTTGTATTCTCTGTTAGTAACTTTCACCTGAGCTTCGACAGTAATGGTCACATTTACTAAAAGAGAGGGAAAGAGATATTCATATGACTTCAACAAGTGACTTCCCTGTAAAGGAATTCTAAAATGTGACAGGCAAGAGGTGAATGTATTCCCATTCTCCAACATGCTTTCAAATGCCTAAATCCAAAGATCCTCATCTGGTTGGAAAACCCATTTTTGATTTACTGAAACATTTTTAAATTCAGAATAATGCTGGAGGAGACCTTGGACGTCTTCGAGTCCAACACTCCTGCTCAACTGGAGACCCTCTACCATTTCAGGCTCTCAAGTCTCTTCTTCAAAACCTCTAGTGATGACATGCCCACAACTTCCGAACGCAAGCTGTTCCATTGGTTAATTGTTTTCACTGTTAAGAAGTTTCTCCTTAATTTCAGGTTGTTTCTCTCCTTGATTAGTTTTCATCCATTGTTTCTTGTCCTGTCTTTTGGTGCTTTGGAAAATAAGTTGATTCCCCCTTCTTTATGGCAGCCCCTCAAATATTGGAATATTGCTGTTACCCCTAGTCCTTTTTTTCTAGATCAGGGGTCCCTAATCCCTAGTCCATGGACCTGCAGCAGGCCACAAACAAACAAATAAAGCCTCATCAGTGGGATGCAGGCAGCATATAAAATTACATCCCTTCTGGTCTGCGGAAAAACTTCCCTCCACAGAACCAGTCCCTGGTACCCAAAAAGTTAAGAATCAGTGCTCTAGACTAGTCATACCCAAATCCTGCAATTGTTCTTCATAAGTTTTTGTCTCCATGCCTCAGAATAATCTACTTTGCTCTTCTCTGCACTTTTTCCAAAGTCTCTTTTAATAATGTGGTGACCAAAACTGGATGCAGGAGAGGGAATTCAAAATTTTTAACAACTGGTTCTGTGGGCATGGCTTAGGTGATGGGAGTGGGTTGGTGGTCATGTGACTGGGCGGATATGGCTTGGTGGTCATGTTATTGGCCGGGTGTGGCCAACTCAATATCACTCACATCAAGGCATGCATCTCCTCATCTGGCCTCTCATGACTGTGAAGATGCTGCAAAAAGGTCATAACTCAGTTTTTTCAATGCCATTGTAACTTTGAATGGTCACTCCACACAAGCAAAGTACCAGCAACGGAGGGAAAAAAAAAACTCAGGAAAGTTCCAGAGACAGGAAGTCTAGTCCTGCCAAGAATGTAAAGGCCGTGTCACACTGCCCAACGGATGCAAAAAGGACACAACGGAAGAGAAAAATGTTACATCCGTTGTATCCACGCTCAAAAGGGGCGAAAATATGCATAATTGGAGCGGATAACATGGACACGGGGAGGACGCAGGGCAGATGCAAAGTGGATGCGGAACGGAAGCACAGCGGATGGAAGCGGATGGCGCATCTTCGAGGCTTCCGGGGGGGCTCAGCAAAGCGGATGCGGAACGGAAACAACGGATGCAGAACGGATGCACAGTGGAAGAAGCGGATGCACAGTGGAAGCCTAACGGATGCACAGCGGAAGCCTAACGGATGCCTAGCGTTAATTGCGCATGCGGGGGGGATGCATTGCGCAAGCCCCCTGGATATAAAGGGAAGCAGCTCGCACGTGGCCAGCATTCCGAGGAAAGACCTGCTGCTGGATACCTCGAGTTCTTGCCTGCAAGCCTTGCTGCCAGCCTGCCTCCAAGCCTGCCTCCCAGCCTGCCTCCCAGCCTCCTGGGCAGCCTCCCTGCCAGCCTTGCTGCCAGCCTGCCTTCCAGCCTCCCTGCCAGCCTGCCTTCCAGCCTCCCTTCCAGTCTTGCTGGCAGCCTGCCTTCCAGCCTCCCTCCCAGCCTTGCTGCCAGCCTGCCTTCCAGCCTCCCTGCCAGCCTGCCTTCCAGCCTCCCTGCCAGCCTTGGTGCCAGCCTGCCTTCCAGCCTCCCTGCCAGCCAGTCTGTCTGCCAGCCTTGGTGCCAGCCTTCCTGCCAGCCTTGGTGCCTGCCAGCCTTCCTGCAAGCCTTCCTGCCAGCCAGCAACCCCACAACCATGGGGAAGAAGTGAAAGTCTCAGCAACCTGCCGCCATCCCTGGCAAGAGGGACAGGGCCACCCTCCCGCCCCATGTCCCTGACTCATCTTCTGCTGGGGCTTCTGCTGCTTGGGCTCGCTCTTCTGTTGCTGGAGCTTCTGCTGTAGCTGCTCCTGGCAGTGGTGCTTCTGCTGCGTACTCTGCTGAAGCTGCTCCTGGTCCTGCTGGTCCTGCTGGTCCTGCTCGTTCTGCTCGTGCTTCTGGTCTTGCTGACCCTGCTGCTGGTGCTTACTCTGCTGCTGCTCATCCTGGTCTTGCTGCTGCTGCTGCTGCTGCTGCTGATCCTGCTGCTGCTGCTGCTGCTGCTTATGATCCTGCTGGTGATTATGCTGCTGCTGCTGCTGATGATGATGATTATGATCCTGCTGGTGATGCTGCTGCTGCTGCTGTTGGTGTGGAGGAGCAGTCCCTACAACCTGGAAGCCCCTCTGATGAGGGCCCATCTGGTCCTGCCAAAGGGAGGAAGAGGTGTATGCAACAACGGGAGAGGAGGCAGTACTAGATTGAGGAAGCACACGAGGATGAGGTGCTAGAGTGGCTGAGAGAGAACGACTATCTGTGGCGGAAGGGACACCGGCTGTACAGGGACACCAAGCGGAAGCAGGCTGCTTGGAGAGAGAGGGCGGAGAGTATGGGCTACACTTCGGATGTGCTCCTCGGCTGGTGGAAGCACATGCACACCTGGTACGGGAAGCTGCACCGCAAAAAATCTGGCCAGGCCAGGATTAAGCTGACGGACAGAGAGAACTATGTCATGGCCAAGTGCAGCTTCCTGGAGGGTGAGGTCCGTCACCAAGGAGCACCAGGAACCCAAATCTCTATCCTCTCTCTCCGGCAGCCTGCTGCGACCCAGTCCTCTGGCGGCCGAGAGTCAGTCCCTGTCTCCATGCAGGTATCTGTGGAGCGTGCCACGGCGGACCACCCCCGGCAGGTGTTGAAAGCGTGGTGGAGAGCGATGAGGACTCCCTGGTGCGGTGGGAGAAAGGAGACATCGAGTCCACCACTGCCGAAGCCGCATCCACCCACACCTCCGCCACCACAGTAAGGCAGAGAGCCGGACCGCAGGAGGGGCAGTGCCACAAGGTCCTGGTGGAGATCAGAGACACCATCCGCACCAGCATAGGTCTCCTCTCTCAGCTGGTCCCCATCGAATCCTCCTCCTCCAACTGCAAGCCCTTCCTCAATTATGTGAACCAGACCCTCAAGGAGATGGCGGATCCCCAGTACCAGGTGGTGAAGGAGAGGATCACCACACTGCTTAACAACCCTCCAGACCCAGAGGCACCTGCTCCCACCCAGTCCAGGTCTGCTCCTCCACCCCAGGTGATGTCCCTCCCATACCAAGGCTTCCCACAGCCCCTCACCTACCAGAGCTACAGCTACCCGGAGGTCCAGCAGCACAGACAGCAGCCCTTACAAATGCAGGCACAGAGTCATCGGGCGACACCGTTGCCACCGGTTCCAATGATGCCACCGATGCCAACCACGACAGTCCTCACCCCACTGCAGACCAGACAGCCCCACTACACTGCTCCTTCCTCCATCCCACAGCCAAGCCCAGCCTCAGTACATCTGTCCCCAGTACTGGGGCTGACACCCCATGGCATGGAGGAAGGACCTCTCAGCATCACGGGGCTGAGCCAGCTATCCCACACCTTCCTCAACACACCGTCCCCTGTTGTTCTCTTGGGGCTAGGCACTCCAATAACACCTCAGACCAGCACTGCAGCAGCACCCACCTCCACAGCACCTGCTCCCTAACACCTTAGAGTGGGCACACACCTCCGAGTGACCAAGATGAGTGCCAGAGACTGGCTGCCTGGATATTTGTGGTCTTTATTTGGACACTTGACTTGGGTCATGTTTATTTCACAGCTTGTTATTAATAAAGTTTATCTTTGTTTCACACACTTGCTTCATTAAATTTTTTCTATAAAGTCTGGGTGGGAACTTTTAGAAATGGTTTAGCCTTTGCATGCTTGTGGGATGGGTTAAGATAGCAGTGGGATGGGCAGGGATACCTTTGGGATGGGTTAAGATAGCTGTGGGATGGGAAGGGATATCTGTGGGATGGGAAGGGATACCTGTGGGATGGGCAGGGATACCTCTGGGATGGGTAATAGTTGTGGGATAGATAAACCTCCAGTGCAAGCATAGTGGGACACACTTGCTTCATTTCTTTTTTTTAATAAAGTCTTGATGGAAACTTTTAGAATTGGTTTAAGCCTTTGCATGTTTGTGGGGTGGGTTAAGATAGCAGTGGGATGGGCAGGGATACCTGTGGAATGGGTAATAGCTGTGGGATGGGTAAGGATAGCAGTGGGATAATTAGCCTCCAGTGCAAGCATAGTGGGACTGTATGGTCCACCCTCCCTGGTGCCACACCTATGGCCCTTTATTATCAATAATAATGTAATAATCATCCACACATGTCAACACAAACACAACTCTTTATTAAACGCCCTGTTCATTGTAGGCCCACCCAACATACATGGCCCAATCTCATCCGTGTGATGAGACAGGCTGAAGGAAGCACCCATTAATCATCTATCATCCTGTCTTGCCACTCCACTGCTCCAGCTGGAGAGTTGCACCAGTGTCTCAGGAGGTTGCGCTGCTTCTTCCCTTCACGTGAGGCTCTGTTGGGGCCTTGCACATCCTGAGTGTCTGTCAGGTTTTGCCCTTGCCTCCATTCCTCAGGCTCCATGTCCCCATTGCCTTGTTGGAGGTCCACGAGCCTGTTCTGCAAGACGGGTAGTGGGTGTGCATGAGATTGTGCAGGATGCAGCAAGCTTCCATGATCCTCCTCACGGTCTCTGGGCAATGCTGCATGGTGGTGAGAAGTACCTGGAACCTGTTGGCCAGGATGCCAAAGGCATTCTCCACCACCCGCCTTGCCCTGGACAGCCTGTAGTTGAAAATCCTCTCTTCACGGGTGAGGCATCTGGAGGTGTAGGGCTTCATGAGGTAGGTTGTGAGGGAGAAGACATCATCCCCCACGATGAAGTAGGGCACATCTTGCGTGTTGTTGGGCAGTGGGTCTGGATCTGGGAAGCCCATCATGAGGTTGCTTTCCAGCCCCTCCTTGAGGTGACTGTTGTTGTATACCTGGGCATCTGAAGATGAGCCGTTGCCTGAAACATCGATGTACATGAACTTGTAGTCAGCATCGACCATGGCGAAGAGGATGATGCTGAAGAAACCCTTGTTGTTCTGATAAGTGGACCCCGACTTGGCTGGAGCTTTGCAGGCCACGTGCTTGCCATCGATGGCTCCAACGGTGTGTGGGAAGTTCCACTTCTGATACCACTGCTCTGCAACTTTCTTCCATCCTTCTTCAGTGGAGGGGCACTGGAGGAGCTCCTCCTTGTATTCTTCGATGATGGCCTGCACCACTTCTCTGACCACAAAGCTGATGGTGCTGGGTGGCACCCTCCAGCCGTACTGCATGCTCCTGTAGGTGGTCCCTGAGGCCAGGTGGCGCAGAGTGAGTGTCACCTTGAGCCCAGGTTCCAGGCTGGACAAGAAGTTGGTGTTTGTCTTGGTCAACCTGGGTGTCAGGCGCTGCACAACTTCGTCAAACATGGCTGGAGGCATCCTAATGAAGTTCTGGAGCACCCGAGGGTCTTCGTTCCTGAGCTCCACCATCAGCTTATCATAAAGTACGTACTGTGCTCTTCTAGCGAACCATCTTCGGAGCCAGACTTTTTTGGGGTGCCTCCTTTTCTTCCCGTAGTACTGTTCACAGAGACTGTGGATGGTTTCGCAGTGTTGCATTAGGATGTTGGCTGCCGAAAGGATTTTGTCGCAATGCACGGTGGACATGACTGGATGCTGTGGAAGAGGAAGAGTCAGATGAAGGCTGCAGAGGTCTGCACCGCTGGGCTGCTGGTCTGAAAGTGCGATACAGACGAGTTGCTCCCCCTTTTTATAGGCAATATAGGTTTTCCGCTAGGCATCCTCTAGGCATCCTCTAGAGATCCTCTAGACATCCTTTATATCCAAGATAGGTCCCCTCTGCAGACGTTTTTTCCGTTTTAAACACTTTGTTTCCATGCTGCATCCGCTAGGCATCTGTTCTGCATCTGTTCCGCGTCTGTTCTGCTTCCTACCTGCGTCTAGGCAGATGCGAGTTGCGCGGATGCGCAGCGGATGTCTAGCGGATATAGCGGATGCGTAACGGATGCGTAACGGATGCAGAACGGACAAACTTGATACATTTTCCGCGCAAAAGTTTTAAGCAGCCTAAAACTTTTTGAGCGGATGAAACGTCAATAAACGGATGCTGGACGGATAGAGAGGAAGCCAAACGGAGGCAGTGAGTACATTGCGTTTTCGAACGGATGGCAAGGTTTTTTGTCCGTTTTACATCCTCTTTGCATCTGTTGGTGCAGTGTGACAGGGGCTTTATAAGGGTTAATGGAGAGGCAGTTTGTATAAGCAGCACCAGAATGTTTTCTTCCTGCCTTCCTTACAGGATTAGGCCAGGAATTTTTTCTAACTACTGGTTCTCCAAACTGCTTAAAATTTTAACAACCGGTTCCAGCAAATAGGTGCGAACTGGTAGAATCCCAATCCTGATGCAGGAGTAGCCTTACTAAGATTTTAGAAGGTGGTACTAATACTTCATGTAATTTTGATTCTATGGCTCTGTTTCAGAGATGGGTTGCTGCCGGTTCATACCGGTTTGGGAGTACCAGATATTAAGATTCTGAAGAGTTCGGCAAACCAGCAAATTCCACCACTGGCTGGCCCCACCCCATCCCTCCCAGGAGTCCCCCACACCCTGTTTGGGCTTCCAGGGTGGTACAGGAAGCTGTCCAGGCCCAAAATGAGGTGCAGAGGGGCTATGCCCCATTTTGGCTTCCTGTGTGGTGCAGGATAAAACTTGGGGAAGCTAATAGTTGGGAATATAGGCAAAATCTGAAGAAAAACAATTGGTCAGGTATTTTTTCAAAAAAGGAGTTGGCCAAAGAGAGTGCAGTCCGAATGTAAGGTGCAGGGAAACATACTGTCACAAAAGAAAATATGGCAATGGAATGAGAAAAGCTGTTTTAAAAAAATAAAGGGTTGCAAAGGATGACCCCAGCCTCCCAGTTAATCTACACGGACAGTGGGTTTGCTGGTTGGGTCTTCTTTTGTTGCCCTAGACAGGAGAACAGAGCTGGAATGCAGGTTAGTGAGGGAATTGAGGTTGTTCTGGGATGGAGTTGGAATGGGGATTTTGCATGAAAAACTCCTTACTCTGGAGTGGGAATGGGGATTTTGCATTAAGATTGTTCATAAGAAAATGGGACTACTGAAAGCTGAATAACACTTATATTGTTCTTTTGTGAGTATTTGTGTACCATTTTTATTGTTTTGTGTACCTCTTTTATTGTTCTTATTTAAGTATTAAATGCATAAAATAATAAACTACCTTTTGGTATATCTTCTTTTAGGCAAAGAAGTGACATCGTGTTGGCCACGCCCACCCAGTCACATGCCCACCCAGCTAGTCATTAGGGCAGAGAACTGGTTGTGAAAAAATTTGCAGCTCACTGCTCTGCTTATACAACCAAAGATTCTGTGCTTGGTGTGTTTATTGATGGGATAATTTCCCCTATTCGGCTTCAACAAGCAACAGCTACTGTTGTGATTTAATTATTTGTATTGTGTTTGATTTTTTTCCTGCCTTATGGTTTCTTTTCCTATCTGGGGAGGGAATCTTCCTCACTGCTTTAATACTATCTGGCACTGTCCTTTTGGGGTATACTTCTAAGAGGCAGGATGCAAGCTTGGCACTGATTTTTTTAACTGCCTTTCTGGGGGGGCATGTGATTGTTCCTTAAATCTGGGTGATTTCCTTAGGATATCTTGTGAGGTGAGTGAAACCAGCTGTAATCTTTAAGTAGTGCAAATGGATCTAAGTATTGCTTTTCCTGGATGTGCTTTTTCTGGAGAGCTTAAATGACCTCTCTGCTAAAGGATTTCACTTTATGAGCACTTTATGGCTGCTTGATAGTTATCACTGTATTTTAACTATTTTCATTCCTCAAGGTGCTCTGGCACCCTGCCTGGTTTGTAACTCTGGCTTGCAGGTATTTTTAATCTAATGATTGATATTTAGGGCAGCTTTTTGCAAGCAATGAAGCTTTTTGTATTTTTGAACAGTAATCCTTGACAGTTCATTTAGTGACCATTCAAAGTTACAATGGCACTGAAAAAACACTGAAAAAACTTATGACCATTTTTCACACTTATGACCATTGCAGCATCCCCACTGTCATGAGAAGCCAGGCGAGGAGAAGTGCCCCTTGACATGAGTTGACCACGCCCACCCAGTCACATGACCACCAAGCCAGGTCCAACAACTAAGCCACGCCCACAGAACAGGATGTTAAAAAAACTGAATCCCACCCCGATTATGTGTTGAGTAACATTTGCAGACAGTTACCAATCCATCTGGTGGTGATGCTGTCTATTCCACATTTGTCTATCTTACCAGAAGTAGATTATGGTCTACTTTATTGAATGTTTTACTGAAATCTAAATATACCACTAAATATAGTGGTGAATATCTGTAGCTTGGGTGTAGGATGGGGATAGAAGTTCCTTCTCCGAATCTATGCATTGATTTCTGATTCTTTCATTACCAGGCTAGGTAACATCTTCAGCAGAATTTAGGAAATGTCAGTGTTGTTCTACTTATAAAGTCTTAATGTGATCAGTAGGTCTTGTGATGAGAAGGTCACATCAGGTAAGGGGTCTTGTATACTAAGCATACTGTAAGTTACTATAAATATACTATGTCCACAGTATTTCACTGCTCTATTAATTTAGTCATTTTGTCAAAGAATGAAATAAGATTGGTTTGGAATGATCTGTGTTTAATCCGTGTTTAATCCTGTGCTGATAGTGGTTTTTTTTTTTTTTGCATTTTGAGGCAATCTCCAAATCTCACCTCCATGATTCTCCTTAGATGAAAAAACTTTACTCAGCATAGGACCAAGATACCTTCTCAGCTATTCATGAGAGCTCTCGGCCATTTGAGGGAAAACATTAGGTTCAAATTTATCACTTTTGCTTGGAGCTGCCAAATCTACAAGCCTCTGTGAACCCAGAGAGAACTGGAAACGGAGAGCTATCTATTTCTCTACTGGTTCCTGGTTTACTTGCACTATAAAGGAGCTTCTATTAAGCCACATTTCTTCCATATGCAATCTCCTTATTCTAGAATGATAATCCAACATGTCTGGAAGCAACAACTTGTTTTTGGCTGCCCTCAGGAAAAAGTAATCACGTTTTCCCTGATTGTACTTACATTCAGTGACTGGAATTACATCCACGAGGAACTCACAGTTGGATCCATAGAATAAATCTTCATTACAGATGCATTTGATTCCATCATAGATTCCACCATTGAGGCATATCTCTGGAACAGAGAAGTCCACTTATACAGATGTAATTTGAAAGTTACAATCAATGCAGCAATTTACATAGAAATATAATTCTTTATCACAGTATGCATGTATTAAAAATAAACAATGTAGTAGATAAATGAAGTGAGCTTACATGCGTTCATATGATGCCAAATTATTCCTCGCTCTTTCAGTCCTAACGTAACATTAGCTGCTAGGAAGGGTCGGAAGCTGATCATTTTAAAGCAATGAAGTAGAAAATGAAATCAAGGCAATTAAGAATTTTTTAATTTTTAAAAAAGAAGTTCTTGCCTCTTTTTTCCATAGAAAAACATTCTCTTCATCATTTTTAAATGTTTATTGATGTTCTGAATCAGTACTGGCTTTCCTTTCTTAAGATGCAAACACTGCAATGCAATTATTCCAATAAGTAAAAAAATCTTACTCATTAACAGTTGTCTCCAAAGAACATTGGAGAGGGAGTTTTGCATAACAGGCCTCCTTCAAATCAAAATTTGGCAAGTCCAAATTAGAAAAAAATATTCTGTGAATATGAAATAATCTGCACAAACCTATTAATGATTGGTACTCCCTTATTCTAGAACTTGGCACAAGGCAGTCATGTCACAAAGGAGGGGTCCAATCTCCCAACCCCCGAGAACAGATGGAAGCTTCCTATGGCCTCTCAGCTGCTGCTGAAATATCACTCTTAGCCACCTTAGACAGGACGCCCCAGTAGTAAGAGACAAGGGGGAGCCATTCTACAGGGAAAGCCACAAATATCACCGCCAGATTATGGAAGGAGAATCACCTCATATGATTATGCTTCAATCACAGGAACATGTACAAGCACTATGTCAACAGTATGATTTTAGATAGAAACATGATGAATAGTGGCTAATCCCATTCATACTATCAGCCCTAAATTTAATCCATTCTACAAAAATTAGAAGATCCAGGCTATGCTGCAAACAACTGGTCACCATAATTTGATAACAGGAAAGGAAAATATTATCATGGATTTTGAAAAATTTAAAATAGGAATGATGAAACATACAGACCAAATAAAAATTGATACTCACCACGTGTGGTAGTTCTGACAGTACTCCTGGCAGTAGAAGTAGTGGAAGTGCTGATAGTACTTTTGGCAGTAGAGGTTTTGGCAGTTGAAAGGCTGCTAGTAGTCTTGGAAGCAGTAGTTTGGCTGGTGGAAGGGCCGTTGCTAATCTTGGGAGAAGACATTCGGCTGGTGGAAGGGCCGCTGGTACGCTTTATAGTAGTAGTTTGAGTAATGGAAGGGCTGCTGGTACTCTTGGAAGAAGTAATTTTGGGAGAGGAAGAGCTGCTAGAACTCTTGGCAATAGTAGCCTGGCTGGTGGAAGGGATGCTAGTACTCTCGGAAGTAGTAATTTGGGTGGTGGAGGGGCTACTAGTCCACTCAGCAGTAGTAGTTTGGATGACGGAATGCCTGCTAGTAAACTCAGCAGTAGCAGTTTGAGTGTTGGAAGTGCTGCTACTACCCTCAGAAGTGGTAGTTTGGATGGTAGAAGGACTGTTAACTGGATCGGCAGTCGTAGTTTGGGAGGTGGAAGGACTCCTAGTACACTTGGCAACAGTATGGCTGTTGGATGGGCTGCTGGTACTCCTGGAAGCATTAATTTTGATGGTGGAAAGGCTACTATTACCGTCAGCAGTAGTAGTTTGGGTGGTGGAAGGGCTGCGAGTACTCTTAGTAGTTATAGTTTTGGTAGTGGCCGGGGTGCTAGAACTCTGGGCAGTAGTAGCTTGGGTGGTGGAGGGGATGATAGAACTCTTGGCTGCAGTAGTTTTGGTGGTGGAAGGGCTGGTAGTATCCTTAGCAATAGGAGGTTGAGTGGTGGAACGGCCGCTGCTACTCTTCACAGCAGTGGTATCACTGATATAAGAGCCGCTGGTACTCTCGGCAGTAGTAGTTTGAATGGTGGAAGGGCTGTTAGTACTCTCAGCTGTAGTAGTTTGGACAGTGGAAGGGCTGCTAGTATTCTTTCCAGTAGTAGTTTGAATGATGGAAGGGCTGGTAGTTCTGTAGGCAGTAGTAGTTTGGGAGGTGGAACTGGTACTAGTATTGTCATCAGTACTAGATTGGGTAGTGAAAGGACTGCTAGTACTCTTGCCAGAAGTAGTTTTGGTAGTGGAAGGGCTGATAGAACTCTTGGCAGCAGTAGTTTGGATGGTGGAAGGACTGCTAGTTCTGTCGGCAGTAGTAGTTTCGCTGGTAGAAGTGCTGTTAGTACTCTGGGCAGTAGTAGGTTGTCTGGATGAAAAGCCGCTGGTACTCTTGGTAGCACCAGTTTGCCTGGTGGATGGGCCACTAGTACTTTTGGCAGCAGTAGTTTGGGTGGTGAAAGGGCTGCTAGTACTCTTGACGGTAATCGTTTTGATCGTGGAAAGTGTGTTAGTACTTTTGGTAATAGAAGGGCTAGACATGGTCTTTGTGACCTGTGCTTCTGCTGATGGAGTAGTTGCGGAGAGAGGTATTGTTGTGAAATCAGTTGATGTTCCTGTGGCATTTCCTGTTTTGGTTGTAGAATGGCTACCAGTACTCTTGGCAGTAGTAGCTTGGGTGGTGGAAAGGCTGTTAGAAGGTTCAACTGAAGTAATTTTGGTGGTGGAAGGGCTGGCAGTACTCTTGGCAGCATTAGTTTGGGTGGTAAAATGGTCGCTGGTAATATAGGTAGAAGTTGTTTGGGAAGTGGAATGGGGGCTTGTACTGTCGGCATGAGATGTTTGGCTGGTTGAAGGGCTGCTGGTACTCTTGGCAGTAGTAGTTTGGGTGGTAGAAGGGCTGCTAGCGCTCACGAAAGTAGTAGTTTGGATGGCTGAAGGGCTGCTAGTGCTCTCAACAGTAGTAGCTTGGGTGGTGGAAGGGCTGCTAGTGCTCTCGGCATTAGTAGTTTGGGTGGTGGAAGGACTGGTAGTACGATTGGCAATCGTAGGTTGGTTGGTTGAATGGCCGCTGGTACTCTGGGAA
>BLBF01000044.1:8837462-8863435 GCA_015471245.1 Laticauda colubrina
TTGGTAGTGAAAGTTCCGCTTGAACTCTTGGCAGTAATCGTTTGGGTGGTGGAAGGGCTGCTAGCCCTCTTGGTAGTTACAGGTTTGGTCGTGGAAGTTCCGCTTGAACTCTTAGCAATAATAGTTTGGGTGCTGGAAGGGCCACTGGTACTCTTGGCAGCAGTAGTTTGGGTGGTTGAAGGGCTGCTATTACTCTCACCAGTAGTAATTTTGCTGGTGGAAGGGCCGATAGTACTCTTGACAGTAGTCGTTTGGGTGGTGAAAGGGCCACTGGTAGTCTTGACTGTAATTGTTTTGATCGTGGAAAGAGTGTTCGTACTTTTGGTTATAGAAGGGCTAGGCATGGTCTTTGTGGCCTGTGCTTCTGCCGATGGAGTAGTTGCAGAGACTGGTATTGATGTGAAATCAGTTGATGTCCCTGTGGCATTTCCTGTTTTGGTTGTAGAATGGCTGCTAGTACTCTTGGCAGGAGTAGCTAGGGTGGTGGAAGGGCTGCTAGAAGGCTCAACTGAAGTAATTTTGGTGGTGGAAGAGCTGGCAGTACTCTTGGAAGCATTAGTGTGGGTGGTAAAATGGTCGCTGATAATATAGGTAGTTGTTTGGGAAGTGGAATGGGGGCTTGTACTGTCGGCATGAGAGGTTTGGCTGGTTGAAGGGCTGCTGGTACTCTTGGCAGTAGTAGTTTGGATGGTAGAAGGGCTGCTAGAGCTTGGAAAAGTAGTAGTTTGGGTGGTTGAAGGGCTGCTAGTGCTCTCGACAGTAGAAGCTTGGGTGGTGGAAGGGCTGCTAGAAGGCTCAACTGAAGTAATTTTAGTGGTGAAAGGGCTGGCAGTACTCTTGGCAGCATTAGTTTGGGTGATCAAACGGTCGCTGGTACTATAGGTAGAAGTTGTTTGGGAAGTGGAATGGGGACTTGTACTGTCGACATGAGAGATTTGGCTGTTTGAAGGGCCTCTGGTACTCTTGGCAGTAGTAGTTTGTGTGGTGGAAGGGCTGCTAGTACTCGTGAAAGTAGTAGTTTGGGTGGTTGAAGGGCTGCTAGTGCTGTCACCATTGGTAACTTGGGTGGTGGAAGAGCTGCTAGTGCTCTCAGCAGTAGAAGTGTCGGTGGTGGAAGGGCTGCTAGTAATCTTGGCAGTAGTAGTTTTGGTGGTGGAACGGGTGCCAGTATTATCACCAATAGTTGTTTGGGTGGTGGAAGGGTTGGTAGTACTCATAGCAATTATAGGTTGGGTGGTGGAATGGTCACTGGTATTCTTGTCAGCATTAGTTTGGGTGGTAGAATGGTTGTTGGTACTATATGTAGCAGTAGTTCGGGAGGTGGAAGGGCGGCTGGTACTCTTGGTAGTAGTACTTTGGGTGTTGGAAGGGCTGCTAGCACTCGCGGAAGTAGTAGTTTGAGTGGTGGATGGGCTGCTAGCTCTCTTTGTAGTTATAGTTTTGGTAGTGGAAAGGCTTCTAGAACTCATGGCAGCAGTAGTTTGGGTGGTGGAAGGGCTGCTGTTACTCTCAGCAGTAGTAAGTTCCCTGGTGGCAGAGGTTTTAGTACTCTTGGCAGCACTATGGCTGGCGGAAGGGCTGCTATTACTCTTTCCAATAGTAGTTTGAATAATGGAAGGGCTGCTAGTACTCTCAGCAGGAGTAGTTTGAGTGGTGGAATGGCTTGTAGTAATATTGGCAATTTTAGTTTCGGTGTCAGAAGTGCTGCTACTACTCTCGGCAGTAGTAGTTTGGTTGTTAGAAGGACTGCTTGTTCTGTCGGCCGTACTAGTTTGGGAGGTGGAACGTGTCCTAGTATTTTCGGTGGAAGATTGGGTGGTGGAAGGATTGCTAGTACTCTCGGCTGTTGTAGTTTGTGTGGTGGGAGGGCTACTGGTACTCTTGGTAGTTATACTTTTGGTAGTGGAAGGGCCACTGGAACTCTTGACAGTAGTATCTGGGGTGGTGGAGGGTGTGCTAGAACTCTTGGCTGTGGAAATTTTGGTGTTGGAAGGGCTGGTAGTACTCTTGGCAATAGTAAGTTGGGTGGTGGAATAACCATGGGTACTCTTCACCGTAATGGGTTTGCTGGTGGAGGGGCTGCTGGTACTCTTGGCAGTAATAGTTTGGCTGGTGGAAAGGCTGCTATTATACTCTGCAGTTGTAGTTTGGGAGTGAAAAGGGCTGCTAGTACTCCCGGCAGTCGTAGTTTTGTTGGTGAAAGGGCTGCTCCTACTTTCGGCTGTAGTAGTTTGGGTGGTGGAAGGGCTGCTGATACTCTTTCTAGGACTAGTTTGAGTAATGGAAGGGCTGCTAGTAGTCTCAAGAGAAGTAGTTTGGGTGGTGGAATGGCTGTTAGCCATCTTGGTAGTTGTAGTTTGGTTGTTGGAAGTGCTCCTACTACTCTCGGCAGTAGTAGTTTGGATGGTGGAAGGACTGTTAATTCTATCAGCAGTAGTCCTTTGGTAGGTGGAAAGACTACTAGTACTCTTGGCATTTGTAGTTTGGATGGTGGGAGGCCTGCTAGTTCTGTCAGCAGTAGAAATTTCGCTGGTGGAAGTGCTTTTCGTACTCTCGGCCATAGTAGGTTGTCTGGTGGAAAAGACATTGGTACTCTCGGCAGTAGAAGTAGTGGAATGGATGGTAGTATTATCACCAATAGTAGTTTGGGTGGCAGAAGGGCTTCTAGTACTCTTGGTAATTACAGGTTTGGTAATGGAAGTTCCGCTTGAACTCTTGTTAGTGGTAGCTTTGATGGTGTTAGGGCTGCTACCACTCTTGGCAGCAGTAGTTTGGATGGTGGATGGGTCTGTATCTGAGCTGGATGTTTCATGCCCGGCATGTGTTATACTCATGATGCTGTTGGAGAAATTGCTTAAGGTTGTAATTGAATTCGATGAGGAGTTATGACTCTCATGTGAGAGGGATATCATTGAAGTTATCTTGTTTGTGACATCTCTATTGGTGCTGTTGGCTGTGCTTTTAGGGGCTTCATTCTCTTTTATGCTTTTCTTCATTAAGGGGGAAGTTGTAGTTCTATGGATTTCAGTAAAAGGAGAGGTATTTTTATCTCCCTTTGTCATGACATCATTGAAGGTGTTGCTGGTGTGGCTTGAGGAAATATGTGTTTCCCCAGAATGTGTTCCAGTCAAAGCTGTTCTTACTGCAACATCACTCTTCGTGGGATTGAGCGTAGTTGGTGAGAGTCTTGCTTGTGCTGAGGAAGAAATTTATTGTTACCTCTGAGGTCATTATAGGTTTCATATATTTGTCAGTTCTGAGCTGTTATTTTATAAGGATTTTTTCAGCTTCCAGCTTATTGTGGCAAGATGGTTAGGCATATAAATCTAACTGTATATATAAACATTAAACAGGATTCCAGTGAAATATATGTTGGGGCTGGAAGAAAACCTGTTTTCCATGACTATTTGATCAATAATAGTTTTACTGTTTATTTCTATGTAAAGATGTGCACATTTCAAAACCAAGTGATTATTCTTATTCTTATTCATCCTTATTGTTGGAATTATAGCAGAGACTGTAGAAACTCACTGCCAAGGTTATAAAAAATTATATAGAATAATCCAACTTGTTTGTGAGAAATGTATCCAGAATGTATAATGATGATCAGAATATACTCTCTGAAGCAAGGGTGGGATTCTTCCGGTTCAGACTGGTTCTATAGAACCAGTTGTTATGATTCTGCCCAGTTTGGAGAACCAGGAAATCATGCCCCTGGCTTGCCCCGCCCCCTCCACTCACCACTCCCCTCCCTTCCAAGAAAGTTCTTATCACACATGTGTAACAGTACACATGCCCAACATCGCTGACTGCATTCTTCCCCTCCCAGTGACCCCTTAAGGTATTTATTTCCCCCTTCCAATGAACAGCTGTTCCTATGATCAGCTCTGCCAGGATTTCACTCACTGTTTTACTGCTTCACCCAGGAGACTTCCCTGAGGCCCAGGAAGGGAAAAATTGGAGGGGGCAGTTCCCACCCCCAGTGGTCCATTTTTGCCTTCTTGGGCCCCAGGGAAGTTTTCAGGGAGCAAAAATGCCCCCCAGGAGACTTCCCTGGTCCCCAGAAGGTCTAAGAAATGTGGGGGGCTTGTGCAAAAAAGAAGAAGCCATGCCCATCCAGTGACATGGCCACTCCCACCTAGCCATGCCCACAGAACCAGTTGTTAAAAAATTTGAATCCCACCTCTGCTCTGAAGCCATACATTGACTTACAAATTGGAACATGGTGGCATGCATGCAAATATTCTTCATGGCACTCTGATGAAATGCATGTGCAATGATCTATGCACTATTAACCAAAAGCAGCTCAGTTGGCCAAAATGCCCTCTATAGTTCTTAATCTGTGATTAAGGTATAGGTTACCATATGGTTTTGGACTCTATATAGTAACCTACATTTTATTATCTTCACTTATTATCTCTGCTAGATACACCAGAATATTTGTTATGAGATGGAGAAGTAAGAGGCTGGAGAAATTCCATAAGAATGTGTTAGTAGTAAGTAATATATTTTATTGTAAATCTTAATTGAAAATAGAGGAGAATTTATGAACCAAAAAATGTAAGGATAGTTCGTTAGCTCTTTTCAGCCCTTTGGTAGTTCCCTAGTGCTCCAGGATCTTTGAAAGATATGGTTCAATGATTCTGAGATCACATCTGCCAGCTCCTTGATGGACATGATAGATTACATCTCAGAGTTTTGAAGGCACTCACATCTCAAATCCATTGAATCATATCTTTCAAAGATCCTGGGGTACCAGGAAACTATTAGAGAATTATAAAAGAATAGATGTGGCTCCTACTTAAAAAAATAAAAATAAAACTCCAGATCCAGGAAAGTACAGACCAATCAGCCTGACATAAATACCTGGGAAAATCCTGAAAAATATAATCAAGCATCAGATCTGTGAACACCTAGAAGCAAGCAAAGGTATCACCAGAAGCCAACATGGTTTGTCAAAAACAGATCTTATTTCTTTCTTTGACAAAAATGACTAAATTAGTGAATCAGCAAAATGGTGTGCACATAGTATAGTTGGATTTCAGGAAGCATTTGATAAAGTAGACCACAATCAACTTCCCGATAAGTTAGAAAAATATGGATAGCAATTAGACTTATATACTACTTTACAGTGCTTTACAGACCTCTCCAAGTGGTTCACAGAGTCAACATATTGCCTCAAACAATCTGAGTCCTCATTGGCCATGTCACACTGCCCAACGGATGCAAAAAGGACACAACGGACGAGCAAAATGTTCCATCCGTTGTTATCCGCTCTCAAAAGGGACAAAAATTTGCATAAGCAGAGCGGATAACACGGAAAGGAACGGACGTGGGGAGGACGCAGAACGGATGTATAGAGGATGCAGAGCGGATGTATAGAAGATGCATAGAGGATGCATAGAGGATGCATAGAGGATGCAGAGCGGATGCAGAGCAGATGCGTAGAGGATGCGTAGAGGATGCAGAGCGGATGCGTAGAGAATGCAGAGCGGATGCAGAGCAGATGCAGAGCGGATGAGCTGCATCCGCTTTCATCCTTTCTCCATCCGTGCTACTAATGCTGCACGTCCATTCTGCTTCCTCCCTGTGTCCATTTACCGCTGGAATGGATTTGAGTTGTGCGGATGCACAGCGGATGCCTAGCGGATATAGCAGATGTGTAATGGATGCAGAATGGATGTCCCCCGTATGCCTAGAGGATGCAGAACTGATGCATTGGATACATTTTCCGTGCAAAAGTTTTGGGTAGCCCAAAACTTTCTGAGCAGATGAAACATCAATAAACGGATGCTGGATGGATAGAGAGGAAGCAAAATGGAGGCAGTGAGTACATCGCGTTAACCAACGGATGGCAAGCTTTTTTGTCCGTTTTATATCCTCTTTGCATCCGTTGGTGCAGTGTGACATGGGCTTTACCCACCTCAGAAGGATGGAAGGCTGTCACCCTTGAGCCCGGTGAGATTTGAACTGCCAAATTGCAGGGAGCCGGCAGGCAGCAGAGGTTGCCTGCAGTCCTGCATTGTAACCACTGCACCACCATGGCTCACAGAGAGTATCACCACCAGATGGACTTAAGGAATATAGGACATGAAAGTCAACCTTTCTATATGGCAACTGAGTAAAGAGCAGTTGATGCAACCAGGGTTTACAATCGAAATGGCACAGATTTGCCAAGAGTGTATATGAATCAGAACACCTGGAGGAAAAGTTATCCACATTATCCCAGACATTTTCAATGCTTGTCAATAAGTATGTCATGACCTCTATGCCAAGGTAGTATATGGAAGAACATATCTTGAGTTACATAGATACTCCATGCCTTGAGTTACATAGATACTGGGCTGTGTGTTAAAAACAAAAGTATGATAGCAATTAGATCATCCAGACATTCCAAAAGAATTTCAAGATTAAAAGTCAACTACACACTGCTGCTGAATCCTGGTATGGAAGTATGAAGACAGAAATTTTCTATTCTATCAGAGGATTAAAAAACCCTTAAATTCCAAGACATTCTAGAATAGAGCAAACCCAAGAAGCAGAGATGTCTGTGGCAGTAGACTATACAAATATAACCGTACAAAGAATACAATGCCATACAATGGCAATCATTAGAACAAAGGTCAGGGAAAGCTTTTGCATACAGCACTCTAGCACCATGTTCCCCCAAAATAAGCCCTACCCCAAAATAAGCCCTAGCTTATGATTTTAAGCCTGTACTAATATAAGCCCTACCCCAAAAATAAGCCCCAGTGAAGGGGGTGGAGCTTGGCCAGTACAGGAGACAGTATGCGTGCATGGGCCAGCGATGTCTGGCAGCAGCCGCAATTCATGCAACACAAGTGAGTTGATTCCTGTCAAAGCACCATTGGAGGCAGAGGCAGGAGGAGTCATGCAAATTGAACACATAGGAAAGCTAAGTGTTGGTGGACTAGAGCAGGCAGCCAGCCATGGGAGGCTCATTTTTACATCTCTCAATTTGCCTGTGTCCTGTGAAGTGGGCCAGATTGCATGACTTCTGCCCTTTCTTTTGCTCCATCTGATGCTGGAGCGTCATTTAAGCAAAGACGAGACTACCATGGCTGGCCATTGGCTCCAGCCCAACAACAGTCCAATCTGAGCAGCATTGAGACCTGACAAGTGCGGGGAGTGGATGAGGGGACATCGAGGAGCTCATCTCAGCTTTTGAGAAAGGTCCAAAGCCAAGTGATGCCCCTAGTGGTTCATGTGTGATGTATAGTTCATATGAAGGATGCGGAGCTGCTTCTAGCTTGGCAAATTCCGAGAGATGCCCATCCCAAGTGGAGAGCCCAAGACTCCATTCTGTAGGACGCCATTCCAAATGGATGAGACTTGTAAAGAACTGGGACTGGCAGATAGCGAATAGTGCAATTCCGTGCAGAGACTGGAGAGTGGATAGTGGATAACGAACAGTGCTAAGAGCTGGGATGAGCTGGGATTAGATGAGAATGTGATTCTGACACTTACAGAGAGAGTGATTCTGAGAGAGCTATACAGACCAGCATGGAATGAGCAGCATGGAATGAGCTGTTACTGTGGAGGGTGTTATTCTGAACTGCAGTGAAAGTGACGAAACTGACAGAGAGGGTGATCCTAAATATCCGAAAAAGAGCTGGGACTGGAGGAGATCAAGAGAGTGTGATTCTGAATTCTGAACAGCTGAGAATTGTGGAAAACTGAGGAGACTCACGGAGAATCCATAGACCATACCTGAGAGGAATAATCTTCCAAACAGTCTCCATTTAAATCCCCCAGCTGATTAGTCAGCCTCCATTTAAATTCCCAGTCAGCTGATTAGACAACCTCCACTAAATCCCCACCCAAATATAATCCATTCCAAACTCCCAAGTAGATGATTGGAGAGTTCATTCAAATCTTCTCCATTCACATCTATCAGGCAGCTGATTGGAAGATCTCCATGATCTAATAATACGTAACTGATTAAAGAGTCTTCCACAGAACACTAACAAATCTCCTTCAAGCAACGCTTCCTCTTTAAAAATCAAAACAAAACAATGTGATTTAAGGAAAAACAAAGGAACTTTTCACTACCAACCTCCAATACTTCACTACCTCCATTATTTCATTACCTCAAGACCAATTATTGATAGATAATGCTTTGATTAAAATGATTGATTTATCATTTCATAATATAATAATTAATTGTTAAATGACCATTAATTTACTGATTAATTGATTATTAGTGATTTAATACTGTATCATTGATTATATAGTTGATTGATTGATCAATTTTTTTTAGTAATAAGTAACCTTACTTTTGATTTGTTCTCTAACTTATCAATTAACATTTATTAATTATCAACATTCATTAAGTAACCATCTACCTATCACATTAATTAGCTATTGTAATTGTTTAATGTACTATTGTCACTGACATGCCAGCCAAAAACTCCAAACTCTCCACTACCAAACACCAATAAAATAATAATATCTCTACCAATGACCTCTCAGACTCCTGCATATGCTTCAAATGTCTTGAAGCCATCAATGATAGCGAAAACAACATCAAAAGCCATTTATGTGACAATCAAGCCCACCTCACTTGCTTAAACTTAACCAAAAGCCTACCTGATCTCCTAAAAACATCAGATACATTTCTTTGTCTATGTCCATCATGTTTACCTAAGCTAAACAAACTAAGTATCGTGTCTGACAGAGTTGAAAGCATAGAATCATTCCTTCACTCAAAAGAAGAATGCTTAGTAACACGTTTTGAAACAACTATATAAGAAAGCCTAATCTCTCTTGAAAAAAAAATACAGCACAGATAGGCGAACACCTATCAGCTCAAAATTAAATCCCAACTCAACAACCACTGCCACAACTACTACCTCAACTTTCAATCACAACTACAACCAAAAATAACCACCAAACACAGCCACAAATAATTACTATCCCATCAAATAACACCACAAATGACATCTGCTTGCTCATTAGAGACATCATGGAACGTGATCAGAAACGTCCAAATGCCATCTTATTTGGTCTTGAAGACATTAACGAATCTGATGATATCACCAAAGTTCGCAATATCATAAGCAACTCCAATACAACAAACATTTCTCCTGAAGATATTATTGAAATAACCAGAGATGGTCCTTGTTAGGGATAACATTGTTCACCCTAACTAGTTTAGGTGAAATAATAACTATGAATCATAGTTAGTGTATGTTAGAGTGTATACAGCTTTAACTGGGAAATAGCAATTAAAGGAGTGGTTAAGAAAACAATATAAAAGTAGCAAGACTACGGCTTGCTCTCACTCTCTCTGGCTTTGATGATCCCTGATTACTGCTTGGAATCAAGACTGCATTGCTCGAACGGGAGAGACAACAAAGGACTGATTTTGTAAGTGAACTGACATAGGATATTCTACATGGACTTTGCTAAATGAATACCCCTGAATGGACTGACTACATGGTAAATGAATATTGGACTGTTATTTGACTATGCCATAAACTTATACTGGAATAAAATATATTCTTGATAGCACAAGCGTATCTGTTATTTTTACTGTATGTTAATAAACATACAAGCTTAGCTCACTCATTTATCTGTGTGCCTATCTGACTAACGCTGCACATTCTGTTTAGCTTATCTACCTAACCCTGGTTGGGGAACCCAGGCTTAACACTCCTGAGTTCAAATACAGTGATGGCTCAGTGGTCCAAGATTTATTGGGATTTATTTATTCATACAATAAATTGCTAAAACCAGTCCCATCCATAACAAACTTCACTCACAACCAAACTTATCCATACTGCAAAGAATCCGCTCCCGTGAACTCCACACAGAACTCAAACAACGTTTAGACAATGGAGAGAAGGATCTATAAATTGACTACCATGATGATTGTATCAAAAATAAGTCACACAACCCACAACAATATCCAACCCTACTTCAACCAATCCACCATCACCCAAAACTAGGCACGCACGCCCCTAACTACCTCAATTCCAACTACAACTGGCCTTAAATGCAAGCTACTCAATGCAAAAAGCCTTGTAAATAAAATACCTAAATTTCTCCTCTTACTAAATACGACTAGATTTGACATCATATTTGTCTGTGAAACATAGCTCAATGCATCCTCCCTGACTCCATTACCACAGTAAGAGACTATCATGTTTCCCGATCAGATCGTGAAATCCGTAGAAGAGGTGGTGTTGTGATCTTCTATAAAAAGTCCCTACATCTAAAAAGCATCCAAATTACCCAGGAGCTTGCTCTTCCAGACACCATCATCTGTGAACTGTTCTTAAATATCACATTTTGATTCTTACTATGTTACAGAGCCCCTGATTATGACATTGAATATGTAAACAAGTTAAATTCACTACTAACATGGGCAACCTCCTGCCCACATGCTTTTATATTTCTTGGTGACTTCAATCTACCTCGTATTAACTGGACCCTCAATGAATGTACAACTGAACTCATACATGCAACGTTCTACAAAGCTGTAACAAATCTGGAACTGGAACAACTAGTAACCAACAACACTAGACTTAACAACTGTCTTAATCTCATCTTCTACAACAGTTTTAATTCAATTTATGGAATACAAATTAATGAACCCTTTCCAACAGTAACTACAGTATGATTGACTTTTGTCTCAGTATACATCCTCACAAAAATCACTATAATGACAGGATCCCCAATTATAACTTCAAAAAAGGCAACTATGATCTGATAGACAACGATCTCTCATCTCTTGGTTGGCAAATTCTAGACACTGGATGCAATACAGTTGAAGACCATTACAACATATTTTTACTTGAAATCAAAAGAGTCGTCAAACTATATGTACCAATAATAACTCCCAAAACCAGGAAAAACAAACTGCCAATAACAATAAGGAAACTCCAATCCCAAAAGAAATCCCTTTGGCAGAAAAACAAATCTGGTCACGTTGCCAACTTTAAAAGCCATACAAAAATGTTTGCCATTAGATAAAGACTGAATGAACCAATTATCACATTAAACAAGAGGAAAACCTGCTACACACCAATTCCACCCATGCTTTCTACAATTTTGTAAACAATGAACTAAAAGACTCTAGGTCTATCCCATCCCTGAAAGGACCTAATGGTAAAGATTGCAATGATGACACCATTAAAGCCAACCTCTTAAACACATTCTTTGGCTCAGTATTTGTAAACACCAGTGGATATGCCCACTATCTACTAGTCAAACCACAGACAACTACAATGATCTAATATATATCGATTTTATAGAACACAATGTTGAAAAGGCACTAGCAATCAAAAACCATCTCTATCTATTGGATCGGATGGAATATGTGCCTACTTCTTAAAAAAGCTATCCACTGCCATAGCCGAACCTCTAAGCATAATCTTTGAAAAATCCTTCAGGATCAGCTCCTTGCCAAAGCTATGGTCACAAGCCACGGTCATCCCCATCTTCAAAAAGGGAGACCCCAGCCTAGTTAAAAATTACAGCCAATCTCTTTATGCTGTGTCACATGTAAAGTCATGGAATCAATTATTAATCAATCTATTATCCTCCACTTAGAGACAAACAACCTACTCTCTAACAAACAATTTGGTTTCAGAAAAAACTATCCTGTAATCTGCATCTCTTACACTACAAAAACGTATGGACTACACAACTTGACCAGGGCAAAACAATTGATGCAATTTACATAGATTTCTGTAAAGCCTTTGTACACAACAAACTACTCCTAAAACTTAAATCTTATGGTGTCTCTGGACACCTGCATAACTGGATAGAAACATTCCTGTCAAACAGACAATAAATGGTTGAAATTGGGAATGTCCTATCAAATTCTGTGCATGTCAACAGTGGTGTCCCCCAAGGCAGTGTTCTAGATCAACTCTTTTCATACTCTACATAAATGACCTCTGTGATCATATCAACTGTGTTCTCTTTGCTGATGATGTAAAGCTATCCAACACCATCAATAATACTTCTACCTTCAAAAAGACCTCGACCATGTGTCAGAATGGCCAAAGAAATGGCAACTTCAAATCTCAACAAATAAATGCTCTGTCTTACATATTGGCAAAAAAAAATTTCAGAAAATAAAACACAAGCTGAATAGTCAAGACCATGTTGATGACCCAAACTTTGTCAAGGACCTTGGAGTATTCATTTCAAATGATCTAAGTGCTAGAGCCCACTGTAACTACATAGCCAAAAAGGCATTAAGCGTTGTAAACCTAATCCTGCTTAGCTTTTTATCCGGTAATATCACTCTACTAACTAGAGTATACAAAACATTTGCTAGACCAATACTTGAATACAGCTCATCAGTCTGGAACCCGCATTACATATCTGATATTAATACAATTGAGAAAGTCCAGAAATATTTCACAAGAAGATTTCACTCCTCTACTTGTAGCAGAATACCTTATGCCACCAGACTTGAAATTTTATACCTAGACAACCTAGAACTATGTCGCCTTCAGTTCTATCTAAATATAGTATATAAAATTCTATATTTCAATGTCATACCTATCAATGAATACTTCAGTTTCAACCACAACAATACAAGAGCACACAATAGATACAAACTCAAGGTAAACCGCATCAAACTTGATTGCAGGAAATACGACTTCAGTAACAGAGTAGTCAATGTCTGGAATACTCTACCTGACTCTGTGGTTTCTTCCCTAGACCCCAAAAACTTTAACCTTAGACTGTCTACCTCACCCCTTTCCTAAGAAGTCTTTCCTTAGACTACCTGACCTCACCCCTTTCCTAAGAGGTCTGTAGGGGGCATGCATAAGTGCCCCAATGTGCCTACTATCCCTGTCCTATTGTTTCTTTTTTTCTAATTTGTATCCATTTCATGTATTCATAACTATGTTTATACTTAATACCTGTTATCTAAAAATCACTTGACAAAATAAAATAAATAAATATAATAAAATGTGGAACATAAAAGTGATCAAAAGTTCTAAAAAAAAGAATCAGTTTGCTTTCTAGATTTCAGCAATACAGTGAAACAAGAACTTCCAAAATACAAGCTGGATTCAGAAGGGGAAGAGGGACCAGAACTATGGCCTTGCTAGAGAGGTGTTTTCAGACAGAGAGAAGTAGTAGCAGTTGTATCACTGGAGATTCCAGCATCACTGGAGATTCCAGCATTGTTCTAGAATCAATTATACATTTTGATTTTGGCAGATCCAGCAAATTCAAAGGATACCTCACTTATACTCGTTATCAATGACTCACTCTCAGTAATACACTGCTTAGTCCTAGGATGAGACATTTAATAAAGCTATACGTTTATACTCAGAGGAAGCTCTTTCCCAAGTTCCCATCCTCCCAGGAATATTCTAAAACATATAGTTCTTTTATCTCAAATATTTTGTAATTGGACCAAAAATGAACCATGAAGTGCTGGTCAACTCAAGTGTAACTTTTCCGAGAGATAAACGCATATATACCATGTATTTTGGAATAAGCAGAAAGTTAGATACTACTTACTAGAGAGGCAACAAAAAACAATGATAAAATAGGTTTTTCAAGTTCTTTAGTACTTACTTCTTTTATCCAAATCAAAGATGATAAATAAGAGTAAGGTAATCTTCCCCATCAGTCAATTTCCAAAGTTTATGGGGCACCCAAACTGATAATCTTAGAAGAGTGCTCAACCACTCAACCACAGCAACAGACACTGCATTCAGAAGAAAAAAACAGAAAGCCTTTGGACTCTTCTCTTGGAAGGTAGGAGTAAGAGCAAGAAAGAACAATTGTGCCACAGTGTTACACAGTATCTCAAATGAGAAGAGCAATAAAACTAGCCTGGAAGACAACATTCTACTTTGGCCTGCTGGATGCCCTTTGGCAAGTCTTGGGATTATAATATTTGCATATTTTATTTCCTCAATCTGGAATGAAAGGGCTGGAACTATTCACCTCGTAATATTCCTGAAAGGATAGAGGCGATTAAATATATATTTATTAACTTAAAACATTTATATTGCCACTCATCTTTCAATCAATTCTGGGCGGCTCCTAATCAAAAATGAAAAGATATAAAATCATATTAAAACTATAAAGGCTGGGTCCCCAAGTTTCATTTCAGTTCTGTCCAAAGAAATGCCACCCCAATCAGACTCAAAAATGAATAATCCTATAGCAACTCCACCTTGCCAGGGTTAAGTCAAAGCTGGTTCTTCCTCAATCAGACCCTAATAGTCTCCACTACATGATTTATCCAGCCAGGGGAGATTATAATTGAGTATCATCAGAATATGGATAATACTGAACACCCAATGGATGACCTCTCCTAGTGATTTCAAGTAGATGTTAAAAAGGAATGGTTTGAGCTCGGAAGCACCTCACATTGCAGGGCCTAGAACTCAACTTTAATCTTGACAGATTAAAACACTGGGCCCTATCTAACAAAATGAAATTCAATGTAGAGAAAAGTAAAGTCCTACACTTAGGCAAGAAAAACCAAAAGAACACATAGACTGGGTGAAACCAGGCTCAATAGCAGTAACTGTGAGAGGGATCTTGGAGTCTTAGTGGACAACCAACTAAATATGAGCCAGCAGTGTGCAGCAGCAGCCAAAAAAGCTAATGCAGTCCTAAATTGTATTAACAGAGGGATACGATCAAGATCAAGGGAAGTACTAATACCACTCTATAAAGCCTTAGTAAGACCACACCTAGAGTACTGCATCCAGTTTTGTTTGCCACATTATAAAAAAGATGTTGAGACTCTGGAAAAAGTACAGAGAAGAGCAACCAGGATAGTTAGGGGACTGAAGGCTAAAACATTCAATGAACGGTTGCAGGAACTGGGCTTGGCTAGTCTTGTAAAGAGAAGGACCAGGGGAGACATGATAAAGGTCTTCCAATACTTGAGGGGCTGCCACAGGGAGGAAGGGGTCAAGCTACGAGGGCTATCCACAAAATAGATTACGCTTTGCAATAGAAAAAAAACAAAGTGTAGGAAAAATTTTTTATTATATACACTTGAAAGTGACACTTCAATACTACTTTTCAACATATTCATCGAACAAATTGAGGCACTTATCATAGCGGCGAAGCTTTGGAATTCCATTGTCATAAAATTCAGCCGCCTGAGATTTGAGCCAGTCAGTCACACCTGCCCGCAGTTCCACGTCGTCGTCGAAGTGCTGTGTTCCAAGCCAGTTCTTCATCCTCGGAAAAAAGTGGTGGTCACTTGGTGCAAGATCAGGGCTGTAGGGCGGATGAGGAAAATCTCCCACTTGAAAGCATTCAGGACTTCTCAAGTGCGATTTGCTGTGTGTGATCGGGCATTGTCATACTAAAACAAAATTTTTGAGCTTAACTTTCCTCTACGCTTGTTCTGAATTGCTTTTCTCAGTTTTTGCAATGTTTCACAATACCTCACAGAGTTTATTGTTGCACCATATTCCAGAAAATCGATAAGAAGCACACCTTGCCTATCCCAAAAAGCAGTCACCATAATCTTCCTTGAAGAGAACGTTTGCAAATATTTTCTTGGTTTTTGGGGGGAATTTGTGTGCCCCCACTCCATAGACTGCAATTTGGTCTCGCTGTTCACATGTTTGACCCAAGTCTCATCTCCAGTTCGATTCGATCAAGAAATGAATCTCCATCTTTGTTGTAAGAGTACAGAAATGTCAATGTTGCGGCCATACGCTGACTCTTGTGGTTTTCTGTCAAGATTTTTGGCACCCATCTTGTACAAAATTTGTGGTAGCCTAGCTTTTGTGTAACAATTTCATGCAACAAACTGCATGAAATTTGTGGAAAACTAAGCGAAAGTTCCGTTACTGTGAAACGAATCTTGTCATATGGTTTTCACAAATCTTGTCATCGACTTTCATGACCAGTTCATCAGTCACAATGCTCGGACATCCACTCCGCTGTTCATCATGAACGTTAGTTCATCCATTTTTAAACTTCATGCACGATTGGCGCACTCCACCTTCAGTGATGATGTTGTCCCCATACACTTCACACAGTTGCCGAAAAATTTCAATTGGTTTATGGTTTTGTTGCCAACAAAATCCTTATCACTGATCGTACCTCACAACTCACGGGATTTTCAATTGCAGCACACATTTCAAACGTTTGCTGTGAAATAACGGGCAATGACACGAACCTCCCAGTAGCACAACTAGATGCAGACTAAGTGGCGGATGCACAGACCAAAGATGGCTGCACTAGCTCTACCCCTTCTTGCTATGGATTCCTTGCCAGACAAGGAATAATGGATGGAAACTGAACAAGGAGAGATTTAACCTGGAAATAAGGAGAAACTTTCTGACAGTGAGAACAATCAACCAATGGAATATCTTGCACTCGGAAGTTGTGAGAGCGCCATCACTTGAGACTTTCAAGAAGATATTGGACTTCCATTTGTCAGAAATGGTGTAGGGTCTCCTGCTTGGGCAACGGGGTTGGACTAGATGACCTTCAAGGTCCCTTCCAACTCTGATTATCTGTTAAATGCAGTGCAACATAAAGTCCCACTCAGTCCCAGTAGAGCTACAATGTTCATATATATAATCGCATTATTCATCAACTTGTCCTAGATGTTGGATACAAGCTGGAATAATAAGAATTCCCAGTCATAGGCTGGTTACTGTTGCTTAGTTACTATATTTATATTTCAGAAACAAAGTGAGGAAATTCTTCAGAACAAACTTGGGATTTTGGCCTGATTCTTGCTAGGCAAAAGAGAATCAAAAGAGGCTTCATGGTAGTGTGACAGGATGCAATTCATGTTGCTAGTTTCTGGGCTAGATCTGTTTAAATTGTACACATTCTATCTTGTATTTTAAATTTTATAGTACGCTTTATTTTAATTGTGATGCTTCAGATGTGAACAAAGAAAGAAAAGCAAAAATATAGACAGGATGCAATCAGTTAAAAGTTAAAATTAGCAAATCCAATGAAATCATTTGTTTCAATTAAAATTGGCTGGGACATTTTTGACTAAGAACATTCCACTTGAAATGGTACCATTCTCCATTCTCTGATCAGGAAAAAAAACCTTTACATTATTTAATGTTCTTATTTTTCTCTTCCCACTTGACTCGTTTCCCCCCAGTTTTTGTTTTTATGTTCGTTTATTCCCATTATTGAATTACAATGCAGCTACTGATTTAAAAAAAATAAATAAACCAGTATAACATTTGGTATCTATTAGTGATAGCTGTTTGTTTTTTCCCTTTATTTAGTGCCATCTAATTTCCATCCAACTGGCTGACAAAGCCCAACAACCTCAATACTGTTGAAATAATTTGTGGGAGAGGGAAAATATTTGGTACAATTAAGGAGGACTTAATTGTGTCTCATATGTGGACTAAGGCAGAGGTGGTATTCAGCAGGTTCTAACCAGCTCTGGAGAACCAGTAGTGGAAATTTTGATAGTTTGGAAAACTGGCAAATACTCCCTCTGACTGGAGATTTTACAATATCCTTTCCATGCCATACCCACCAAGCCACGCACACAGAACCAGTAGTAAAAAAAAGTTTAATCCCACCACTGGACTAGGGAACAAAAAGGTAATATCATGGGTGTTCTGTATGGAACTTGGTAGGTTCGAAGTACTTCATTCTGACTGGCCGAAAAGGCTACTTATGGATTGGTTCGCCAGGGACCAATCTGGGAAGCCGCCAAATGGTGGGAAGAGTTAAATAACTGTCATTGGCCACAAGCCGGCAGACTAGCCGCTATATAAAGGGCTGCTGCGGCTTGGGCCATGTTCTGTTTCTGTACCTAGTGGTTTGAAATAAAGACTTGTTGTTTGGAACCTGGTCTCCCGCGCTTCTTTCCGGACGGAACAATGGGGGCATATTAGAAAAAGAATATAGGCAGAGTATATTTGGGCTGTAGTTAAATGCAGGTGGGGACAAAACCTATATCTCTTGCCTCTGCCTTCCATATCTTTTAATCTTTAGGTCCTGTCAATTTAGGTCCTGTCACTAAATAACCAACTCCTCCCCCAGATGGCTGCTGTAGAGTGAGAGCTTTTCTTTCTCTTATCCATGATCTGTTTTGTTTGCTGCCAGAGCAAGTATTTGGCACAATGCTGTGTTTTCATATAATACTAGACAACTGCCTGGTAGATAAGTCTATAAATTAATCTTTTTAAGGGGTTTGAAAGAAAATGGGGAATGAACCTACTACATTTAAATGGGAAATGATTCCATCTGGCTTTTTTTTTAAAAGAAGATAGAGGCTTTGGAGATTGTAGTTATTGTATTTAATCAATCAGCAATTGATAACAGCAATAAGAAACAAATGTGGATATTTGATCCATGAACAGTTAGTGTTAATTTTTTGAGATGATCTCAGATAGAAGCCATGGTAAATTTTTGACAGGTTGAATATGACAATAGCTTGTTAACTGCGTTTCAAATTTCAATTTTGTTTTTCTTTCATTATTAATACTGTTTATTATTTTTAAGTGTTATTTACTATTGCTGTTATTATTGTTCTTTTTCCTGTTAATTATTTTGTCATTAATATAGTATATAGATGATATATACTATAAAGTATATATTGTAAACAAATCTTGCAACTGAACAGTTTAAAATCTTTTTAATCTATTTTGTAGGGAGTAGGAAATTAATATTTTATATCATGTTAATCAGCATTCAGCTGGGGGGGATGTCATGTGTGTATATGTTAGTCTTTTTTTCTGAGATACTTTTTCTTTTTTGTGATGTTTATCCTTGTTTGTTGTGTTTTTTCTTTTTTAAAAAAATATTTTGGTATTTTGTTTTTTAACTTTCCTTGAATAAACTAAATATCATTAAAGAAATAATAACTAAATAACCAGTGGCAAGAAATGTGGATATTATAAACCAAAAAATTTGAAGAGTGGTTTTTTTTTTTTTTTGATGAAAGGTAAAGACTATTGGCAACAGCAAATTCCATGAATGTAGAATAATTTAGGATGTACTAATTAGTTTTCAAGGCTAATGGAGAGATGGAATTAGGAATATTTGCAATATGTTATTGACTAGGACTTTTTTATCTTCTTCTGTATTATGAACTTGCCGTAATTATAGTTTTTTTTTCATTTTTCTCCTGCAGATGACTGCCTTGTCAATTTTACTTAAGTATTGGCCAGCTATGATTCATATGAATGAATGAATGAATGAATGAATGAATGAATGAATTATTGGCCAGTTGTGATTAGACACAGAAAGAATTTGTCTTGGTGTGTATGCTCTCAGTGTACATAAAAATAAAAGATACATTCATCAAGAATCATAAGGTACAACACTTAATATAGTCATAGGGTACAAATACGTAATCAAATCATACTAGGAAACAGTCAATATAAATCGTAAGGATACAAGCAGGAATTATTTGTTTAGCAGAATGATGGCATTCGGGGGAAAAACTGTCCTTGTGTCTAGTTGCTCTGGTTTGCAGTGCTCTATAGCAGTGGTTGCCAACTGGTGGGCCATGAGAAAATGTTGGTGGGCCGCAGAGAAATCTCACCCCCAGAGCACCATCCCAAAGCAATTAATCCAGGTTGCAAAGAAACACAAGGCTGCTCAGCCCACATGACTCAGGAACCCTCCCCACCCACTCACTCCTTACCCTGCAAACTTGTCTGCTAAGTTGCTATTTTTCCTTTTTCCAGTCATCATCTATTCTGCTGTGCTAGGAGATTTAGATTAGCTAGGAAGCAGGAAATGGCTAGATTTCTTGTTTTCTATCTAAGCATAGCCAAACCTCTCTTAGAACTGAAGGTTTGCTTGCAAGCAAATTCAGTGCAGACTCACTGCAAGCAAATTTGAGAGGCTGAGCTAGCCGATGGCAGATAGATAGATCACTGAATGATTCTGTGAGCAACTCAATCTGCCTGTCTGCTTTGCCTGATTTTGGGTAAAAGTTGCTCTTTTTTAAAAAAATAAAAAATTTAATATTTACATGCATGGTGTGTTGTGAGTTAATTTTGTGAGTTTGCTTGAAAGCAAGTTTTATGTGACAGACTGAGCTAGCCAATGGCAGATAGATTTCTGAATGAATCTGTGATTCTGTGAGCAACTCAATCTGTCTGCCTGCTTTGCCTGATTTTGGGTAAAAGTTGCTCTTTTTTAAAATAACAAATTCAATATTTATATAAATATTTAAAATATTTACATACAAGCCGTGCCCAGCCAGTCACATGACCACCAAGTCACACCCACAAATTAGGCCATGCCCATAGAACCAGTTAATGGTCCCTGGAATCTAAAATTATAAGTTTGGTGGTCTCTGAGCTCCAAAAGGTTGGTGACTCCTGCTCTATAGCATTGTTTTGAGGATAGGAGTTGAAAGAGTTTATGTCCAGGATGTGAGGGGTCTGTAAATATTTTCACAGCCCTCTTTTTGTAAATATTTTCACAGCCCTCAATGGAAGGCAGGTTGGTAGTAATTGTTTTTTCTGCACTCCTAATTATCCTCTGAAGTCTGTATCTGTTTTGTTGGGTTGCAGAACCAAACCAGCCAGTTATAGAGGTGCAGATGACAGACTCAATAATTCCTCTGTAGAACTGTATCAGCAGCTCATTGGGCAGTTTGAGCTTTCTAAATTGGCATAGAAAGAATATTCTTTTTGTGCTTTTTTGGATATATTTTACATATATTCATGTACTTATTTTTAAATAAATTAATTGCATTTATTTTGCTCAATTTATGTTATTCTGCATTTGCATTGATCTGAATCTTTTCCTGCAATAAAAAACTAAATCTTTCACTTATGATTCTAAGCCGTTGCTCAGATTATTATTGGTTAATAATCTCATTACTAAAAGAAACATCAATAAATATATATTCAATTTGTTTTTATTAAATACGCACACACACACAGAGAGAAATGTTAATTGGTTTGATTAGAATTTTTTGTTATTTATTTACTATATATTATATAATCTATATTATAATCCTCCCCCTTTTTCTTTCATTCTGAAAGCTGATGAATTCATTTTTATGGTAGTCATTTTATTTTTCCAAATAGCTTGATATTGATCAGGTTATTTTTAAAAATGGTACTTTCTCTCACCTTCAGCAGAGTATATCATTTTTCCCTCAGAGAAGATACTATTTTTGGTGTTAAAAGTTGAAACATCCTTATTTACCAGAATATTGTTTCTTTCTCTCTGATGCAAGTAAGCTGAATTGATTTTTTTTTTCATTTTTGTAAGTATTAAACCAATAAATAATTCTGCTTCAAGTATTAATGCCCTTTGTTACCTTAGTTTCATTTAATAATGTTATCTCTATTTGAGCACCACCCTGATATAGCTGTTACGTGCAAAATTAGGAATAAAGGGACAAAGATTCTGTCTCATTCCTTAGGCACGGAAATCACGTCACTCAATTTTAGCCCCTTCCCCTCCCGAAAAACATCAGAACCAAGTGAAATCAGAAGTAGTCATCGTCACAAAATACTTTATTTGTAACAATACAAATAAGTAGAGCCTACAATCAAACAGAAAAAGGTTTATCAATTGCCCTGGATTACCCCATCATAAAATACAATTGTCCTTGAGCCTCCTAAATCATAAAATGATAATAAAAGTCATAACTAAGCACAAATGAGTCAAGAAATGCAAATGGGCCCAAATCTGGTACATTATTGCATAAGTAATATGTGAAAGAAATGGTTCTCCATCTTTAAGTCAAAGGGCAAAATACTTCAATACATTTGTCCCCCTTCTTCACCTGAATATATGTCTTCATTTCCCTCAGCTCCTGCAGATACAGGACAAAAGCCTCCTGTATTTTTATAATATAATAATAAGACTGTATTATTCAGTCTTCTTTTCAGAAAATGGTAGAGACTTGTAAAAGGGATGCCTCTGTCTCAGGAACAGAACTTGCAGAATTACTGTATGTTTGTCCAGTACAATATCATCCTGTGGTCAGGGGCCATAGCTTGGACTGCAAGTAGCAGAACGGGAAGGTCTGCCTTATCAGAACTTAAGAGAGTTTAAAAAGGCAGTTACAGACTATGGGATTAGTGGTAATTTTACAAAAGGACTTGTAGAAGGAATAAAAAATGGTTATACAATGATTCCTGAAGATTGGAAGCAAATATTTCGCATGATTTTAACATCCATGCAATATGTGGTGTGGGAAAGTGAATATATGAGACATGCTCAAGCTGCTGCTTTAGGAGGGGGAGGAGCATATACAGTTGAGCAGCTATTTGGTTCTGAACCGTTTGGTACAATTCCTACTCAAGTTGTTCTTCCTCCAACCACGTTAACTATTATTTCTGAATGTGCCTTTCGTGCTTTTCTTAAGCTTTTCCCAAGCTGGAGAACCTAGAGCAAATTTTTCAAACTTTCGACAGAATGCCAATGAACCTTATGCTGACGTTGTTGAGTGACTGTCCAAAGCAATTAGACAGCAGTTTGATCATCAGGAAGCTGCTGGTGAACTTCTTCGCCAGTTAGCTATTAAAAATGCTAATGCAGATTGTAAAAGAGCTTTACAGTCATTAAAAGGCTACTGCTAATTACACTCTGGCAAATATGCTGCGAGTCTGCCAGGATATTGGATCACAAACTTATAAAATACATTAACAGCTGCTATTCAGAAAGGACAGCGACCAATTAGTTACTGTTTTAAGTGTAAGAAGCCTGGCCACTTTCAGAAGGACTGTCGTGCTACACCTTCTATGCCTCAGAATTGTCCTTCTAAGAAGTGCCCTATTTGCAAAAAGGGATTTCATTGGGCCAATCAATGTTGGTTTCAGTCAGGAAACTTGCCAATGGGTGTGGCACCCATCCATAATCCAAAGCGTGCCTTTCCCATCACTCTGACTCCTCCAGCAGTCTCTCTCACTCCTCCCCAGCCACAGCTGGTAGCGCTGGCATCGATTTAATCACTCAAGAGGAAATTGAGTTTAAATTTCCCATGGAAGTTAAAATAATTCCATCTCAGTTTAAAGGTCCTCTTCCTTCAGGATTAATTGGCTTAATTTTGCCTCGTTCTTCTGCACACAAAAAGGGCTATTTTATTGTGCCTGGGGTAATAGATTCAGATTACACTGGTATCCTCATGATTCAGATTTGGGTGAATCTTCCTCAAGTTCTTCCTTGTAATTCTTCTGTTGCTCGATTGCTTCTTCTTCCATATGAAATTCCATCTCCTGGTATAGATAATTGTGGAGATGCAGGATTTGGATCAACTTCTTTATCTGTAGGTTTACTTTATCAGCTGAACTCCTATCGTCCTTTGTTAGCACTCTTCCATAATAAACAACCATTTCAAGGGTTATTGGATACTGGATCCAATGTTACTGTCATCTCCTCTTCACAGTGGCCAGTACAGTAGCCAAAAACTACAGTTTCTTCATTATGGGGAATAGGAGTTTCTACAGCTGCTTGGCAGAATGTTCAAGAAACTAATGTTACAACATCTGCTGATAAGTCTTTTTTCCTACAACCGTACATTCTAGGTATTCATACTAATATTTGGGGCCGTGATATCCTTTCTCTTCTTAATGCCCATTTGATTCTTGATGATGGCCATTATCAAGGGAAAAACTCGCTGCTTTACAACAATTGGTTCTACAACAATTGGTTCAAGAACAATTGGCTGCTGGTCATATAGAACCTTCTACTAGTCCTTGGAATACTCCTGTTTTTGTTATAAAAAAGAAAAATGGGAAATGGCGTTTCCTTCATGATTAAAATGTATCCAACCCTAACTTAATTCCTAATTTTTATAAATTATTGGTTGATCTTAAAGACTGCTTTTTTACTATACCATTGCAGCCTCAACACAAAGAAAAATTGGCACCTGGGAGGGTGGACCATACAGCCCACTATGCTTGCACTGGAGGTTTATCTATCCCACAGCTATTACCCATCCCAAAGGTATCCCTGCCCATTCCACAGGTATCCCTGCCCATCCCACAGCTATTACCCATCCCACAGGTATCTCTGCCCATCCCACAGCTATCTTAACCCATCCCAAAGGTATCCCTGCCCATCCCACAGCTATCTTAACCCATCCCAAAGATATCCCTGCCCATACCACAGCTATCTTTACCCATCCCACAAGCATGCAAAGGCTTAAACCATTTCTAAAAGTTTCCAGCAAGACTTTATTGTCAAAAATAAATGAAGCAAGTGTTTGAAGCAAAGATAATCTTTATTAATAACAAGCTGTAAAAGAAAAATGACCCAAGTCAAGTGTCCAAATAAAGTCTACAGGTAGTCTCTGTCACTCTTCTCTGTCACTCAGAGGTGTGCCCAGTCTAGGGGTGAAGGGTTCAGGTGCTGTGGAGGTGGCTGCTGCTGGAGTGCTGGTCTGAAGCACCACTGGGGTGCCTGGCCCCAAGAAGACAACAGGTGACGGTGTGTTGAGGAAGCTCTCAGACAGCTGGCTCAGCCCCATGATGTTGAGAGCTCCTTCCTCCATGCCATGAGGTGTCAGTCCCAATACCGATGACAGATGTACTGAGGCCGGGCTTGGCTGTGGGGTGGAGGAAGGAGCAGTTTAGTGGGGTTGTCTGGTCTGCAGCTGGGTGAAGACTGGCGTGGGTGGCATCGGAGACATGGGTGGCATCGGTGGTGTCGGCATCAGCGGCGTTGGTGGCATCAGTGGCGTGGGTGGCATCGGTGGCATCAGTGGAACCAGTGGCAACGGTGGCGTCTGATGAGACTGTGCCTGGACTGGGAAGGGCTGCTGCCTATGCTGCTGGACCTCCTGGTAGCCATAGCCCTGGTAGGTGAGGGCCTGTGGAAAGCCTTGGAATGGGAGGGACATATCCTGGGGTGGAGAAGCAGACCTGGACTGGGTGGGAGCAGGTTCCTCTGGATCTGGAGGGTTGTGAAGCAGCTCAGTGATCCGGTCCTTTACCACCTGGTACTGGGGTTCCGCCATGTCCGTGAGGGTCTGGTTGACATAGGTGAGGAAGGGCTTGTGGTTGGAGGATGAGGAGTCAGTGTGGACCAGCTGAGAGAGGAGATCTATGCTGCTCCGGATGGTGTCCCTGATCTCCAGCAGGACAGTGTGGCTCTGTCCCTCCTGTCTGGCTCTCTGCCTTTCTGTGGAGGTGGTGCTGGGGGTGGATGCCGGTAGGGCTGTGGTGGAAGTGCCATCTCCTTTCTCCCACTGCACCAGGGAGTCCTCCAGGCACTCCGCCACAGTTAAAACAGCTGTCTGCGGGTTCTCCGCTGTGGCACGCCCCACAGATACCTGCCTGGAGACAGGGACTGACTCTCGGCCGGAAGAGTACTGGGTCTCAGCAGGCTGCCGGAGAGAGAGGGTAGACAGAGGGGCTCCTGGTGCTCCTTGGTGGCGGATCTCACCCTCCAGGAAGCTGCACCTGGCCATGACGTAGGTCTCTCTGTCTGTCAGCTTGACCGTGGCCTGGCCAGATTTCTTGAGGTGCAGCTTCCCGTACCAGGTGTGCATATGTTTCCACCAGCCGAGGAGCACCTCCGATGTGTAGCCCAGACTCTCCGCCTTCTCTCTCCAAGCAGCCTGCTTCCTTTTGGTGTCCCTGTAGAGCCGGTGTCCCTTCCGCCATAGATAGTCATTCTCTCTCAGCCACTCCAGCACCTCATCCTCATATTCCTTCTCAATGGAGTATTGCCTCCTCTCCCGTTTTTGCATATGCCTCTTCCTCCCTTTGGCAGGACCAGATGGGCCCTCATCAGAGGGGCTTCCAGGTTGTAGGGGCTGCTCCTCCACACCACCAGCAGCAGCAGCACCAGCAGGATCATCATCATCAGCAGCAGCAGCAGCAGCACCACCAGCAGGACCAGGATCAGCAGCAGCAGCAGCGCCAGCAGCACCAGCAGGACCAGGATCAGCAACAGCAGCACCAGCAGGACCAGGATCATCATCAGCAGAGTAAGCATCAGCAGCGCCAGCAGGACGAGCAGGACAAGCAGGACCAGGAGCACGAGCAGGACCAGGAGCACGAGCAGGACCAGGAGCACGA
>BLBF01000044.1:8873301-8888596 GCA_015471245.1 Laticauda colubrina
GAGGCTGGCAGCAAGGCTGGCAGGGAGGCTGGCAGCAAGGCTGGCAGTGAGGCTGGTAGCAAGGCTGGCAGCAAGGCTGGCAGGCAGACATGCAGGCAGGGCAGGCAAGGCAGTCGATGTGTCCGGCAGCAGGTCTTTCCTCTGAATGGCGACCTGCTACCGAGCTGCTTCCGTTATATCCGCGGGGCTGACGCAATGCATCCTCCCCGCATGCGTAATTAACGCCAGGCATCCATTAGGCTTCTGCTGTGCATCCGCTGTGCATCCACTCTTTCCATTCTGCATCCGCTTCGCTGAGGCCCCCCGGAAGCCTTGCGGATGTGCCATCCACTCCCATCCTCTCCCATCCGCTTCCATCCGCTGGGCTTCCATTCCGCATCCGCTTTGCATCCGCCCTGCGTCCTCCCTGCGTCCGTGTTATCCCCTCCAGTTATGCAAATTTTTGCCCCTTTTGAGAGCGGATAACAACGGATGGAACATTTTGCTTGTCCGCTGTGTCCTTTTTGCATCCGTTGGCCAGTGTGACATGGGCTTTAGATTGCTAGTGCCTTTTCAACATTGTGTTCTATAAAATCGATATGTATTAGATCATTGTAGTTGTCTGTGGTTCTACCAGGAAATATTGGGCATGATCCATTGCTGTTTACAAATACTGAGCCAAAGAATGTGTTAAAGAGGTTGGCTTCAATAGTGTCATCATTGCAATTTTTACCATTACGTCCTTTCAGGGGTGGGATGGATCAAATGGTCTAACTTATATAATGTGACCAAAATCCAGAGCCCATGACTCCAAGAGAATGAAGTTTGGAAAAGTTGTGACTGCTTCAATATCATTGAATATACATTTGTTTAATTAATAAACAAATAATAAATTCTAGTGGCTGGTGCACTGCTGAAAACAGGTAAGGCAAAGGACAACATGTACAAAGGACAACTGTCATGGTGAATCATGACTGAGAGAGAAACTCTACAAAGGTCATCAGTATTGTAAAGGCACCTTTTCATCACTGTTGTAAGTATAAATTGTCATTGTTTGAGGTAGTAGCTAAAGGAAGACTCCTTATAGTGGAGATAACTCTTAGCTCACAAGAAGAAAGACTTGTGTGTCCAATCACAATTTCTTGGCCAATAAAGAATTATATCCTATTTTATTCTATCCTAGTTTATTTTATTTCTATCCAATTTTAATATAAGTATTAACAAAGGAGAATTAAAAACTATATGTATGAAATACTTTTTCATCATTTAGGATCCTGGAAATTCTGCCTAAATGAATTTATTAAAAAGTCTATAGCCTTGCAGAAAAATGTGGATGCTAGGGAAAGCCTGGAGTCGATGATGAAGCTGACAAGTAACTTCAAAAGTCAGAGTCTTGGGAGGAACCTTGCAAGTCTGTTCCCACCCTACATATAAATAAGCAATAACTTCTGGCCAATTCTATGTTAAAGGAAGTGTTTACAAGCTATTTCAGCAAATAAAAAAAACTAAGGGAGTCAGCAGGATTAAGTAATTTACAATATTCTAAGACAATAAACATTACTGATTTTTTTATTGCCAAGACACTGCAAATGACCAAGGATACTGAGATTGTTCCATCTGGAAAAGAAGCGTGTGAGATCAGGTTCCAACTAACAACTCTTTATTCGGTTAACAGCAACAGTAACGGAACATTGGCTCAAGCCACGGCAGCCCTTTATATAGAGGCTTGCCTGCCGGCTTGTAGCCAATGACACTTATTTAATCTTGTCTCTTTTGAGCGGCTTCTTGGATTGGTTCCTAATGAACCAATCCACTACTGGCCTTTTTGGCCAATCAGATTGAACTACTTGGAATCTTCCAAGTTATACAGAACACCCCTCCCCCTTTAGTTCAGTCCTATGTGAGTGATGTAGTCGCGCAGGTAGGTGGGGCTTTTTCTGGTCCTAGTTGACCTGCGTGTCTCATTCTCACCTAAGACTTCAAGCGGTTTGGTTGGGATCGCTGTCTCTCCGGCTTTTCTCCATGAAACCGCTTGGAAGGGTGAGTCACCACTGCCGCTCCCGCCTGAGTTTCTCAGGCCGGTCGAAGTGGTTCTCCCGCTCTCTCCCAGTTCATCCGGGCTGGTTGAGCTGGCCTGGCTGGCACCTTCCAGGTCAGCTTCCCTTTCGCCAGGACTTCTTCTGATGGTCTCATCTAACCGTAAGTGTTCTTTTTGGTTGGTTAGATTTTCTGGTTGTGATTTTAATGGTTCATTTTCACACCCTTTTTTATTTATTTGTATTTCCCCCCCCCCCAGTTTTGTTTTCATCGAGTTTTATTATTTGAGGTTGCACGGTTGTTTTGCGCTCGATGTTGCGGGAACGAAGCTGGTCTATGTGCCACTTCCACTCTCTTCCATTATCCATCGTTAGTTGGTAGGACCGGGGGCCTGTTACTTGTGTCATTGTGGCTGGAAGCCAAAGGGGTCCCCGGTAAAATTCTTTGCAAAGATCAGGTCGCCGATTTTGAAAGTGCAGTATCGGCTGGAAGTGTCGGGGGGTTTCTCGCAAGTATAATTGGGGTGCAACCTATCTAAATGGGATCTGAGTTTTCTCCCCATTAATAATTCTGGCGGGCTCTTGTTAGTTGTGCTACTGGGAGTGATGTGTTGTAGTGTAAGTAAGCGGTTTAGTTTGTCTTGGACATCCCCATGGTCCATTTTCTCGAGGCCTTCTTTTGTGAACCAGACCATTCGCTCGGACCTACAATTCGCCGCTGGGTGGGCCGGCGCAGTCAGTGCATGGTGTATACCCAAAGAGGCTAAGTATTGTTCAAATTGTACTGCTGTTAGTTGTGGCCCATTGTCAGAAACCAACAAATCAGGTAACCCATGAGTTGCAAATAATTTGTTTAGCTGTTTTATAACAGCGTCGGTTGTTGTGGATGACATTAAGATGACTTCAAGCCAATTTGAATATGCATCCACAACTATTAAAAATGTATTGTCCCTTGTTGGTCCTGCAAAATCAATATGGATTCTAGACCAAGGGCCTCGTGGGGTCTCCCAGTCCCATATGGGAGCTTGTGGTGGGTTGGGTCTAGCTCTCTGACACTTGTGGCATGTTGCAACCCAGCATTCAATGTCCTTGTCTAAACCAGGCCACCAGACATAGCTCCTGGCCAGGCTTTTCATTTTAACTATGCCTGGGTGGCCCTCATGTAACATGCCTAACACCTCTTCTTGTAGTTTGGATGGAATCACCACCCAATCTCTCCACAACAAGCACCCCTTTTGTATTGACAGTTCAGTTTGTCTAGTCTGAAAATGTTTAAAGTTTTCAGTCTTCTGGCATTCCGGCCAGCCTTTACCTACCCAAGTCAAAACGCGGGCAGTCAATGAGTCTTTTGCCGTGGCTCTGGCAACATCATGCGCAGTCAATGGAAGTTCAGGGCAGGTTTCTAGTTGTAGAGAGGTGGTGGTTGGAGCCAGGTCATCCTCTAAGACTAGTAAAGGTGCTCGGCTTAATGCGTCTGCATGGGCGATTTGTTTCCCGGGTCGATGCAGCAATGTATATGAATAGGCAGCCAGGAATTCTGACCACCTAGTCATCCATGGGGATAGGATGTTCAGTGTGGGTTTATCCCCAGCCAAAATCCCTAGTAATGGTTTATGGTCAGTCACAATGGAGAATGTTCTACCATATAGGTATTCATGAAAGCGTTTTACTCCGGCGACAATTGCCAGGACTTCTCTGTCTAGTTGGCTATAGTTGCATTCTGCTTTGGAGAGCATTTTCGAATAAAAAGCGATGGGTGCCTCTCTCCCATCAGGTAATTGGTGGCTCAGGATAGCACTGACTCCGAATGGTGAGGCGTCGCAGATGACCATCAAGGGTAGAGTATTACTAAACTGAATAAGAACAGTGTCTGACGTAAACAAGTCTTTTATATTTTGAAAGGCTCTTTGTTCTTTGTGACCCCAAGTCCAGACAGTTTTTTTATCTAGCAACCGGTGCAATGGTTCTGCTATCATTGCTTTGTGGGGGAGGAATACATTATAAAAATTGATCAGACCTAAGAATGCCTGTACATCCATTTTATTTCTAGGTCTGGGTGCGTCTTTAATTGCTTTGACTTTTTTTTCTGTTGAGTGAATACCTTGTTCGTCAATCAAATATCCTAAAAATTCGACGCAGACAGTGGCCAGGCAGCATTTTTCTTTTTTAACTTTCAGGCCGGATTCTCTGAATTTCATTAGCCTAGCTTTCCTTAGTCTAGCTTCTAACTGGGTCGCATTTTTTGCCAAAATTAGGACGTCATCAAAATATGGAATGACCCCTTTTATTCCGTTTAATAGGCATTCCATGAGGCTTTGGAAGATGCCTGGGGCAATGCTCACCCCAAATTGAAGTCTGTTACATTTGAATGCCCCTCTATGCATTACTATTGTTTGTGCCTCGGCCGTTATGGGGTCTACTGGAAGTTGCTGATACGCCTGGGCCAAATCGAGTTAAGCAAAAATTTTTCCTCCCCCAAGTGAGTGCAGTAAGTGCTGCACAACTGCTACTGGGTATGTGCTTTGCTGTAACGCATGGTTCAGGGTAGCCTTGTAATCTCCACAGATGCGCACAGACCCATCTGATTTTACAGGTGTTACTATTGGAGTCTCCCACCTGGCGTGGTCAATTGGTTCTATGACACCTTGTGCAATCAATTTATTTAATTGGTCATCTATTTTGGGTTTTAATGCAAAAGGGACCTGTCTGGCTTTTAGTCTTCTCGGTGCTATTTGGGGATCTAGGCTAAAGGATATTGGGGTTCCCCGGTACCTGCCTAGAGTTCCGTCGAAGACATCCTGGAATTTGTGTAGCAGGTTCTCTTCCCAATCGCTTGCGAATATTAGGCTCACTCTGGTCATCCCGATGCCCAATGGCGTGAACCACTCAATGCCCAGAAGGCTGGGATGGTCTTGGTTGACTATGGTCAATGGTAGGACTTTAGCATGTTGTTTGTAAGTCACTTTGAAATGCCCCAGACCTACCACGGGAATCCTATTTCCCTGGTAATCTTTGAGAATTAATTTTTGTTTTTTGAGTTTGTTTTGTCTGATGTTTAGAATCAGACGTCTAATTGTGTTCCATGACACCATCAATAGAAAAGATCCTGAGTCGACCTCCATCTCACAAGGGCTTCCTTCAATGGACACTGCAATTCTGACTTTTTTCCTGCTTTCCGTCTGTGCGCTTCCTATAGTGACAGTCTGAAGTATGTTTTCTCAGTTGCTGGTTCCCTTGCTGCGCTCCCATTTTCTGTCAGCTTGCCTCGAGTCAGTTCTTGGTAGGGAATTACCGCGTCTGCTAGGGCTGATGTTTCTTTGATTTCGGCATACTCTTTCGATATGTCCCTCTTTTTGCAATCCCGACAGATAGCATCAAGGAACCTGCACTCGGCTCGGGGGTGGTTTCCACCGCAACCAGTGCATTTCCGCCAATTTTTCTTCTTTTCGCGCCTTTTTTGGTTTGTGTAAAGGCGGTGGACCTCATCGTCATCTTCATCAGTGTCTGATGATTCATCTAGGTCTTCATGGTGTGTGGTTGTGGCAGCTTGCTTCCTTCCTCCGCCAGAATTTCTTTCTTTTGGAGAGGTTGTCGTGTCAGCACTGGCGTTCATCATCTTCATTGTGGCTGCTGATTTCTTTGTGGCTTCCGCAGCGGTTGCCTCCACAATTGCCTCTGCCACGATTATGTTAGGTCTGTTTAAGAGTTTGCTTTGTAGGGTAGAGTCTTTAAGACCTAACACGACACGATCTCGCATTGCCTCGTCCATATTTTGGAATTCACAGGCTCCTCCAATATGGCGCAGAGCTGCCATGAAATCAGCAATGGTTTCGTCTTCCCTCTGGTTTCTCTCATAGAATTCATGTCTCTTGATGAGGTTTGAGACAACTGGCGCGTAGTAAGCTTTCAGCATTTGGTTAAGCTCAGACCAGGTCATTTGTTTCATGTCTCTGGGCTTCGCCAATGCCTTTGCCATCTTAAATACGGCTGGCCCGCAATGTGTTAGGAAGACAGCCCTCTTTCGCTGATCGGAAATGTCTTCCATTTCATTGCTCTCCAGAAACATCAGGAAGCGATCAATATAAGACTCCCAATCTTCCTTATTGGGGTTAAATGGTGCGGGCGGCGCGTTATTACCAGCCATCTCATCTAGCGTGTTTTGTTCTCTTGCCGCATGCTCGGTCTCAGCTTCAAGACAATCCCACCCTTGTCGCCAGTGTTCCGTCCAGAAAAGAAGCGCGTGAGACCAGGTTCCAACTAACAACTCTTTATTCAGTTAACAGCAACAGTAACGGAACATTGGCTCAAACCGTGGCAGCCTTTTATATAGAGGCTTGCCTGCCGGCTTGTAGCCAATGACACTTATTTAATCTTGCCACCTTTGAGCGGCTTCTTGGATTGGTTCCTAATGAACCAATCCACTACTGGCCTTTTTGGCCAATCAGATTTAACTACTTGGAACCTTCCAAGTTATACAGAACAGAGATCATATTAGCATGACTAATCCTTAGGTCCTCCTCTCTTACTCCAGCAAAAAAATAAAAATAGAAATAAAAATGAAACTGATGCAAATATTGCTGAAAGGCTTGTTCTTGCTAACAATCAAAATCATATGGAATCAGCAATAGATTCACCCCAGGAAAATTACTACCTGGGCAATTTTCTATTCCCCTTACTTGGAGAGATATAGTTGTCTTCAAGATTTGAATAAGAAATTCCTATTCGAAGTATTGAATGATTCCCTGCATCTAGAAAAATAAATGTGGCTTGTTTCTTGTGTTGCTCCAAATATGACAAAGTAGCTGTGACATTTGTAACTTTTTTTCTTTACTGGTTTTTATAGGTTAAAAAACCCAACCTATCCTCATGAATAAATTCTTGAAACAGTATTTTCAGCCTCTGTCAGATAGAATTGTTCTGATCAATTTGTAGCCATTATTCAATAATCATACTGACCTATAGTTTCTTGTTGAAATTAAATCTTGTCCCCCTTTAGTTCGTTAGTTATGTTGATCTCTTTGGCATCTTTTCCAGTCCCCTGCAGAATTCATTATATTTTATAAAGTTTGTAAATTTTCCTCTTAAGAACATTTATAATAAAATTTAGATATTTTATCTGGTCCAAACATATTTTCTGGTTTAATCTTTTTTTAAAAAAATAATAACTTTAGAAATTTCTCTTTTGTTAGAGGGTAATTCGTAATCTGTCTCTATTATGCTGTAATCCTTGGTAAATGTTATTTCTTTAGATACTCTCCAGAGAGATGTCAATTTCTTTATATGAGTTGGAATAATATTGATGAAATGTTTTGTTAATTTTTTTAATTAATTTTCAAAAATTAAAAATTAAAAGTCAAAGAAAAAGAAAAAGAAAGATCAAGAAGATCAAGAGAAAAAAAACTGCAAAAAGAAAAAAAGTAAAGAAAATAGAAAAAGAATGAATTAAAAATATGTCAAACTGTTAATCTAAGGTTAATATTTCTCCATAGTATTATTTCCATAATGCCATATAATTCCAATAATCAATTCACAAAATCAACATACCATTATTTCAGTTTCTCACCACAAATGCAAAAGTGGTTTCCAAGTAGAAACAAAACTAATCCTTCAAATCTGTCAACTTCACCATCTCTGTCAATTCCATCAGCTTCATAATCCATGGAAACTGCTAAAGTTCTAATTTTTTCTTTGAAACACAGACACAGGAATCTCTGGGACTTTTTCTTAAAGGTGTCAAAGAATACTTTCAAAATTAAGAAAGTTTAATAAGATTGGATTGCTTAAGCAGTTATATGTGGTTGCCTGTACTGGAATTTTGTTTAAAAAAATTATTAACAAAGTATTTGGACTTTGTTTTCATTATCTTAAGGCCCTGTCCCACTGTACTTACGGATGCAAAGAGGATGTAAAATGTCAAAAAAAAAAAAAAGCTTGCCATCCTTGGAAAATGCTATGCATCCATTGTGTACTCATTGCATACGTGTTTCATATGCTCTATCCGTTGAGCATTTGTCCACTGCGATTTCATCCGCGCAAGAAGTTTTGAGCTGCACAAAACTTTGTGAACGGATGAACTTTCTGCCATGTATGATGTAAATCTGCGACATACGAGCAACAAATGTTCTATGTCCATTTATCATCCGTTAAACGTCTGCTGTATCCTCTCTGCATCCTCTGGGCATCCTCGCAACTCACATCCACTGCAGCTGAAAACAGAAAGAGGGAGGAAAGAAAGGGTACATAGAACGTCTATACATTGTTAGTAGCACGGAAATAGAAAGGATGCATTTGCATCCGATATACATCCGTGCGGCATCCCCTTTCTTTCCTTTAAGCCCATGTCACACTGCACCAAAGGATGCAAAGAGGATGTAAAACGGACAAAAAAGCTTGCCATCCATTGGTTAACGTGATGTACTCACTGCCTCTGTTTTGCTTCCTCTCTATCCGTCCAGCATCCGTTTATTGATGTTTCATCCGCTCAGAAAGTTTTGGGCTGCCCAAAACTTTTGCGTGGAAAATGTATCCAATTCGTCCATTCTGCATCCGCTACGCATCCGTTACGCATCCGTGACACATCCGCTATATCCGCTAGGCATCCACTGCACATCCGCGCAATTTGCATCCGCTCAGACGCAGGGAGGAAGCAGAATGGATGCAGAACGGATGCAGAATGGATGCCAAGCGGAAACAAAGCGTTTAAAACGGAAAAAACATTCGCAGAGGGGATCTATCTCGGATATTAAGGATGTCTAGAGGATGCCTAGAGGATGCCTAGAAGATGCCTAGAGGATGCCTAGAGGATGCAAAGGGACACCTATACTGCCTATAAAAAGGTGAAGCAATTTGTCTGCATCTCACTTTCAGAGCAGCAGCCCAGCTGTGCAGACCTCTGCAGCCTTCATCTGACTCTTGCTCTTCCACAGCATCCAGTCATGTCCACCGTGGATCATAACACAGTCCTTTTGGCAGCCACCATCGTTCTGCAACAGTGCGAAGCCATCTACAGGCTCTGTGAACTCTACTACGGGAAGAAAAGGAGGCGGCCAAGAAGCATCTGGGTCCGAAGATGGATCAGGAGAAGAGCAGAGTATGGACTGTACAACAAGCTGATGGTGGAGCTCAGGAACGAAGACACTTGGGTATTCCAGAACTTCATGAGGATGCCTCCAGCCATGTTTGACGAAGTTGTGCAGTGCCTGACACCCAGGTTGACCAAGGCAAACATCAACTTCCGGCCCAGCCTGGAACCTGGGCTCAAGGTGGCACTCACTCTACGCCACCTGGCCTCAGGGACCACCTACAGGAGCATGCAGTACGGCTGGAGGGTGCCATCCAACACCATCAGCATTGTGGTCAGAGAAGTGGTGCAGGCCATCATCGAAGAATACCTGCAGGAGTCCTCCAGTGCCCCTCCACTGAAGAAGGCTGGAAGAAGGTTGCAGAGCAGTGGTACCAGAGGTGGAACTTCCCACACACCGTTGGAGTCATAGATGGGAAGCACGTGGCCTGCAAAGCACCACCCAAGTCGGGCTCCACTTATTTCAACTACAAGGGCTTCTTCAGCATCGTCCTCTTTGCCATGGTCGATGCTGACTACAAGTTCATGTACATCGATGCTTCAGGCAACGGCTCATGTTCAGATGCCCAGGTATACAACACCAGTGACCTCAAGGAGGGGCTGGAAGGCAACCTCATCATGGGCTTCCCAGATCCAGACCCACTGCCCAACGACACACAAGATGTGCCCTACTTCATCGTGGGTGATGACGCCTTCTCCCTCAGAACCTACCTCATGAAGCCCTATACCTCCAGATGCCTCACCCGTGAAGAGAGGATTTTCCACTACAGGCTGTCCAGGGCAAGGCGGGTGGTGGAGAATGCCTTTGGCATCCTGGCCAACAGGTTCCAGGTACTTCTCACCACCATGCAGCATTGCCCAGAGACCGTGAGGATGATCATGGAAGCTTGCTGCATCCTGCACAATCTCATGCACACCCACTACCCGGTCTTGCAGAACAGGCTCGTGGACCTCCAACAAGGCAATGGGGACATGGAGCCTGGGGAATGGAGGAAAGGGCGAAACCTGACAGACACTCAGGATGTGCAAGGCCCCAACAGAGCCTCACGTGAAGGGAAGAAGCAGCGCAACCTCCTGAGACACTGGTGCAACTCCCCAGCTGGAGCAGTGGAGTGGCAAGACAGGATGATAGATGATTAATGGGTGCTTCCTTCAGCCTGTCTCATCACACGGATGAGATTGGGCCATGTATGTTGGGTGGGCCTACAATGAACAGGGCGTTTAAGAAAGAGTTGTGTTTGTGTTGACATGTGTGGATGATTATTACATTATTATTGATAATAAAGGGCCATAGGTGTGGCACCAGGGAGGGTGGACCATACAGTCCCACTATGCTTGCACTGGAGGCTAATTATCCCACTGCTATCCTTACCCATCCCACAGCTATTACCCATCCCACAGGTATCCCTGCCCATCCCACTGCTATCTTAACCCATCCCACAAGCATGCAAAGGCTTAAACCAATTCTAAAAGTTTCCACCAAGACTTTATTAAAAAAAAGAAATGAAGCAAGTGTGTGAATCAAAGATAAACTTTATTGAACAACAAGCTGTAAAACAAAAATGACCCAAGTCAAGTGTGCAAATAAAGTCCACACCCAGTCTCTGGCAGTCTACACGGTCACTCGGAGGTGTGCCCAGTCTCAGGGGTGAAGGGTGCAGGTGCTGTGGAGGTGGTTGCTGCTGCAGTGCTGGTCTGAAGCACCACTGGGGTGCCTGGCCCTGAGAGGACAACAGGGGACGGTGTGTTGAGGAAGCTCTCAGACAGCTGGCTCAGACCAGTGATGCTGAGAGGTCCTTCCTCCATGCCATGGGGTGTCAGCCCCAGTACTGATGAGAGATGTACTGAGGCCGGGCTTGGCTGTGGGGTGGAGGAAGGAGTAGTGTAGTGGGGCTGTCTGATCTGCAGCTGGGTGAGGACTGGTGTGAGTGGCATCGGTGGTGTGGGTGGCATCGCTGTTGTTGGTGGCATCATTGGCCTGGCTGGCATTGGTGGCATCAGTGGAACCAGTGGCAACGGTGTCGTCCGATGACTCTGTGACTGGACTGGGAAAGGCTGCTGCCTGTGCTGCTGGACCTCCTGGTAGCCGTAGCCCTGGTAGGTGAGGGGCTGTGGGAAGCCTTGGAATGGGAGGGACATCACCTGGGGTGGAGGTGGAGGAGCAGACCTGGACTGGGTGGGAGCAGGTTCCTCTGGATCTGGAGGGTTGTGAAGCAGCTCGGTGATCCGGTCCTTCACCACCTGGTACTGGGGTTCCTCCATATTCCTGAGGGTCTGGTTGACATAGGTGAGGAAGGGCTTGCGGTTGGAGGATGAGGAGTTGGTGCTGACCAGCTGAGAGAGGAGAGGCTGTGGTGGACTCGATGTCTCCTTTCTCCCACTGCACCAGGGAGTCCTCCACACGCTCCACCATGGTTACAACAGCTGTCCGCGGGTTCTCAGCCGTGGCACACTCCACAGAAACCTGCCTGGAGACAGGGACTGACTCTCGGCCGGAAGAGTACTGGGTCTCAGCAGGCTGCCGGAGAGAGAGGGTAGACAGAGGGGCTCCTGGTGCTCCTTGGTGGCAGATCTCACCCTCCAGGAAGCTGCACCTGGCCATGACGTAGGTCTCTCTGTCCGTCAGCTTAACTGTGGCCTGGCCAGATTTCTTCAGGTGCAGCTTCCCGTACCAGGTGTGCATATGTTTCCACCAGCCGAGGAGCACCTCCGAAGTGTAACCCATACTCTCTGCCCTCTCTCTCCAAGCAGCCTGCTTCCTTTTGGTGTCCCTGTAGAGCCGGTGTCCCTTCCGCCACAGATAGTCATTCTCTCTCAGCCACTCCAGCACCTCATCCTCGTGTTCCTCCTCAATGAAGTATTGCCTCCTCTCCCATCCCCGCATACGTATCTTCCTCCCTTTGGCAGGACCAGATGGGCCCTCATCAGAGGGGCTCCCAGGTGGTAGGGGCTGCTCCTCCACACCACCACCACCAGCAGCAGCACCATCAGGATCATCATCATCATCACCATCATCATCATCATCATCATCACCAGCAGGATCATAATCAGCATCATTATCATCATCATCAGCAGCAGCAGCAGCAGCAGCAGGATCATCATCATCATCAGCAGCAGCAGCAGGATCAGCAGGACCAGGATCAGCAGCAGCAGAGTAAGCACCAGGAGCCCCAGCAGCACCAGCAGCAGCAGCAGGACCAGGAGCACGAGCAGGACCAGGAGCATGAGCAGGATGAGCAGTACGAGCAAGTCCAGGAGCATGAGCTGGACCAGCAGGACCAGCAGGACCAGCAGGACCAGCAGGACCAGGAGCAGCTTCAGCAGAGTACGCAGCAGCAGAAGCACCACCGCCAGGAGCAGCTTCAGTAGAAGCTCCAGCACCAGAAGAGCGAGCCCCAGCAGCAGAAGCCCCAGCAGAAGCAGAGTCAGGGACAGGGGGCGGGAGTGTGGCCCTGTCCCTCTTGCCAGGGATGGCGGCAGGTTGCTGAGACTTTTGCTTCTTCCCCATGGTTGTGGGGTTGCTGGCTGGCAGGGAGGCTGGCAGGGAGGCTGGCAGGAAGCCTGGCAGGCAGGCAGGCACCAAGGCAGGCACGAAGGCTGGCAGGAAGCCTGGCAGGAAGCGTGGCAGGAAGCCTGGCAGGCAGGCAGGCAGGCAGGCATCAAGGCTGGCAGGCAGACTGGCTGGCAGGGAGGCTGGAAGGCACGCTGGCAGCAAGGCTGGCAGGCAGGCAGAGAGCAAGGCTGGCAGGGAGGCTGGCCAGGAGGCTTGGAGGCAGGCTGGCAGGAAGGCTGGCAGCAAGGCTTGCAGGCAGGCATGCAGGCAGGGCAGGCAAGGACTCGATGTATCCTGCAGCAGGTCTTTCCTCCAAATGCTGGCCACGTGCGAGCTGCTTCCCTTTATATCCACGTGGCTTGCGCAATGCATCCTCCCCGCATGCGCAATTAACGCCAGGCATTCTTTAGGCTTCTGCTGTGCATCCGCTAGGCTTCCGCTCTGCATCCGCTTCATCCACTGTGCATCCGCTGTGCTTCCGCTTCATCTGTTCGGCGTCCGCTTTGCTGAGGCCCCCCGGAAGCCCTGCGGATGGGCCATCTGCTCCCATCTGCTTCCATCCGCTAGGCTTCTGTTCCGCATCCACTTTCCATCTGCCCTGTGTCCTCCCCCCGTCCATGTTATTCGCTCCAGTTATGCGAATTTTTGCCCCTTTTGAGAGCGGATAACAACGGATGGAATTTTTTCTCGTCCGTTGTGTCCGTTTTGCATCCGTTGGGCAGTGTGACAGGGCCTTTAGGTGTACGTGATGCATCCGCTTCATCCGCTATGCGTCCGCTTCGAAATCCTCCCCCAGAACCCCTTCGGAGGTGTCATCCGCTTCCATCTGCTTTCATCCACTAGGCTTCCTATGAACATCCATTTAACATCCCGCTATATACTACCCACGTCCGTTCTTTTCCGTTCTTTTCCGTTCTTTTCCGTTCTTTTCCGTTCTTTTCCGTTCTGTTTATGCAAATTTTGCCACTTTTTGGAGCGGATGAGAACCACCCCCGAAATTTTGCTAGTCCATTGTGTCCTTTATGCATATGTTTTGTGTCCGTTGGCCAGTGGGACTGGGCCTTAAGAAATGAGCTATGTGAAGGAGAGAATTTCTGTAGAAATATATATCTGATTGCCCTTACTGAACTGTTGTAAAAAAAGATTGATTGATACAGCTTTAGTATTCAGTTTCTCTTCCAAAGAGAGGAGCAATGAGGACAAGAACAATTATGTTTTATTTTGAGGTGATGATAGGCATTTTATTTAATAATCATAAATATTTATCTTCCATTCGTTAAAATAAGATCCCATATCAAACATATTGAGATGGAATTGGAACTATATACATACAAGGAGAAACACAACATATTCTGATTTTAAAAATCTCCACATTCATTTTGGAATTCTGGGCAATTTAAGTGCCAGAATCAACCCTAATAATAAAAAACTGATAACCAAGTTATCTTGTACAACAGGGATCAGAACATCAGCTATGTGGGTTCTTGTTTAGAAGACTTTTGTAATAAATTAAATTTAACAAACTGAAATGATCATGTTCCTCTTGATGAATTCTCATTTATTTGTGGATGGGGACCAAATATTAACATTATTATATAATATCCAGGGGTGGGATTCAAATATTTTAACAACCGGTTCTGTGGTTGTGGCTTAGTTGGTGGGCGTGACTTGGTGGTCATGTGACTGAGTGGATGTGGCTTGGTGGTCATGTTATTGACTGGGTGTGGCCAACTCAATATCACTCACATCGAGGCACGAATTTCCTTGCCTGGCCTCTCATGACTGTGGGGATGCTGCAACAGTCGTAAATGTGAAAAATGGTCATAAGTCACTTTTTTCAATGCCACTGTAACTTTGAATGGTCGCTCCACACAAGCAAACTACCAGCAAAGGAAGGAAAAAAAAAAACTCCAGAGAAATTCCAGAGACATGAAGTCTAGTCCTGCCAAGAATGCAATAAGGGTTAACAGAGAGGCAGATTCTGTAAGCAACCCCAGAATGTTTCCTTCCTGCCTTCCTTACAGGATAAGGCCAGTAATTTCTTCTAACAACTGGTTCTCTGAACTGCTTAGAATGTTAAAAACCGGTTCTAGCAAATAGGTGCAAACTGGTAGAATCACACCCCTGGTAATACCCACCATTTCATTTCCCTGCCAGAGACAGTGTGTATCATTACTAATAAATGCTTCTCTGTACAAAGATTCTAAAACTTTTTGGAATTTAATTTCCAGGGCTTTCATTAATCTCTCCATCCCAGATTACTCTACTGCACACTATCTAACACCCAAGAAAAATATTTCAAATCAAATTTTATGGAATATGGCAGCCAATAGTGAGTATAGCAAACAACATCAAATCAAACTTACTTATCTTTCCACAGCAATTTATTTTCTGCCTTTATAAATTTTAAAGCCAAGTTTGATTCTGTTAATAGCCTCAAAATCTGCACTAAATTAGACATTGTTTCCAGACATATTTAATACAGACATAATGTCATAATAATACAATGTGGATGAGAAGTAACAGAGAAGTTCATTTAGAGGTGATGATACATGGTGTGAGACAAGAGCCTCCATACTATTTTATATCTATGTCAATGAACTGGAGACTATTATCTTTATTATTTAAACTTATTATTTGCACAAA
>BLBF01000044.1:8888996-8924125 GCA_015471245.1 Laticauda colubrina
TTGATCCACAAAAACACACCAAGACATAACAGAGACCTAGAAGACCAACAGACCTATGGAACAGCTGTCTTGCCCTACATAAGAGGTACTACAGATAAAATCAGTAAGATACTACACAGGCATCACATCAAAACTGCCTTCAAAACACAAAAAAATAGCAGCCATCCTAAGAAACCCCAAAGATAAAATTGACCTGGAAAACCAAGTTTCCTGTGCATCATGCCTGGCCACATACATTGGACAGACCAATAGAAGAATAAGTACCCGCCTAAATGAACCCAAAAATGCAGTAAAAAAGCTGGAACACACCTCCTCACTAGTCCAACACACATGAAAACCACAGGTCACAACATCAACTTCAATGGCACTAAAACCCTAGCCACTATAGAAAACCCCAACCACAGAATCATCAGAGAAGCCATAGAGATTGAAAAAAGATCTGAAAGCATGAATAGAAGAGATGATTCCAGCAGACTGTCAATAATTTGGAAACCTGCACTCTCAAATAGAAAGTTCTCCACAACACAAAACAGACAAACACCTGAGCACAGACAGACCCCCTCTGATGCCTCCAACTCAAACACCCCCCCACCAGGCACCCAGGTGAAACCCAACTTGCTAATGAATAACAGCCGTCCTTTCACACGAAGCCAAGCTGCACTGAAAGCCTCCAACACAAGAACAGAGTGTTGCCAGCCAATCAAAGCCACAAAACAGACAGAAGAAACCAGAAATACCAATCAATCAAACTCCAAGTCCAATGAACACAGACCCAGGCTCCAAGCCAATGAGAATGGACCAGCCTCGAATTTGAAACCAGGAACTGTGAGACACACATCCATACAGAAGCCTGATGATGGCACATGAGATTCTGCTGAAACGTTGCTACAACTTTAACAGAACTACAATGATGTGGGATAATACCCGAAGGAAGCTAAACAGCACACACACACACACACACACACACACACATATATATATATGTGTGTGTGTGTGTGTGTGTGTGTTTTTAAGCTTTCGCAGTGTAAGTATCACAGCCGTTTAGCTTTAAATTTGAGGCTGAAAGCCTCCAACACAGGAACACAGTGTTGCAAGCCAATCAAAGCCACAAAGCAGACAGAAGAACCCAGAAACACCAATCAAGCAAACTCCAAAACCAAGAAACACAGACCAAGAATCCCAACCAATCAGGATAAAGAAAAAACCATCCTGGCACAACAGTAGGCTAGCCTCAAATTTAAAACTAAATGGCTGTGATAGCCTGACCCACATACAAACTCAATACAGAAGCCTGATGATGGCAGATGAGATTCTGCCGAAAAGTTGCTACAACTTTAAAAGCACAACTACAATGATGTAGGATAATACCTGAAGGAAGCTGAACAGCATATATGTGTGTGTGTGTGTGTGTGTGTGTGTGTGTTTAAGTTTTCATGGGTACTTACATGTATGTTGTTCAGCTCCCTTCGGGTATTATCCCATGTCATTGTAGTTGTGCTTTTAAAGTTGTAGCAACATTTTTTGGCTATTTATTTCCTCCCCGTATAGCCAGACCAAAACCTATGAGAAGCTGGAAGTTCAGAGCAGGAATATTATGTGACCTGAAATTCCTACGCAGCTGCAGAGACAACAAATCAAAACCAACCTGCTTCAAATTCACATTTCATCACAACACAGCAGCTACTAAACGTATCCTGAAAAGAACTGAAATGGCTCTACTCAGGAACGAGCTCCACAGTAAGAGATTCCAATTGGATCAGTTAAACAAAGATTTGCTAGCACTACACCGGGAATTGAGCAGCAAAATCCACCCTCTACTTTGGGATAAGATAAAACAACTTACAACTTGGAGAGCTGAAACTGAAACCACTTACAAAAATGAAAAACTCTTGAAAAAACTAATGAAATTAGAACATGACAAGAAAGCCCCCAACAACTCACAACAACACCTGAAACAATTAGTATATAATGTTTCCAACAGAGAACTCACCAAAACAGAAACAGATATCCTAACCAAAGGATTCAATTATGCCATAGCACCCAAAAATATCCCCACATAATCCATCATATGTGCAGTAGAATCCAGCCTAACTAAATTAAATACAGATGAAGCTGACAGAATAAGACACCAGGTTACCAACATCCTATGCACAAGCAAACCACCCAAAAGCAACTTGCACAAAGATGAATTCAAAGCACTACAAACCCTGAAAAATGATAACAGCATAATCATACCCCCAGCAGATAAAGCGAATGCCACTGTAGTAATGAATAGAAAAGACTACAAAACAAAATTGACAGACCTACTCCAAGACTCCACACACAAACCTATAAACACAGACCCATCCACATATCTGGAAAAATTAACCAAGAAGAAAATTATAACCAGCCACATAAGTAAAGAAATCCAACAGATGATCATCCTAAGAGAAAAATCTTCCAGATGCCCCAAACAATACGGCCTCCCAAAAATACACAAAGAAGGCATACCTCTCAGACCCATAGTCAGCTCCAAAGGAGCACCACTACAAAACCTAGCTAAACACTTAGCAAAAGAACTACAACCTCATGCTGAAACCGCAGCTTCATATGGACAAAACCCATACCACTTCTTAGAAATGATCAAAGATCTACATGTGGAACAAGAAGATCTGCTTGTAAGTTTTGATGTGGTTTCACTGTTCACTCATATCCCGATAAAAGAAACTCTTGAAATCATCAAAAATAAATACCAACCAGCTAAACACCTCATGGAACTAACAGAACACTGTTTAACCAACACATATCTCATATACAAAGGACAAAGATACAAGCAAATTGAAGGAGCCCCTATGGGATCACCATTGTCACCCATCATTGCAAACCTGTTCATGGAAGAATTCGAATCCAGAGCCCTGGCTAATGCCACCCACAAACCCAAACTATGGCTAAGATACATCAATGACACATTTGTGATTTGGCCCCAAGGAAAAGAAAACCTAAACAATTTCCTAACACACCTAAACAGCACACACCCCAAAATCAAGTTCACCATGGAAATGGAAATAAACAAACAACTACCATTCCTAGATGTACAAAATCTACAAAAGAACAGATGGCACACTAGGACGCACCGTATATCAGAAGAAAACACACACCAACCGCTACCTCAATGCCCAATCCCACCACCACCCAGCACAGATGAATTCTGTGGCCAAAATACTAATTACCAGAACCAAACGCCTGGCAGACAAGAAACATATAAAGACTGAACTATGCACCCTGACGAAAGTATTGACAGCCAACGGCTTCCACAAAAACAAAATCACCAGCTTGATCCACAAAAACACACCAAGACATAACAGAGACCTAGAAGATCAACAGACCTATGGAACAGCTGTCCTGCACTACATAAGAGGTACTACAGTCAAAATCAGTAAGATACTACACAGGCATCACATCAAGACTGCCTTCAAAACAGACAAAAAAATAGCAGCCATCTTTAAAACCTCAAAGACAAACTTGACCTAGAAAACCAAGGCATATACGAAGTTCCCTGTGCATCATGCCCGGCCACATACATTGGACAGACCAATAGAAGAATAAGTACCCGCCTAGATGAACCCAAAAATGCAGTAAAAAAACTGGAACACACCTCCTCACTAGTCCAACACATGAAAACCACAGGTCACAACATCAACTTCAATGGCACCAAAACCCTAGCCACTATAGAAAACCCCAGCCACCGAATCATCAGAGAAGCCATAGAGATTAAAAAAAGACCTGAAAGCATGAATAGAAGAGATGATTCCACCAGACTGTCAATCATTTGGCACTCTCAAATAGAAAGATCTCCACATCACAAGCCAGACAAACACCTGGGCACAAACAGACTCCCTCTGATACCTCCAGCTCAAACACACCCCAACCAGGCACCCAGATGAAATCTGGCTTCCTAATAGATAATAGCCATCCTTTCATGCGAAGCCAAGCTGCACTGAAAGCCTCCAATACAGGAACACAGTGTTGCCAGCCAATCAAAGCCACAAAACAGACAGAAGAAACCAGAAACATCAATCAAACAAACTCCAAGAACAATAAACACAGACCAAGACTCCCAACCAATCAGGATGTAAAAAAAAAAAAAACCATCTTGGGACAGCAATAGACTAGCTTCAAATTTAAAACTAACGGCTGTGATAGCCTGACCCACATACGAACTCAATACAGAAGCCTGATGATGGCAGATGAGATTCTGCTGAAACGTTGCTACAACTTTAAAAGCACAACTACAATGACGTGGGATAATACCCGAAGGAAGCTGAACAGCATATATGTAAGTACCCGCGAAAACTTAAACACACACACACACACACACATATATATATGTATATGTGTGTGTGTGTTTGTGTGTGTGTGTGTTGTTGCTCTGATTCCTGAGTTTGCATTCTTGGAGGAGGAAGAGGAAGATGAGGAAGAGGAATTGGGAATGCCTTCCTCCCAAGGACCTTCCTCTTTGGCAATGCCTTTCTCCCTGATTATGCCTCACGTTTTGGTAGATAACCGAGAGGGACAGCCTTAGACTAATCAGGAGGAGGAGGAGGACATATCGGAGCAGCCTCTGACAGAGAATCAAGTGGACGAATGCTGGCTTGATGCTAGGCAGCATCGCAGGAAGAAGTGTGAGCTGCAACACAGGAGGTGTGGACGAATCAGAGACTGAGTTGAGTGATTGACACACCCCACAGGGGATAAAAGTGGGTGTGTTTTCTCCGAGAACTCTGTACGGGACAAAGTGTGAATTTTCTGTCGAGCTGCGGTGTATCTTGTTTCTTGAAATCCTTCGTGATTAATGTTTCTAGTTATCTTGTTGTACTTGGCAGGCAGCGTGTGTGATACTGCCAAGAACATTGCCTGTTTAAAGGAATTAACTCTATAAATACTGAATCTTTTTGCCTGCCTGTATTTGGTCGGAGTTTGGACTTCTCATCTTCCTGGGAAAGATGAGACATAACATTTTTGTTCCATACCATGTAAACCATATTTTGACCAAGATGGACCAGCAGCAGTAGCAGCAGCAGTTTCACCAATAGCTGCAGAATGAAAACCAGGCCCTGCAACAGCAGGTGGCCCAACTGACTAACCAACTTGCTCTGCTGCAGACTCATGCTGCTCCTTCTGCCCCTCCCCGTCGGAAATGTCCAGTGGCTGTGCTGGATAAGTTTTCTGTGCAGCCTGAGATGTTCCCAGCTTTCATGGGACAGTGCCAATTGTTTATGTCTCTGAGGCCAGAGGATTTCCCAGATGACTGGGCTTGGGTGGGGTTATAATAAGCTTCCTTTCGGGCTCGGCTACCAGATGGGTCACTCCTTTGTTTCTCCAGAACAGCCAGTTGTTAACGGATTATCAGGGGTTTTGGCAGCACATGTGCCATATGTATGAGGACCCCATACGGGTGCAGACGGCAGCCAGACATCTGAAGGAACTTCATCAAGGGAAGCGCCCCCTGTCTCATCCCTTAGGCATGGAAATCACAAGTCACTCAATTTTAGCCCCTTCCCCTCCCAAAAACATCAGAACCAATTGAAATCAGAAGTAGTCATCGTCACAAAATGCATTATTTGTAACAATACAAATAAGTAGAGCCTACAATCAAACAGAAAAAGGCTTATCAATTGCCCTGGATTACCCCATCATAAAATACAATTGTCCTTGACCCTCCTAAATCATAAATGATAATAAAAGTCAAAAATAGGCACAAATGAGTCAGGAAATGCAACTGGGCTCAAACCTAGTAAATTATTGAATAAGTCTGTGAAACATGGCTCAATGCATCTGTCCCTGACTCTATTATCACAGTAAGAGACTATCATGTTTTCCGATTAGATCATGAAATCCATAGAGGAGGTGGTGTTGCTATCTTCATTACATCTAAAAAACAGCCAGGTTACCCAAGAGCTTGCTCTTCCTGAGACCATCGTCTGTGAACTATCCTTAAATATTATATTTCTATTCTTACTATGTTACAGAACCCCGATGATGACATTGAACATGTAAACAAGCTAAATTCACAACTATGGGCAACATCCTGCCCAGACACTTTTATCTTTCTTGGTGACTTCAGTCTACCTCACATTAACTGTACCCTAAATGAATGTACAACTTGAACCCTCACATGCAACCTTCTACAATGCTGTAACAAACCTGGGACTGGAACAACTAGTAACCAACAATACTAGACTTAACAACTGCCTCGATCTCATCTTCTGCAATAGTTTAAACTCAATTTACAGAATACAAATTAAAGAACCATTTTCCAACAGTGACCACAACATGACTGATTTTTGTCTCAACATACGTCCATGCAAAAATCAACACAATGATGTGATCCCCAATTATAACTTCAAAAAAGGTAACTATGATCTTATAAATAATGATCTCTCATTCCTTGACTGGCAATTTCTATTCACTGGATGCAATACTGTTGAAGACCATTACAACATATTTTTACTTGAAGTCAAAAGAGTCATCAAACTATATGTACCAAAAGCAATTCCAAAAACCAGAAAAAACAGATTACCCATAACAATAAGGAAGCTTCAATTCCACTTTGGCGTGTGGAAAGGGAATTTCACAAAGGCAGTAGTGTCACAAAAACAGGAAAAGCCCAAGGGGAACATTAGGTGAGCCAGAAAACAAACTTACATAGGAAAAGGAATCAAATAAAAAGTATTAAAGAATCCCTATAGACAAAAGCCTAAGTAATTAAGAAAACTAGACAAATAGGAAAAGGAAACAAAAGATAATTTAGAAAACCCTTACAAACACAGGACATACCAAATAAGCAAAACAAACAGACAAAAGACACAAAATATAAATTACAAAAGGGACAGACAGGTGATTGCCACAGAACAAATATGAAAAACTATCTTAAAGCTAAAAGAGATTACAGAAAACCAGTAATACAATCTGGCCACCCCACAGAGTTTGCCCTCCAGCGGAAATAAAGACAAACTCAATCAGGATTTGAAACATTAGGCACAAATACAAACACTCACACAAAATCAACTTGCAAAGGGAGAAAAAAGTATTAAAAAACCAGGGACTTACCATAAGAAGCTAGTTAGCCCAGGAACGCAGAATTCTCGCTATTCTCCACCTTCCTGAAAAATAAAAAGATCCATCTTTCCATCAGTTGTCCGTATCCTTGCACCAGAGCTCTCCCAGTGGGAAAATCGAATCCTCAAAAGAAAGGGATTTTGACACCTTTCATCAGGCGGAAAAACAAATCTGGTCACGTTGCCGACTTCAAAAGCCGATACAACAATTTATGCCACCAGATAAAGACTGAATGCACCAATTATCACATTAAACAAGAGGAAAATCTTCAACACAACAATTCCACCCATGCCTTCTATAATTTTGTAAACAACAAACTAAAAGACTCAAGGTCCATCCTACCCCTGAAAGGACTTAATGGTAAAGACTGCAACGACAACACTATTAAAGCCAATCTCTTTAACATATTCTTTGGCTCAGTATTTGTAAACAGCAATGGATCATGCCCAGTATCTCTTAGTCGAACCACAGACAACTACAATGATCTAATACATATCAATTTTACAGTAGACAGTGTTGAAAAAGCATGACGCAATCTAAAACCATCTTTATCTATTGGAACGGACTGAATATGTGCCTACTTCTTTCAAAAGCTATCTACTGCCATAGCCAAACCTCTAAGCATAATCTTAGAAAAATCTTCCAGGAACAGCTCCTTGCCAAACCTATGGTCACAAGCCACAGTCATCCCCATCTTCAAAAGGAAGACCCCAGCCTATTTGAAAATTACAGACCAATCTCTTTATGCTGCATCACCTGTAAAGTCATGGAATCAATTTTTAACAAATCCATTATCCTCCACTTAGAGACAAACAACCTACTCTCTAATAAACAATTTGGTTTCAGAAAAAAAACCTGTCCTGCAATCTGCAACTCTTACACTACAGAAACATATAGACTACACAACTCGATCAGGGCAAAGCAACAGACGCAATCTACAAAGACTTCTGCAAAACCTTTGATTCAGTGGTACACAACAAACTACTCCTAAAACTAAAATCTTGTGGTATCTCTGGACACCTGCATAACTGGATAGAAGCATTCCTGTCAAACAGACAACAAATGGTCAAAATTGGGAGCATCCTATCTAATTCAGTACCTGTCAACAGTGGTGTTCCCCAAGGCAGTGTTCTAGGACCAACTCTCTTCATACTCTACATAAATGACCTCTGTGATCATATTAAGAGCAACTGCGTTCTCTTCACTGATGATGTAAAACTGTTCAATACCACAGACAATACTTCTACCCTTCAAAAAGACCTCGACTATGTATCAGAATGGTCAAAGAAATGGCAACTTCAAATCTCAACAAATAAATGCTCTGTGTTACATTTTGGCAAAATAAAATAAAATAAAATACAGGCTGAATAGTCAAGACCATGTTGATGATCCAAACTCTTTCAAGGATCTTGGAATACCCATCTCTAATGATCTAAGTGCTAGAGCCCACTGTAACTTCATAGCCAAAAAGGCATTAAAAGTTGTTAAAAACTAATCTTACGTAGCTTTTTCTCTGGTAATATTACACTACTAACTAGAGCATACAAAACATTTGCTGGACTAATACTCAAATACAGCTCGTCAGTCTGGAACCCACATTACATATATGATATTAATACAGTTGAGAGAAAGTCAAGAAATATTTCACAAGAAGAGTTCTCCACTCCTCTACTTGTTGCAGAAAACCTTATGCCAGTGGTCCCCAGCCTTTTTTGCACCAGGGACCGATTTCACAATTATTCATTCTTCCACAGACCGGTACCTGAGTAACGCGAGACTCCACCGCCATCGGGATGGCTCTTTGTTCGAATCCCCCCCTTCGACGAAACTAAGGTGCAAGGATTCCTTCAGCACCCAAGTGCCGCTTTCCAATCGAAAACCTGGAAGCACCGTCGAAACAAGATGGCGGTGCCCAAGCTTTGCGGCCCGGTACAAAATGATCCACAGACCGGTACCAGTCCAGGGACCAGTGGTTGGGGACCCCTGACATATGCCACCAGACTTGAAATTCTAGACCAAGAGAACCTAGAACTATGCCACCTTCAGTCTGATCTAAGTATAGTACTGTATATAAAAATCATACATTGCAATGTCCTACCTGTCAATGAATACTTCAGCTTCAACCATAACAATACAAGAACACACAATCGATACAAACTCAAGGTTAATTGCACTAAACTTGATTGTAAGAAATACGACTTCAGCAACAGAGTGATCAAAATCAGGAATATTCTACCTGACTCTGTAGTTTCTTCCCCAAATCCCAAAAACTTTAACCTTAGACTTTCTACTGTTGACTCACCCCTTTCCTAAGAGGTTTGTAAGGGGCATGCATAAGCGCACCAACATGTCTACTGTCCCTGTCCTATTGTTTCTTTTATTTTTCTTATATGTATCCATGTATTCATACTATGTTTTTACTTATACCTATTATCTTGTAAGCAATTGACAAACCAAATAAAATAAAAATAAATAAAGTAATATGTGAAAGAAATGGTTTTCCATTTTTAAGTCAAGGCGCAAAATACTTCAATACATTTGTCTCTTTTTTTAGTGGGAAAAATCAGGAAAATATATTACTAAAATTGCACAGTTTTGCTGCTGAGGTTTGGCAGAATGATCTGGAGAAGTTGGGAATAATAAAAATAACTGTTCTCTGGATAGTGAGGAGGCAAAAAAGCAAGATGGCAATTGCAACCACACAATTGATGTGATGTTTCTTTGGGGGCTTCGGTTGGTGCCATCTAACTTTTGCAAATGCCACTATTTCAAGAATCCCATAGCTATGGGTTACTAATCTCTACTAAATTGGAAGGTATTCTTTGTTTTGGAGGCCTAAGAGTAGATGCATGACATTGGGAAAGTCATTTGGAATCAGGATTATATTTGTAGAAATAGATTGTTTCTCAGTGCAGTTAATTAAAGTACAGTATATTTAGAATGAGGATTATCCCTTCTGATTATGTCCTTCTGAAATTATAATGATATCATTACAGCAGTTTATCCACCATTTTCCATTGCTCAGCTAAGTTTGCTGTCATCCCACATATTGAAATGCTCTTTTCCAAATTCCTATTCACACCAATTCTTAGATAACCATTCCATTTTATCTGTGCATTTTACCTATACACTATTATGACTGTATTTGTCATGACCCTTACAGTGACAAAGTGGTATATCATAGGGCAACATATTTTGAAACAATATGTCTCAAATGGTCTAACTTTCACAATGTGACCACAGAGCCCATGACTCCAAGGGAATGAAGTTTGGAAAAGTTGTGACTGCTTCAGTATCATTGAATATACATTTGTTTAATTAATAAACAAATAATAAATTCTAGTGGCTGGTGCACTGCTGAAAACAGGTAAGGCAAAGGACAACATGTACAAAGGACAACTGTCATGGTGAATCATGACTGAGAGAGAAACTCTACAAAGGTCATCAGTGTTGTAAAGGCACCTTTTCATCACTGTTGTAAGTATAAATGGTCATTGTTTGAGGTAGTAGCTAAAGGAAGACTACTTATAGTGGAGGTAACTCTTAGCTCACAAGAAGAAAGACTTGTGTGTCCAATCACAATTTCTTGGCCAATAAAGAATTCTATCCTATTTTATTCTACCAGTTTAGCTTATAGTTCTTTACTGCCTAGGCAGTTACAGGCCTATCCACAGGAGACAAGTTAGGAAAAGATTTACACAATGTTGGATGCAACTAAGGCAAATATATTATATTAAGAGCTAGCATAAATATAAGTATTAACAAAGGAGAATTAATAACTATATTTATTGTTCCGTCTGGAAAGAAGTGCGTGAGACTGGGTTCCAACAACAAACTCTTTATTTTAACTCACTAAGCAATGGTAATAGAACAGTAGCCCAAGTTGCAGCAGCCCTTTATGTAGCAGCTTGCCCGCGGCTTGTGGCCAATGACACTTTAAGTGTTCCCGCCATTCGGCAGGTTAATTGGATTGGTTCTCTAATGGCCAATCCGAGAATGGCCTTTTTGGCCAATCATAATAGGGAACTTGGAGCCTACCAAGTTCCATACATAACACCCCTCCCCCCTTGGTTCAGTCCAACATGTGTCATGTAGTCATGCAGGTAGGTGGGGCTTTTTCAGGTCCTGGATGACCTGCGCAGCTCAGTCTCAGCGTGGTCTTCAAGCGGTTCAGTCGGGATCACTGTTTCTCTGTGTTTTCTCCATGGAACCTCCTGAAAGGGTGAGTCAGCCTTGCTGCTCCCGCCTGTGTCTCTCGGGCCGGTTGAGATGGCTCCACCGCTCCCTCCTGGTTTGTCCGGGTTGGTCGAGCTGGCCTGGCTGTCTCCTTTCAGGAAGGCCTTGTTTCGTTCTCCTGCTTCCGGACTTCTCATTTGGGGTTCATCTAACCGTGAGTGCTCTTTTTGATTTGTTTGATAGTCTTTTTGTAGTGTTTATTGTCTTGTTATGGGAGGTACTTCTCTCCCTTTTTTATTATTATTTTGTATTTCCCCCCCCCCTCCTCTGTTGTTTTTTGGTCAATATTTATTTTTGGCTCTGGTGTGGTTTTTGCGTTTGAGATTGCGAGAACGAAGCTGGTCTATGTGCTGCTTCCATTCTCTTCCATCGTCTAGGAGTATTTGGTAAGACCGGGGCCCTGTAATTTGGGTGATCGTGGCTGGAAGCCACAATGGGTCCCCGGTGAGGTTTTTTGCATAGACCAGGTCGCCAGTTTCAAATGTTCGGTATTTGCTGGAAGAGTCGGGGAGGTTGTCCCAGGTGCAAGTGGGGTGCAGTCTGTCTAGGTAGGAATGCAATTTCCTACCCATTAGGAGTTCTGCTGTTTTTTTTTTGGTTGTGCTGCTAGGGGTAATACGCTGTAGGATTAGTAGTCGGTTTAGTTTGTCTTGCACATCCCCCTTGTCCATTCTATCTGGGCCCTCCTTAGTATACCGAACCATGCGTTCAGCCCTGCTGTTTGCATCCGGATGGGCCAGCGCCATTAAAGCATGTCGGATACCCTGGGCAGCAAGATACTGTTTGAATGCTAGCACTGTAAACTGGGGCCCATTATCCGACACAAGTACATCAGGCAGTCCATGCATAGCAAAAAGTTTGTCTAGTTGTTTCATGACTGCCTTGGAGGTTGTGGAAGCCATGAGGATGACTTCTAACCAGTTCGAGTAGGCATCCACAACTATTAAGAAGGTGTTGCCCTTTGTTGGCCCAGAAAAGTCAATATGTAGCCTAGACCATGGACCCCGAGGAGTTTCTCATTCTCTCACTGGTGCCTGTGGGGGGGTAGGCCTCGATTTTTGACAGTCATGGCATGTTGCCACCCATCGTTCAATGTCCTTGTCCAGGCCTGGCCACCAGACGTAACTTCTGGCCAGGGCTTTCATTTTGACTATGCCCGGGTGCCCCTGGTGCAACATGCAAAGAACATCTTCCTGGAGTCTGTTTGGTATCACCACCCTGTCACCCCATAATATGCAACCCTTCTCTATAGACAGTTCGGTTTGTCAGGTGCAAAATGGCTTAAAAGTCTCAGTTTTGTTCTCTTCCGGCTAGCCCTAACCTACCCAATTCAAGATGCGTGCTGTCAAAGGATCTTTTGCGGGGCTCTCACGACGTCCACTGCAGTTAGCAAAAGGTTTGGGCAGGTCTCTAGTTGAAGTGTGGAGATGGTTGGAGCTGGGTCCTCTTCTGTGATGGGCAGCGGGAAATGGCTCAGGGCGTCGGCATGGGTGATGGTTTTTCCAGGGCGATGAATCAGCGTGTAGGAGTAGGCAGCGAGGAATTCAGACCACCTTGTCATTTCAGGTAACAGAATGTTCGAGGTTGGCTTGTTATCTGCTAGGATTCCTAACAGGGGCTTGTGATCAGTGATGATCAAAAAGGTTCTACCGTAAAGGTATCAAGGAATCTTTTGACTCCGGTGATGATTGCGAGGACTTCTCTGTCGAGTTGGCTGTAATTGCATTCTGACTTTGAAAGCGTCTTTGAATAAAAAGCGACCAGTGCCTCTGTGCCATCTGGTAGCTTGTGGTTCAGGATGGTGCCAATCCCAAAAGGCGATGCATCACAGGTGACCCTCAAAGGCAGGGTATTGCTATACTGGATTAAAATGGTGTTAGACGTTAATAGGTCTTTGATACCCTGAAATGCTGCTTGTTCCCGGTGGCCCCATTTCCAGGTAGTTTTTTTTATCTAGCAGCCGATGTAAGGGTTCTGCTATGGTTGCTTATGGGGCAGGAACACATAGTAAAAATTTATGAGACCTAGGAATGCTTGAAGGTCAGTTTTGTTCCTAGGTCTAGGTGCATCTTTAATTGCCTTTATCTTTTTTTCGGTGGGGTTCATGCCTTGTTCATCTGTTAAATAGCCCAAAAACTCGACCTGGTTGGTGGCTAGATCACATTTCTCTCATTTTACCTTGAGGCCTGTGTCTCTAAATCTTCTTAAAACTTCCCTCAATTTGTTCTCTAATTGGTTGGCATTTTTTGCTGAGACCAGAACTTCGTCAAAATAAGGGATGACTCCCTTGATTCCGTTTAACAGATGCTCCACGAGGCTTTGGAACATGCCTGGGCAATGCTAACACCGAATTGGAGACGGTTGCACTTGAATGCCCTTCTTTGTGTCATGATAGTCTGTGCCTCTGCGGTAATGGAGTCAATGGGTAGTTGTTGGTATGCCTGTGCAAGATTAAGCTTCACAAAAAATTTTCCTCCCCCTAGTGAGTGCAGTAAATGTTGCACTACCGGTATTGGGTATGCACTTTGTTGGAGCGCATGGTTTAGGGTTGCCTTATAGTCTCCGCAGAGGCGTACTGACCCATCTCGTTTCACAGGAGTCATGATGGGTGTTTTCCACCTGGCATGGTCGATTGGCTCTAAAACCCCTTGAGCTATTAATTTGTTTAGTTGTTCATCAATTTTTGGTTTTAAAGCAAACGGGACGCGTCTGGCTTTTAAGCAGATGAGGGCTATTTTCAGTCTAGGCTAAATGAAATTTGGGTCCCCTTGTACTTGTCTAGGGTCCCATCCAAAACATCTTGGAATTCTTGTAGCAGGCTCTCCTCCCAGTTGGCTACGGCAATTCGGTTGATCCCAGTCATCCCAATTCCCAGGGGTGCGAACCATTCGATCCCTAGCAGACTAGGGCGATCACGGTCGACGATGGTCAGAGGCAAAATTTCGGCATGATTCTTAAATTCGATGAGGAAATGTCCAAGGCCTACTACTGGGATCTGATTTCCCTGGTAGTCTTTTAAAATCAGTCTTTGTTTCTCTAATTCTTTTTGTTTAATGTCCGGTACCAGGCTCCGGATGGTATTCCAGGATACCATAGATAGGAAAGACCCTGAGTTGACTTCCATCTCACAGGGCTTCCCTTCGATGCTCACTTCTATCTGGACCTTCTTCCCATTTTCTGTCCTGGCATTTCCGATGGTTACCGTCTGGTGCGTTTTCTCTCTGTCACTGGTTCTTTTGCTTCGGTTCCATCTGCTTCCAGCTTGTCTTTCTTCATGTTTCGGGGGGGTGCTGCCGCGTCTTTTAGGACTATAGCTCTTTTTGTTTTGGCAGACCCTTTCGATGTGCCCCCGTTTGTTACAAGCCCTACAGATTGCGTCGAGGAACCTGCATTCAGCTCGCAGGTGGTTGCCCCCGCATCCCGCACACTGAAACTCCTGCCTGTTTCTTCTCTTTTCCTGCCATTTCTTGTCTGATTGAAGTCTATAGACATCTTCATTTTTGTCATTGGTGTCGCTCTGGGATTCTAGATCTTCGTAGTGGGCGGTTGCTGTGGGCTGTTTCTTGCTTCCCTCTATCTTCTTCTCTCTGGCTTGGGTTGGCAGATCTGGAGTCACGTTCATTTGGCGCATGGTGGCTGCAGATTTCTTTGCTGCTTCAGCAGTGATGGTTTCCGGAATGGCCTTGGCTGCGGTTATGTTTGGTCTATTCAGCAGCTTACTTTGAAGTGTAGTGCCCTTCAACCCGAGGACCACGTGGTCCCTCATGGCGTCATCCATCGTCTCTTTGGTCTCTCTTGTAGAATTCATGTCTTTTTGTCAAATTGGAGACCACAGGTGTGTAATGTGCTCAGAGCATTCTGTTCAGCTCAGGCCGAGTCAACTGTTTGACGTCTCTTGGTTTGGCTAGTGCCTTCGCCATTTTAAAGACAGCCGGACTGCAGTGTGTAAAGCCCATGTCACACTGCACCAACAGATGGGAAAAGGATGTAAAATGGAGAGAAACAGTTGACATCCGTTGGTTAACGCAATTCATCCGTTCTGTACTCACTGCCTCCATTTTTCATCCTCTCTATCTGTCCAGCATCCATCGACTGAGGTTCCATCCGCTCAAAAGGATTTGAGCTGCTCAAAACTTTTTGAGCGGAAAATGTATCCAATGAGTCCGTTCTGCATCTGCAACGCTTACGGGGAACATCCGTTCTACATCCGTTGTAATCCGTTACACATCCGCTATATCCGCTAGGAATCCGCTGCGCATTCACGCAACTCAAATCTCCTCCAGTGGAAAACGGAAACAGGGACGAAGTGAAATGGACGCGGAACGGACACGCAGCGTTAGTAGCACGGATGGAGAAAGGATGAAAGCGGATGCAGCTCGCATACAAAACATTTAAAACAGAAAAAACGTTTGCAGAAGGGACCTATTTAGGATGTCTGCAGGATGCCTAGAAATTGCAAAAGGACACCTAGTGGAAAACCTATATTGCCTATAAAAAGGGGGAGGAACTCACCTGGATCTCACTTTCAGTCCAGCAGCCCTGCTGTGCAGACCTCTGCAGCCTTCATCTGGCTCTTGCTCTTCCACAGCATCCATTGATGTCCCCCATGGATTGTAAAACAGTCCTTTTGGTAGCCACCATCGTTCTACAACAGTGCGAAGCCATCTACAGGCTCTTTCACCTGTTCTACACGAAGAAAAGGAGGTGGCCAAGAAGTGTCTGGGTCCGAAGATGGATCGCCAGAAGAGCAGAGTATGGACTGTCCAACAAGCTGATGGTGGAGCTGAGGAACGAAGACCCTCATGCATTCCAGAACTTCATGAGGATGCCTTCAGCCATGTTTGATGAAGTTGTGGAGCGGCTGAGACCCAGGTTGACCAAGGCAAATACCAACTTTTGGCCCAGCCCGGAACCTGGGCTCAAGGTGGCACTCACTCTGCGCCACCTGGCCTCAGGGACCACGTACAGGAGCATGCAGTATGGCTGGAGGGTGCCACACAACACCATCAGCATTGTGGTCAGAGAAGTGGTGCAGGCCATCATCGAAGAATACCTGGAGGAGCTCCTCCAGTGCCCCTCCACTGAAGAAGGCTGGAAGAAAGTTGCAGAGCAGTGGTATCAGAAGTGGAACTTCCCCCACACCGTTGGAGCCATAGATGGGAAGCATGGGGCCTGCAAAGCTCCAGCCAAGTCGGGGTCCACTTATTTCAACTACAAGGGCTTCTTCGGCATCATGCTCTTCGCCATGGTCGATGCTGACTACAAGTTCATGTACATCGATGCTTCAGGCAACGGGTCAGCTTCAGATGCCCAGGTATACAATGCCAGTCACCTCAAGGAGGGGCTGGAACGCAACCTCATCATGGGCTTCCCAGATCCAGACCCCCTACCCAATGACACGCAAGATGTGCCCTACTTTATCATGGGGGATGACGTCTTCTCCCTCAGAACTTACCTCATGAAGCCCTACACTTCCAGACTCCTCACCCATGAAGAGAGGATCTTCAACTACAGGCTGTCCAGGGCAAGGCAGGTGGTGGAGAACACCTTTGGCATCCTGGCCAACAGGTTCCAGGTACTTCTCACTACCATGCAGCATCGCCCAGAGACCGTGAGGAGGATTGTGGAAGCTTGCTGCATCCTGCACAATCTCATGTGCACCCGCTACCCAGTATTGCAGAATAGGCTCGTGGACCTCCAACAAGGCAATGGGGACATGGAGCCTGGGGAATGGAGGCAAGGGCGAAACCTGATGCGCAAGGCCCCAACAGAGCTTCACATGAAGGGAAGAAGTAGCCTAACCTCCTGAGACACTGGTGCAACTCCCCAGCTGGAGCAGTGGAATGGCAAGACAGGATAATAGATGATTAATGGATACTTCCTTCAGCCTGTCTCATCACACTGATGAGATTGGGTCATGTATGTTGGGTGGGCCTACAATGGACAGGGCATTTAATAAAGAGTTGTGTTTATGTTGACATGTGTGGATGATTGACTACATTATTATTGATAATAAAGGGACATAGGTGTGGCATCTGGGAGGGTGAACCATACAGTCCCACTATGCTTGCACTGGAGGTTTATCTATCCCACAGCTATTACCCATCCCAAAGGTATCCCTGCCCATCCCACAGGTAACCCTGCCCATCCCACAGCTATTACCCATCCCACAAGCATGCAAAGGCTTAAACCATTTCTAAAAGTTTCCACCAAAACTTTGTTGACAAAAATAAATGAAGCAAGTGTGTGAAGCAAAGATAATCTTTATTAATAACAAGCTGTAAAAGAAAAATGACCCAAGTCAAGTGTCCAAAGCAAAGATAAAGTCAACAGGTAGCCACCCAGTCTCTGGCACTCTTCTTGGTCATTCTGAGGCATGCCCAGTCTCAGGGGTGAAGGGTCCTGGTGCTATGGAGGTGACTGCTGCTGGAATGCTGGTCTGAGGTGCCACTGGGGTGCCTGGCCCCAAGAGGACAACAGGGGACGGTGTGTTGAGGAAGCTTTCAGACAGCTGGCTCAGCCCTGTGATGTTGAGAGCCCCTTCCTCCATGACATGGGGTGTCAGCCCCAATACTGATGACAGATGTACTGAGGCCGGGCTTGGCTGTGGGATGGAGGAAGGAGCAGTGTAGTGGGGTTGTCTGGTCTGCAGCTGGGTGATGACTGGCATCGGTGGCATCAGTGGCGTGGATGGCATCTGTGGTGTGGCTGGCATCGGTGGCGTGGGTGGCATTGGTGGCATCAGTGGCACCGATGGCATCCAATGTACCTGTGCCTGGACTGGGAAGGGCTGCCTGTGCTGCTGGACCTCCTGGTAGCCGTAGCCTTGGTAGGTGAGGGCCTGTGGAAAGCCTTGGAAGGGCAGTGACATCACCTGGGTTAGAGGAGCACCCTGGACTGGGTGGGAGCAGATTCATCTTGGTCTGGAGGGTTGTGAAGAAGATTGGTGATCCTGTCCTTCACCACCTGGTACTGGGGTTCTGACATGTTCATGAGGGTCTGGTTGATATAGGTAAGGAAGGGCTTGCAATTGGAGGATGAGGCGTCGGTGTGTACCAGCTGAGAGAGGAGATCTACACTGCTCCTGATGGTGTTCTTATCTCCAGCAGTACAGTGTGGCTCTGCCCCTCCGGTCTGCCTCTCTGCCTTTTGTTGGAGGTGGAGCTGGGGGTGGATGCAGGTTGGGCTGTGGTGGAAATGCCGTCTCCTTTCTCCCACTCCTTCAGGGGGTCCTCCACACACTCCACCAGGGGTAGTGCAGCTGTTGGGGGGGTTCTCCATCGTGGCATGCTTCACAGATACCTGCCTGGACACAGGAGCTGACTCTTTGCCAGAAGAGGACTGGCTCTCAGCAGGCTGCCTGAGAGAGAGGGTTGTCAGAGGGGCTGCTCCTCGGTGGCGGATCTCACCCTCCAAGAAGCTGCACTTGCCCATCACGTAGGTCTCTCTGTCCATCAGCTTGACCGTGGCCTGGCCAGATTTCTTGAGGTGCAGCTTCCCATACCAGATGTGCATGTGCTTCCACCAGCCGAGGAGCACCTCCGAAGTGTAGCCCAGGCTCTCCGCCTTCTCTCTCCAAGCAGCCTGCTTCCTCTTGGTGTCTCAATAGAGCCTGTGTCCCTTCCGCCAAAGATATTCATTCTCCCTCAGCCTCTCCAGCACCTCCTCCTCATGTTCCTCTTCTATGGTTTATTGCCTCCTCTCCCGTTCACGTGTCTGCCCCTTCCTCCCTTTGGCAGGGCCATAGGGGCCCTCATCAGAAGGGCTTCGATGTTGTAGGGGCTGCTCCTCCACACCACCACCAGCAGCAACAGCAGCAACAACAGTAGCAGCAAAAGCAGGACCAGCAGGACCAGCAGCACCACAGGACCAGCAGCAGCACCAGGACCAGGACCAGGAGCAGGACCAGGAGCACCAGCAGGACCAGGAGCAGGACCAGGAGCACCAGCAGGACCAGCAGGATCAGGAGCACCAGCAGGACCAGGAGCACCAGCAGGACCAGGAGCACCAGCAGGACCAGCAGGACCAGGAGCAGCCCCAGCAGAGTAAGCCCCAGCAGAAGCACCAGCACTAGGAGCAGTGCCAGCAGAGTAAGCACCAGCAGAAGCACCACCACCAGAAGCAGCATCAGCAGAAGCACCACCACCAGAAGCAGCATCAACAGAAGCACCACCTCCAGAAGCAGCATCAGCAGAAGCCCCAGCACCAGAAGATCGAGCCCGGGCAGCAGAAGACCCAGCAGAAGCAGAGTCAGGGCCAGGGGGTGGGAGGGTGGCCCTGTCCCTCTTGCCAGGGCTGGCAGCAGATGGCAGTGGCTTCCATTTCTTCCCCATGGTTGTTGGGTTGCTGGCTGGCTGGCTGGCTGGCTGGCTGGCTGGCTGGCTGGCAAGCTGTGTCTGGAAGCAGGTTTTTCCTCTGAATGGTGACCTGCTTGCGAGCTGCTTCCCTTTATATCCGCAGGGCTGATGCAATGCATCCTCCCCGCATGCGCAGTGAACGCTAGGCATCTGCTAGGCATCCGCTAGGCTTCCGCTCTGCATCCGCTTCATCCACTCTGCATCCGCTCTGCATCCACTCTTTCCGTTCCGCATCCACTTTGCTGTGCTCCCCCGGAAGCCTTGCGGATGTGCCATCCACTTCCATCTGCTTACATCCGCTAGGCTTCCATGGAGCATCCGCTTTCCATCTGCCCTATGTCCTCCCCCCGTCCGTTCCTTTCCGCTCTGGTTATGCAAATTCGGGACACTTTTGAGAGCGGATAACAACGGATGGAACATTTTCTCGTCCGCTGTGTCCTTTTTACAAACATTTTGCATCTGTCGGCCAGTGTGACAGGGCCTTAAGGAAGACGGCTCTCTTCCTTTGGTCAGATATGTCTTGCAGCTCATTCCTTTCTAAAAACATAAGAAAGGGGTCGATATACGACTCTCAATCCTCCTCATCAGGATTGAATGGTGTGGGCGGCACGTTGTTACCAGCCATCTCTCTTGCTGAGTTCAGATTGCCGGTTTCTTCAGTCTCACTCTTCTACGACAATCCCACCTTCGTCGCCATTGTTCCATCTGGAAAGAAGTGCGCGAGACCGGGTTCCAACAACAAATTCTTTATTTTAACTCATTAAGCAATGGTAACGGAAAAGCAGCCCAAGCCACGGCAGCCCTTTATATAGCGGCTTGCCCGCGGCTTGTGGCCAATTACACCACTTTAAATGTTCCCGCCGTCTGGCGGGTTAATCAGATTGGTTCTCTAATGGCCTTTTCGGCCAATCATAATAGGGAACTTGGAGCCTACCAAGTTCCATACATAACAGGTATGAAATGCTTTTTCACCATTTAGGATCCTAGAAATTCTTCCTAAATGAATTGTTAAAAAGTCTATACTTCTATAGCCTTGCAGAAAAATGTGGATGCTAGGGAAAGCCTGGAGTCAATGATGAAGCTGACAAATAACTTCAAAGGTCAGAGTCTTGGGAGGAACCTTGCAAATCTGTTCCCACCCTACATATAAATAAGCAATAATTTCTGGCCAATTAGTTTAGTTTAGTTTACTTTATTGCAATTGCACCTCATACAACAAAATCAAACACCGTCTTCAGTGCACATCATGACCATGAAAATAAACAGAAACACACATTCTTCACCCTTCACACATTGAACCAGAAACCCCCAACACCACACCAACACTGCACTATACAGCAGAATTCAAAAGAGCTACTGCCCTGGGATAGAAGCTGTTTTTCAGCCTATTTATCCTTGTTTTTATTATTCTGTACCATCTGTCAGGTGGTAATAGTTCAAAAAAAGGGTTCCCAGGATGAGATGGATATTTGAGAATGTTTTGAACTTTCTTAAGGCAGCAGGAGTTATAAAGCTCTTCCAAAGAGGGGAAAGGGCAACCAATGATCTTTTGGGCAATGACATTAACCCTCTGGAGTGATTTCCTATCTGCCACTGAGCAATTGGCAAACCATACAGAGGTGCAGTATGTTAAAATGTTCTCCATGGTGCAGCGGTAGAAGGTCACCAGCAGTTTCTCATTCAATTGTTGTTTTCTGAGAAGCCTCAGGTAGTATAAACTCTGCTGGGCCCTTTTGACCAGGGCTCCAATGTGGGCACCCCAGGTCAGGTCCTCTTTTGGGGTAACACCCAGAAACTTAAAACTGGCCACTTGCTCCACTTGGTCTCCACTTGATCAGCAGAGGGCTGGAGTCTGATCTGTTCCTTCTGTAATCCACTATAAACTCCTTGGTCTTTTTGGTGTTGAGGACCAAGTTGTGGTCTCCACACCATGAAAGCAACTGGTCCACCTCATCTCGGTAGGCAGACTCATCCCCCTCGGAGACAAGTCCCACCACTGTTGTATCATCTGCAAATTTAGCAATAGCGTGAGTGGGAATGCAGTCATGTACATAAAGAGTATAGAGTAAGGGACGCAACACACAACCCTGTGGTGTACCAATGTTAAGAATAAGGGCTGAAGAGGTATGATTACCCAATCTGACCCTCTGTGAGTAGCCAGACAGGAAATCCATAATCCAAAGCCAGATTGAATTAGAAAGCCCAAGGTCCAGGAGTTTAGACACTAGTCTATGTAGAAGAATTGTGTTAAACACAGAACTAAAATCCACAAAAAGAATCCTCACATAGCCCTCCTGCTATTCTAGATGAGTCAGAGCAGTGTGAAGAGTGATGGCTATAGTGTCCTCTGTAGATCTATTTTTTCTGTATGCAAACTGGTGTTTATCAAATGTATGCAGAAGACCAGAAATGATGTGCGGCAGAGTAATCTCTCAAAGCAATTCATGATGATAGGAGTGAGTGCCACTGGTCTGTAATCATTGAGGTTATTGATAGGGAACTTCTCTGCCAGTGAAACAATGCTGAAAGCCTTCAAAAAGATGAAATAGTGGACTAGGATAAAGACCGATTGAAGATCTTGGTAAAGACTCTGGCCAACTGGCTCCAGCCACCACAGTCTTTCAGCACTCAGCCAGAGATACCACCAGGACCATCAGCCCTCAGAATGCTCCTCACCTTCTGTTCCTCCACAATGAGGTGGAGGCTACTATTGGCTGGTAGTTTGCTTTATCTGTGTAGAAGCGCGGGAAAAAGAGACTCAAGAGCAGCGTAACTTCAGCTCTTTATTTATAGGTATAGATCTGTGCTGCTGCCTGCGAGCCGGGGCAGCCCTTCTTATAGAGCTTGCCGGTGGCTCGCATCCAATGACAGCTCTCTGAACCTCGCGCGATTGGCATGGCCAATCGCAGTTGATTCTTTACTGAACAATCAATGTCGTTCTTTCGTCCAATCACAGTGCGGTCCATATTGACCAATCAGGTGAGGGTATTCCAAAAATGCTAATATGGAACACCCCTCCCCTCTTGGATTGGTCCATCCTATGTGACGTAGTCCTGTAGGTAGGCAGGGCTTTTAACTTGCCTACTTGACCTGCGCAGCTCAGAAGTTACGTGGTCTTCAGCTGGTTCAGATGGGATCTTTGTTGCTCCTGCTCTTCTGCATGGAACTGCCTGAAAGGGTGAGTCAGGCCTTTCGCTGCAACTCCCACCCGGTCTACTGGGGTCGGTTGAGTTGTCAGCTTCTCTGTTCCTGGCTGGTCTTTCCGGGCTGGTTGAACTGGCTTGGCTGCTTCTTCCAGGCGAGCTTCCATGTGGGTCATTTTCTGCTGGTTCCCTTCTGCTGTCTTCGTATGCTGGTAAGTGTTGTTGGTTTCTTTTTTTATTTATTGGTGGTGGTGGTGGTGGTTGCTTGGTTTGTGTCGGTTGGGCGTGTTCGGTTTGCCGCTATGCTGTGGGAGAATTTTCTCTTTCTTTTTGGTAATTGTTTGAGGATTCTGCCCCCCCCCCCTAGTTTTTTTATTTAAGTCTTTTTGTGGTGTTTGTGCATTGCTCGTATTGTTGGAGGTTGTTCATGATCTTAGTTGGTCAATATGTCATTTCCAATTCCTTCCATCCTCCGTTTCCAGCCGGTATGACCCGGGACCTGTCACCTGGGTTATCTTGGCAGGTACCCAGAGCGGGTCCCCTGAAAACTTTTTAGCATAAACAGTGTCTCCCGGATTAAATGTGTGGTACCGGCTAGACGAGTCTGGTGGTTTTTCGGAATTATATGTTGGGTGCAATCTGTCTAAGTGGGATTGAAGTTTTCTTCCCATCAGGAGCTCTGCTGGGCTTTTGTTGGTTTTTGAGCTGGGTGTTATATGTTGTATTGTTAGTCGTTTATTTATTTTTTCGTTCATGCTCCCTGCGTCCATTTTTTCTAGGGCATCTTTTGTGTATGTGACCATTCGTTCCACCTGGCCGAATGAGCGGGCGCTGTCAATGCATGCTGTATGCCCCATTCCGCGAGAAATTGTTCAAATGCCAATGCCGTGAATTGTGGCCCGTTGTCAAAGACTAGCAAGTCTGGTAGTCCATGGGTGGCAAAAAGCTCAGTTAGTTTTTTTATGACTGCTTCTGTTGTGGTAGATTGCATAATGCTTACCTCCAACCAGTTGGAGTAAGTGTCAACTGTGATTAAAAAGGTGTGTCCTTTTGTGGGTCCTGCAAAGTCTATGTGGACCCGTGACCATGGGCCCCTGTGTGTTTTCCACTTGAGGGTTGGTGCGGAGGGAGGGTTTGGCCTGGATCTTTGACATATGTCACAAGTTGCCAGCCATGTCTTGATGGTTTTGTCCATCCCTGGCCACCAAACGTAGCTTCTGGCCAGGGATTTCATCTTTACGATGCCTGGGTGTCCCTTGTGCAGCATGTGCAATATTCTCGTTTGCAATGTTTCTTGAATCACTACTCTGTCATCCCATAAAATACATCCCTTTGGGGAAAATAGTTCAGTCTGTCAGTTCCGGAAAGGTTTAAACTGGTTAGTGCTCTTGGTTTCCGGCCACCCTTTTTCCACCCAGCTCAAAACCCGCACCAGTTTCCCATCTTTGATTGTCTCTCTAGCAATGTCTGATGCCGTCATTGGCAGGTTGGGCAGTGTCTCTATTTGCAGGGTGGATGTGGTGGGTGCTGGGTCATCCTCTGAATCTGGCAGGGGGAAACGGCTTAATGCATTGGCATGCAAGATGCTTTTCCTGCGATGTATTAGCAATGTACATAACACCACCGATGTATTAGCTGGTAGTTGTAGGCAGCAAGGAACTCGGACCACCTTGTCATCCGGGGTGACAAGATGTTAGGGGTTGCCTTGTTCCCTGCCAGGATCCCCAGGAGTGGTTTGTGATCAGTGATAAGGGTGAAGTTCCTACCGTACAGGTATTCGTGAAACCGCTTCACGCCGATGACCGCTACTAGTGCCTCCTTGTCTAGCTGGCTATAGTTCCTTTCTGCCTTTGATAATGTCTTAGAGAAGTTTGCAATCGGTGCTTCTCTCCCATCTGGCAGAGTATGGCTCAGAATAGCTCCAATGCTGAATGGTGAGGTGTCGCAGGTCACCGTTTAGTGATAGGGTTTCGCTGTATTGGATGAGGACTGATTCCGATGTGAGGAGATATTTTATTTTCCAGAATGCGGTTTCTTCCCGCTTGCCTCAGGACCAGGTGGCTGTTTTGTCAAGTAACCTATGCAGAGGTTCCGCCGTCGTTGCTTTTTGTGGCAAAAAAAACATTGTAAAAGTTAATTAGTCCTAGGAAAGCCTGTAAGTCTGCTTTATTTTGTGGTCTTGGGGCTTCCTTGATCACTTTAATCTTTTTTTCTGTGCGGTGAATTCCTTCTTTATCAACTAGGTATCCCAGGAACTCTACTTTTTCAATGCATAGCTGGCACTTTTCTTTTTTTACTTTTAGTCCTGCGTTTTAAACTTCTGCAGGACTTCCCTGAGGCAGCTCCCTAATTGGCTTTTGTTTATGGCTGCCACCAAGACATCATTGAAATATGGCACCATTCCTTTTATGCCTTGTAGTAATCGTTCCATTAAGCTCTGGAACACCCCTGGTGCCACGCTGACTCCAAATTGGAGTCTTTTGCACAAAAAAGCCCCCCTGTGGGTCATGATGGTTTGCGCTTCCGCAGTCTCGGTGTTGACTGGCAGCTGCTGGTATGCCTGCACCAGGTTGAGCTTCGCGAAAACTTTTCCTCCCCCTAGTGAGTGTAGGAGGTGCTGTACCACCGGAACTGGATATGCACTTTGTTGCAGTGCATTATTTAGGGTTGCCTTGTAGTCAACACAAATTCTCACTGACCCATCTGGTTTTATCGGGGTGACTATTGGGGTCTCCCAGCATGCGTGATCTATTGGCTCCAGGACCCCTTGTGCGATGAGCTTGTCTAGTTGCTCATCGATTTTAGGCTTGAGTGCGAATGGAACTTGCCTCGGTTTAAGACGGATGGGGGAAATATTGGGGTTCACATTAAATGATATTGGGGTCCCCTGGTACTTGCCTAATTGTCCATCAAAAACCTCTTGGAAGTCCTTCATGAGTTCCTCCTCCCAGTGTTTCCTCGACATGGTTGATGCCCGTCACCTCGATTCCTAATGGCGTGAACCATTCCGGTCCCAGCAGGCTTGGGCGGTCTCTGTCCATGATGGTTAGTGGAAGTACTTTCCCATGATTCTTGAAAGTAATGTGGAAATGTCCAATTCCTATCACAGGGATCCGGTTCCCCGGGTAGTCTTTGATGGTTAGTTTTTGACTTTCCAGCTCTTGTTTTTGTAAACTGGGCACTAACCGCTTGATTGTGTCCCATGATACCATGGAGAGGTAGGATCCGGAATTCACTTCCATGTTGCATGGCCTGCCTTCGATGCTGATCTGCACGTGCACCTTTCTGGCATCAGTGTTGTTTGAGTGCCCAATGGTGACTGTTTGGTGTGTCTTTTCTCTCCGTCAGGCTTTGCTGAGCTGCTTGCTTCGACTGTTGCGGCTCCAACGGTTCTCTGTATGTTTGTCTCAGTTCCTGGGGGATGTGTTGTCGCATCGCCTCGGGCTGTAGTTTCGTTTGTTGCAGCCGACCTTGGCGATGTGCCCCCGTTTCTCACAGTACCGGCAAATGACGTCTAAGAACCGGCACTCTGAATGGGGGTGGCCACCGCCGCATCCAGCACACTGAAAACCCAACTTACGACCTCTCTGCTCCCGTCGGTCTTGCTCGGCTTGAAATCTGTGGATCTCCTCCTCATCGTCTTTGGTATTGGGGGAGGAATCGATGTCCTTGTGGTGTGCTGTTGTGGCTTTGTGACCAACCTCGGGTCTTTTCTCTGGTGATGAGTTGGTCTCCGAAGTTATTTGCCAGTCCCTTGCGTTCATTTGTCACATCTTGGCCGCTGATTTCTTTGTGGCCTCTGCTGCAGTGGCTTCAGCGATAGCCTCGGTGACCGTAATGTCCGCCCGAGCCATTAGTCTGCCCTGGAGTATGGGATCTCTTAGCCCGAGAACCACGAGGTCTCCCAGAGCCTCGTCCATATTGGAGAAGCCGCACGCACCCCCGATGTTTCTTAGGGCTGCCACAAAGTCCCTGATGCTCTCTCCATCCTTCTGATCCTGTCGGTAGAGCTCATGTCTTCGGATTAGTTTGGGAACGATTGGGGTGTAGTGGTTTCAAAGTAGCCGGTCTAGGTCTGGCCATGCCATCTCTTTTACATCTTCGGGCTTGGCCAATGCTTTGGCCATCTTGAACATTGCGGGCCTGCAGTGGGTCAGGAACACTGCTCTCTTCCTGTGGTCGTTTGCATCTTTCAAGTTGTTGCTCTCGAGGAACATGAGGAATCGGTTGATGTATGATTCCCAGTCCTCGATTGCCTGGTCGAATGATGCGGGTGGTGAGTTGCTGCTGACCATCTTGTCGGTTGTTCAGCTCAGTTGCCACGTGCTCGACTGGTCTCTGTCTCAGGATCCCACTTTCGTCGCCAGCATGTTGCTATATACTTTGTCCAATATGTTTGCTACTCTAGTAGTATGCTTAACATGCTGAATTCAGGGAGCACTTCTTTGAAATGAGCTTGATTAAAGTCCCCCGCTATGATATGCACAGCATCAGAATACTTATTCTATGTTATTATGTTATTATTCTATGTTAAAGGAAGTGTTTAAAAGTTATTTCAGCAAGAAAAAAAAGCTAAGGGAGTCATCAGGATTAAGTAATTTACAATAGAGACATAAGACAATAAACATTACTGATTTTTATTTATTGCCAAGACACTGCAAATAAACAAAACCTGACCAAGGATACTACACATTAGCATCTCATGACTAGTCCTAAGGTCCTCCTCCTTTATTCCAGTAAAAAAAATGAAACTGATGCAAATCTTGCTGAAAGGCTTGTTCTTGCTAACAATCAAGATCATATGGAATCAACAATATCACCCCAGGAAAATTACTACCTGGGCAATTTTCTATTCCCCTTACTTGGAGAAATAAAGTTGTTTCCAAGATTTGAATAAGAAATTCCTATTCTAAGTATTGAATGCTTCCCTGCATCTAGAAAAATAAATGTGGCTTGTTTCTTGTGTTGCTCCAAATATGACAAAGTAGCTAACACATTTGTAACTTTTTTTTGTAACCATTCTTCAATAATCATACTGACCTATAGTTTCTTGTTGAAATTAAATCTTGTCCCCCTTCAGTTAGTAGTGCTATGTTGATCTCTTTGGCATCTTTTACACTGCTCAAAAAAATAAAGGGAACACTTAAATTACACAATGTAACTCCAAGTCAATCATACTTCTGTGAAATCAAACTGTCCACTTCTGTGAAATCAAACTGTCCACTATCCATAGATTGACAATCAATTTCACATGTTGTTGTGCAAATGGAATAGACAGCAGGTGGAAAGCATAGGCAGGTTGCAAGACATCCCCAAGAAATGGTTCCGCAGGTGGTGACTATAGACCACTTCTCAGTTCCTTTGCTTTCTGGCTGATGGTTTGGTCACTTTTGAATGCTGGCAGTGCTTTCACTCTAGTGGTAGCGTGAGACGGAGTCTACAACCCGCACAAGTGGCTCAGGTAGTGCAGCTCATCCAGGATGGCACATCAGTGTGAGCTGTGGCAAGGTTTGCTGTGTCTGTCAGTGTAATGTCCAGGGCATGGAGGTGCTACCAGGAGACAGGTAGCACCTCAGAAGACATGGAGGAAGCCGTAGGAGGGCAACAACCCAGCATCAGGACCGCTACCTCCGCCTTTGTGCAAGGAGGGACAGGAGGAACACTGCCAGAGCCCTGCAAAATGACCTCCAGTGGGCCACAAATGTGCATGTGGCTGCTCAAATGGTCAGAAACAGACTCCATGAAGGTGGTATGAGGGCCCAACATCCACAGGTGAGGGTTGTGCTTACAGCCCAACACCATGCAGGATGTTTGGCATTTGCCAGAGAACACCAAGATTGGCAAATTCACCACTGGTGCACAGATGAAAGCAGGTTCACACTGAGCATGTGACAGAAGTGAAAGGGTTTGGAGACACCATGGAAAACATTCTGCTGCCTGCAACATCTTCCTTCATACTGGTTTGGCAGTGGGTCAGTAATGTTGTGGGGTGGCATTTCTATAGGGGGCTGCACAGCCCTCCATGTGCTTGTCAGAGGTAGCCTGACTGCCATTAGGTACCGAGATGAGACCCTCAGCCCCCTTGTGAGAACATATGCTGGTGCAGTTGGCCCTGGGTTCCTCCTCATGCAAGACAGTGCCAGACCTCATGTGGCTGGAGTGTGTCAGCAGTTCCTGCAAGATGAAGGCATTGATGCTATGGACTGGCCCGTCTGTTCCCCAGACCTAAATCCAATTGAGCACATGTGGGACATCATGTCTCGCTCCATCCACCAATGCCACGTTGCACCACAGATTGTCCAGGAGTTTGGGGGATGCTTTAGTTCAGGTGTGGGAGGAGCTCCCTCGGGAGACCATCCGCCACCTAATCAGGAGATGCCCAGGCATTGTAGGGAGGTCATAGAGGCACGTGGAAGCCACACACACAACTGAGCCTCATTTTGACTTGTTTTAAAGACATTGCATCAAAGTTGGATCAGCCTGTAGTGTTTTTTTCCACTTTAATTTTGAATGTAACTCCAAATCCAGACCTCCATGGGTTGCTAAATTTGATTTCCATTGATAATTTTTGTATGAGTTTGTTGTCAACACATTCAACTATGTAATGAACAAAGTATTTAATAAGAATATTTCATTCATTCAGATCTAGGATGTCTTATTTTTGTGTTCCCTTTATTTTTTTGAGCGTTGTATTTTATAAAGATTGTAAACTTTCATCTTAAAAACATTTATAATAAAACTGGTGTTTCATCTGGTCCAAAAATATTTTCTGGTTTAATATTTTTTTTAAAAAATAATAACTTTAGAAACTTCTCTTATTGTTAGGGGGTAATTCATAATCTGTCCCTTTTTTACTGTAATCCTTGGTAAATGTTATTTCTTTAGATACTTATCTGTTTCTCTAGAGAGATGTCAATTTCTTTATACGAGTTGGAATAATATTGATGAAATGTTTTTTTAATGTTCTTATTAATTTTCAAAAATTAAAAGATAAAGAAAAAGAAAGATCAAGAAGATCAAGAGAAAGATTAAGAGAAAAAGAAGAACTGCAAAAAGAAAATAGTAAAGAAAATAGAAAAAGAATGAATTAAAAATATGTCAAACTGTTAATCTAAGGTTAATATTTCTCTATAGTATTATTTCTATAATGCCATATAATTCTAATAATCAATTCACAGAATCAACATTCCATTATTTCAGTTTCTCATCACAAATCCAAAAATGGTTTTCAAGTAGAAACAAAACTAATCCCCCAAATCTGTCAACTTCACCATCTCTGCCAATTCTATCAGCTTCATAATCCATGGAAATTGTTAAAGTTCTAATTTTTGCTTTGAAACACAGACACACAGGAATCTCTGGGACTTTTTCTTAAAGGTGTCAAAGAATACTTTTAAAAATTAGGAAAGTTTTATAAGACTGGATTGCTTAGGCAGGGTTAGAAGAAGAAAGTGGTTATATGTGGTTGCCTGTACTGGAATTTTATTTAAAAAGATTATTGACAAAGTATTTGGACTTTGTTTTCATTATCTAAGAAATGAGAATTTCTGTAGAAATATATATCTGATTGCCCTTACTGAACTGTTGTTAACAAAGATTGACCAAGTTCTCTTGTACAACAGGGAGTCTAAGATCAGAACATTAACTATGTGGGTTCTTATTGAGATTATTTTTGTTAAATTTAACAAATTTAAATGACCATTTTCCTCTTGAGAATTCTCATTTACTTGTGGGTGGAGACCAAATATTTAACATTATTGTGTAATATCTAGTTTTTCATTTCCCTGCCAGAGACAAGTGTGTATTATTACTAATAAATGCTTCTCTGTACAAAGATTCTAAAAAATTTTTTGAATTTAATTTCCAGGGCTTTCATTTATCTCTCCATTCCAGATTACTCGACTGCATACCATCTAATACCCAAGAAAAATATTTCAAATCAAATTTTATGGAATAAGGGCAGCCAATTGTGAAATAGCAAACAACATCAAATCAAACTTACTTATCAAACTTATTTTCCACAGCAATTTATTTTCTGCCTTTATAAATTTTAAATCCAAGTTTGATTCTGTTAATAGCCTCAAAATCTGCACTAAAGTAGACATTGTTTCTAGACATATTTAATACAGACATAATATCATAATAATACAATGCAGATGAGAAGTAACAGAGAAGTTCATTTAGAGGTGACATAATAATATACATGGTATGAGACAGAGCCTCCATACTATTTTATATCTATGTCAATGAACTGGAGACTATTATCATTATTATTTAAACTTAGTACTTGCACAAATCCAATATTATTCCTCTGGAAATTATATTATTTCAGATTGATGGCTATCCATTATTAACCTAAAGGAAATGTTATGATTTCTTATGTTCAAATGACCCTATTCTTCTTTCAAATTCTATATTGGGTTTGAAATGCCTAGGAAAGGGATTGGAAAGTTATGCCAAAAAAATCAATTACAAATGAACTATGATAAAATTATGGCTTTTGAAAAAACAAAACAAAAAGCACATCTTAAAAATTCAAAATCATATGAACATAAGTAGAGAATTTGTATTCACAGATCAGGGTTGCTTTGTGAGGGAAATGGGTGATTTCTAAATGTGATCTATAAAATGAATAAATATGTTTCAGTTATCTGAGCATTTTATTTATCTGTGATCTCTTTTTAAAAAATATTTTTTTATTATTTTATATCGTACATTTCCTTTCTATCTTGGGCAATATGCTCTCTGGGTGTCTAAAGCCCCTGTCCCACTGCACCAATGGATGCAAAGAGGATATAAAACATTAAAAAAAGCTTGCCATCTGTTGGAAAACGCTATGCATCCATTGTGTACTCACTGCATACGTGTTTCATGCGCTCTATCCGTCGAGCATCTATCCACTATGATCTCATTGACGCAAGAAGTTTTGAGCTGCACAAAACTTTTTGAATGGATGAACTTTCCGCTGAGTACAATGTACATCCGCGACATATATGGGCAACAAACGTTCTATGTCTGTTAGCATCCGTTAAATATCTGCTGTATCCTCTCGGCATCCTCTGGCCCTCCTCGCAACTCACATCCGCTGCAGCTGAAAATGGAAAGAGGGAGGAAACAAAAGGTACATGGAACGTCCACACAGAGTTAGTAGCTATAGAAAGTAGGAAATAGAAAGGATGTAAGCGGATGCATTTCGTATATAAAGGATTAAAACAGATAAAATGTTTGCATCTAGGATGTATCTCGGATATTTAGGATATCTGCAGTATGTCAAGAGTATGTAGAAGGACACCTAGCGGACAACCGATATTTCCTATAAAAAGGGGGAGGAAATCATCTGGATCTCAATATGAGTCCAGCAGCCGTGGTGTACAGACTTCTTCCATCTTGGTCTTGGTCTTCCACATCATCCATTGTTCTCCAACATGAATCATGACCACAGTCTGTATGGTAGCTGCGATCATTCATCACCAAAACCAAAACCTTTTCAGACTGTTTCACCTTTTATACACAAGGAGAAGAAGGAGACATCCAAGAGCTGTATGGGTCCGAGAATGGATTGTGAGAAGAATGGAGTTTGGACTGTATGACCAGTTGATCATGGAGCTGAGGAATGAAGACCCTCGTGCATTCCAGAACTTCATGAGGATGCCACCAGCCATGTTTGATGAACTTGTAGAGCGTCTGAGACCTAGGTTGACCAAGCCGAGCACCAACTTTCGTCCCAACCTGGACCCTGGACTGCAGGTAGCACTGACTCTGTGCCACCTGGCCTCTGGAACCACATACAAAAACATGCAGTATGCATGGAGGGTGCCACACAACACCATCAGCAAAGTGGTCAGAGAAGTGGTGCAGGCCATCATTGAAGAATATGTGGAGGAGCTCCTCAAGTGTCCCACCACTGAACAAGGCTGGAGGAAAGTTGCAGAACAGTGGTATCAGAGGTGGAACTTTCCCCACACCGTTGGAGCCATAGATGGGAAACCCGTGGCCTGCAAAGCTCCAGCCAACTTAGGGTCCACTTATTTCAACTACAAAGGCTTCTTCAATATCATCCTTTTTGCCATGGTTGATGCTGACTACAAGTTCATCTACATCGATGTTTCAGGCAACGGCTCATCTTCAGATGCCCAGGTATACCAGTGACCTCAAGGATGGGCTGGAATGCAACCTAATCATGGGTTTTCCAGATCCAGACCCCCTACCCAATGACACACAAGATGTACCCTACTTCATCATTGGTGATGACGCCTTCTCCCTCAGAACCTATCTCATGAAGCCCTATACTTCAAGATACCTCACCCGTGAAGAGAGGATCTTCAACTACAGGCTGTCCAGGGCAAGATGAGTGGTGAAGAATGCCTTTGGCATCCTGGCCAACAGGTTCCAGGTACTTCTCACCACCAAGAAGCAACACCCAGAGACTGTGAGGAGCATCGTGGAAGCTTGATGCATCCTGCACAATCTCATGCGCACCTGCTACCCAGTGTTGCAGAACAGACTTGTGAACCGTCAACAAGAGAATGGGGACATGGAGCCTGGTGAATGGAGGCAAGGACGGAACCTGATAGACACTGTGGATGTACAAGGTCACAATAGAGCGTCACATGAAGGGAAGAAGCAGCGCAACCTCCTGAAACACTGGTGCAACTCCCCAGCTGGAGCAGTGGAGTGGCAAGACAAGATGATAGATGATTAATGGATGCTTCCTTCAGCCTGTCTCATCTCACTGATGAGATTGTGCCATGTATGTTGAGTGGTCCTACAATGAATAGGGCATTAATAAAGAGCTTTGTTCATTTTGAAATGTGTTGATCAATGAATAAATTGTTATTGATGATAAAGGTCCATATGTGTGGCAGCTGGGAGGGTGGACCATACAGTCCCACTATGCTTGCACTGGAGGTTTATCTATCCCACAACTATCCTTATCTATCCCACAACTATCCATATCTATCCCACAACTATCCTTATCTATCCCACAAGCATGCAAAGGCTTAACCATTTGTTCAAGGTTTTCACCAACACTTTATTAAGTAAAAAAAAATGAACCAAGTGTCTCTTGGAGAATCCCCTGTCACAAATGGAGGAATAAGCGGCAGCCACCAGAGACCAACCCACACCCACACCCAGCTCCACCTCCACAGAAAGCAGGCAGAGAGGCATACTGGAGGGACAGAGCCACACTGTCCTCTTGGAGTTCAGGGACACAATCAAGCACAGATCTTCTCTCTCAGCTGGTCCACAGCGACATACCATCCTCGAACCGGAAGCCCTTCCTCACCTACGTGAGGCAGACCCTCATGGACCTGCCCGAGGCCCAGTATCAGGTGATGAAGCAGAAGATCACAGCACTTCTGCACAACCCTCCAGACCCAGTTAAACCTGCTCCGACCCAGTCCAGGTCTGCTCCTCCACCCCAGGCGATGTCACAGCCCTTCCACGGCTTTCAACAGCCCCTCACCTACCTAGGCTACGAGTACCAGGACTTCCCACAGCAGAGGCAGCCCTTCTCAGTCCAGGCCCAGGTTCATCGCACGCTACAGACACTTCAACTGACCCAGCTGCAGACCAGACAGCCCCACTACACTCCTCCTTCCTCCACCCCACAGCAAAGCCCCTCAACGGACAATCTGTCATCAGTCTTGGGCCTGACATCCCAGGTCCTTGATGAAGGGCCTCTCAACCTCATGGGACTGAGTCAGCTCTCTGAGAGCTTCCATCCCCTGTTGTACTCTCGGGCCCTGCTTTTTTAATAAAGTAATACAGTTTATTTAAGACAGTTATTAATAAAGGTTATCTTTGCTTCACACACTTGGTTCATTTTATTTACTTTATGAACTGTTGGTGAAAACTTTGAAAAAATGGTTAAGCCTTTGCATGCTTGTGGGAGAGATAAGTATAGTTGTGGAATGGGTAGGGATAGCTGTGGGATAGGTAAGGATAGCTGTGGGATAGGTAAGGATAGCTGTGGGATGCTGAGAGGATACAGCGGATGTTTAACGGATGACAACGGATGTAGAACGTTTGTTGCCTGTATGTGTTGCAGATGTACATTGTACGCGGCGGAAAGTTCATCCGCTCAAAAAGTTTTGTGCAGTTCAAAACCTTTTGAGCGGATGAAATAGCAGTAGACGGATATTTAATGGATAGAGTGTATGAAACACGTATGCAGTGAGTACACAATGGATGCATCGCGTTTTCCAATGGATGGCAAGCTTTTTTGTCCATTTTACATCCTCTTTGCATCCATTGGTGCAGTGGGACATGGGCTTAAAAAGCTCGACAATGA
>BLBF01000044.1:8934125-8976339 GCA_015471245.1 Laticauda colubrina
TGCCGTCCAAAAAGATATTTTATGTTTTTTATGTTTTGTGTTTTGTTTGTATATGTTTGTTTGTTAAAAATTAATAAAATTCTTTCAAAAAAAAAAAAAAGAAGTGGAACTTCCCACACACCATTGGAGCCATAGATGGGAAGCACGTGGCCTGCAAAGCTTCAGCCAAGTCAGGGTCCACTTATCACAACTACAAGGGCTTCTTCAGCATCATCCTCTTTGCCATGGTCGATGCTGATTACAAGTTCATGTACATCGATGCTTCAGGCAACGGCTCATCTTCAGATGCCCAGGTATACAATGCCAGTCACCTCAAGGAGGGGCTGGAAAGCAACCTCATCATGGGCTTCCCAGACTCCCTGCCCAATGACACACAAGACCTCATGAAGCCCTACACCTCCAGATGCCTCACCCATGAAGAGAGGATCTTCAACTACAGGCTGTACAGGGCAAGGTGGGTGGTGGAGAACACCTTTGGCATCCTTTCAACAGGTTCCAGGTACTTCTCACTACCATGCAGCATTGCCCAGAGAGGAACATCATGGAAGCTTGCTGCATCCTGTACCATCTCATGCGCACCCGCTACCCAGTGTTGCAGAACAGGCTCGTGGACCACCAACAAGGCAATGGGGACATGGAGCCTGGTGAATGGAGGCAAGGGCGAAACCTGATAGATACTGTGGATGTGCAAGGCCCCAACAGAGCTTCATGTGAAGGGAAGAAGCAATGCAACCTCCTGAAACACTGGTGCAAACTCCCCAGCTGGAGCAGTGGAGTGGCAAGACAGGATAGTAGATGCTTAATGGATGCTTCCTTCAGCCTGTCTCATCACACTGATGAGCTTGTGCCATGTATGTTGAGTGGCCCTACAATGAACAAGGCATTTAATAAAGAGTTGTGTTTATGTTGAAATGTGTGGATCAATGATTACATTGTTATTGATAATGAAGGGCCATAGGTGTGGCACCTGGGAGGGTGGACCATACAGTCCCACTATGCTTGCACTGGAGGTTTATCTATCCCACAGCTATTACCCATCCCACAGGTATCCCTGCCCATCCCACTGCTATCCTTACCCATCCCACAAGCATTCAAAGGCTTAAACCATTTCTAAAAGTTTCCACCAAGACTTTATTGACAAAAATAAATGAAGCAAGTGTGTGAAGCAAAGATAACCTTTATTGATAACAAACTGTAAAAGCAAAATGACCCAAGTAAAGTGTCCCAAGCAAAGATAAAGTCAACAGGTAGCAACCCAGTCTCTGGCACTCTTCTCAGTCACTCTGAGGTGTGCCCATAGTCTCAGGGTTGAAGGGTTCAGGTGATGTGGAGGTGGCTGCTGCTGGAGTGCTGGTCTGAGGTGCCATTGGGGTGCCCGGCCCCAAGAGGACAACAGGGGATGGTGTGTGGAGGAAGCTCTCAGAGAGCTGGCTCAGTCCTGTGATGTCGAGATCCTCTTCCTCCATGACATGGGGTGTCAGTCCCAAGACCGGTGACAGATATTCTGAGGCCGGGCTTGGCTGTGGGGTGGAGGAGGGAGGAGTGTAGTGGGGCTGTCTGGTCTGCAGGTGAGCGACTTGAGGCGTGGGTGGCATCTGTGGTGTGGTGGCATTTGATGAACTGTGGCTGGACTGGGAAGGGCTGCCTGTGCTGCTGGAACTCCTGGTAGCCGTAGCCTTGGTACGTGAGGGCCTGTGGAAAGCCTTGTAAGGGCTCTGACATCACCTGGGGTGGAGGAGCAGACCTGGACTGGGTCGGAGCAGGTTCAGCTGGGTCTGGAGGGTTGTGCAGAAGACCGGTGATCCTCTCCTTTATCACCTGGTATTGTGATTCGGACATTTCCATGCGGGTCTGGTTGACGTAGGTGAGGAAGGGCTTGTGGTTTGAGGATGGTATTTCGAAGTGTACCAGCTGAGAGAGGAGATCTATGCTGCTTTTGATGGTGTCCCTGACCTCCAGCAGGACAGTGTAGCTCTGCCCCTCTGGTCTGGCTCTCTGCCTGCTTTCTGTGGAGGTGGAGCTGGGGATGGATATGGGTTGGTCTCTGGTAGAAGTGCCCTCTCCTTGCTCCCACTGCGTCAGGGGTTCCTCCACGCACTCCGCCACGGGGAGTGCAGCTGTCGGGGGGGGTCTCCATTCTGGGATGCTCCACAGATACCTGCCTGAACACAGGAGCTGACTCTTGGCCAGAAGAGGACTGGATCTCTGTGGGCTGCCTGAGAGAGAGGCTTGTCAGAGGGGCTGCTCCTCGGTGGCATATCTCACCCTCCAAGAAGCTGCACTTGGCCATCACATGTGCCTCCCGGTCGGTGAGCTTGACCGCAGCCTGGGCAGACTTCTTGAGGTGCAGCTTCCCGTACCAGGTGTGCATGTGCTTCCACCACCTGAGGAGGACCTCCGAAGTGTGGTCCAGGCTCTCCGCCTTCTCTCTCCAAGCAGCCTGAATCCTCTTGGTGTCTCGATAGAGCCTGTGTCCTTTCCGCCATAGGTACTCATTCTCCCTCAGCCATTTGAGCACTTCATCCTCATGTTCCTCTTCGATGGAATATTGCCTCCTTTCCTGTTCTTGCATATGCATCTTCCTCCCTCTGGCAGGGCCATCTGGGTCCTCATCAGAGGGGCTTCGAGGTTCTAGGGGCTGCTCCACCACACCACCACCAGCAGCAGCAGCAGCAACAACAACAGTAGTAGCAAAAGCTGCACCAGCAGGACCAGCAGGACCAGCAGCACCAGCTGCACCAGCAGGACCAGCAGCACCAGCAGCACCAACAGGACCAGCAGCACCAGCAGCACCAGCAGCACCAGCAGCATCAACAGCACCAGGAGCACCAGCAGGACCAGCAGCACCAGCAGCACTAGCAGGACCAGGATCAGCAGCAGCAGAGTAAGCACCAGGAGCACCAGCAGGACCAGCAGCACCAGCAGGACCAGCAGCACCAGCAGGACCAGCAGCACCAGCAGGACCAGGAGCAGCACCAGCAGAGTAAGCACCAGCAGAAGCACCAGCACCAGGAGCAGCGCCAGCAGAAGCCCCAGCATCAGAAGAGTCAGCCCAAGCAGCAGAAGCCCCAGCAGAAGCAGAGTCAGGGCCAGGGGGTGGGATGGTGGCCCTATCCTTCTTGCCAGGGCTGGCAGCAGATGGCACAGGCTTCCTCTTCTTCCCCATGGTTGTTGGCTGGAGCTGTGTCTGGCAGCAGGTCTTTCCTCTGAATGGTGACCTGCTTGCGAGCTGATCCCTTTATATCCGCAGGGCTGATGCAATGCATCCTCCCCGCATGCGCAGTGAACGCTTTGCATCCACTAGGCATCCACTAGGCATCCGCTCTGCATCTGTTCCTTCCGCTGCATGTCCGCTTTTCTGTGCTCCCCCGGAAGCCCTGCGGTGTGCCATCCGCTTCCATCTGCTTCCATTCACTAGGCTTCCATGGAGCATCCGCTTTACATCCTGGCTACGTCCTCCCCCCATCCATTCCTTTCCATTGTTGTCCGCTCTGTTTATGCAAATTCGGGGCACTTTTGAGAGCGGATAACAACTGATGGAAAATTTTCTCGTCCGCCTTTTCCTTTTTACATACTTTTTGCATCCGTTGGCTTATGTGAACAGCCCTTTAGCTGTTAGTATAAGGAAGGGAAGAAAAAACCTAATCCTTTCCCTTCTCTCTCTCCTTCACAGATTCAAGTTCTTCTTTGGGAACAATGTTGTTAAGTTTAAATTCCAGGGTACCTTATTTGTTGCTTTTGCTGTTTGACCCGGTCAACCAAAACTTTCTCTTCTTATCTTTCTCCTGCATATTCTTTCCCGGTTGAGTTCTTCTTTGTGGTGGCCATTTCTGATCACCGCTGCAACCGCCTTTGGCAAAGGGAGTAATGGCCAGATGGGGTGGATAGATGCGGCTCTCCTCAACCCTGCAGGGAGTCTCCTCCTTCTTCACCACCTTGACGGAGTGGCTTAGCCCCGAAACCAGCTGGCTCGGGGTGCTCCAGCAGCGAGCACAGATTGAAGCCTTAGAGAGATGAGGTTTCGGACTATCGCCGAAAAAGCTCAAAACCAGAAGTCTCGAGAATTTTGCTGATTTTGTCTGTGGTGCCTTTGATGTAGAGGAGGAATTTAATACCATTGTCTTGTTCTGTGTCTTGGTGTTTTGGGGGTATCTCTTTTTGGATTAGATTGGTGAGAGTGTTTCTTTGGAATTGGTTGGAAATTAATACGTTTGTGAGGGTGTGTAGTTCTGTTCTCAGGTGGTCTTTGTCAGCTAGGCGTTTGGTTCTGGAGATGAGGGTCTTGGCTATGGAGTTGATCTGTGCAGGGTGGTGATGGGATTGTGCATTTAGGTAGCGGCTGGTGTGTGTTTTTTTCTGGTAGATGGTGTGTCCTAGGGAGCCATTGGCTTTTTTGTAAATTAGGATGTCTCGGAAGGGAAGTTGGTTGTTGGTTTCTGTTTCCATTGTGAATTGTATTTTGGGGTGTAGGTTGTTAAGATGTGTGAGGAAGTTGCTCAGTTTTTCTTTCCCGAGTGGCCAAATTACGAAAATGTCATCTACATATCTGAGCCAGAGTTTGGGTTTGTGTTTGGATTTGTCTAGAGCATTGGTTTCAAAGTGTTGCATATATAGGTTAGTGATGACGAGTGAGAGGGGTGATCCAATGGGTGCTCCTTCCATCTGTTTGTATCTTTGTCTATTGTGGATGAAGTATGTGTTGGTTAGGCAGTGGTTGGTCAGATCTAGGATGTGTTTGGGGGGTTGTATTTGTTTTGGATGGCTGTCAAGGCTTCTTTGATGGGTACTTGGGTGAAGAGGGATATGACATTGAAGCTCACGAGTAGGGCGCTGGGTTGTAGGTTTTGTTTCTTTATTGTTTCTATGAAGTGGAAGGAGTTTTGTACGTGTGAGGTGATGGATTCTGTTTAGGGCTGGAGTTGTTTGGTGATAAATTTGGCAAGATTCTATAGAGATGAGCCTATGGAGCTGACTATTGGTCTGAGTGGTATTCCTTCTTTGTGTATCTTGGGGAGACCATAGAGCTTCGGGCATCTGGATGAATTTTCTCTGAGGATGATTCTCTGATGGATTTCTTCACTGATGGGAAATGAATTTGGATTTGGTGGTTTTTTCTAGATAGGTGGTGGGGTCAGTATTCAGAGGTTTGTAAGCGGGGTCTTAGAGTTGGTTGGATAGTTTGAAATGGTAATCTGATGTGTTCATTACAACTGTGGTGTTGCCTTTGTCTGCTGGGAGAATTACTATGTAGCTGTCTTTCCTCAGGAAAGACATGAATAGCCTGGATGACACCTCCTGCCTACCAGACATCTGGAAGCTAGCCCTCACTAACAAATGAGTCCCAGCCATGAAAACCAACACCAGACCCAAAACAATGTAGGACACCAACACCAATCCCCCTCATCAGATCCAGGCCCAAGCCCATCCTATAAAGGAAGGACAATCACCATCTAGAAAACAGACCACGGCTGCTTCGCCAGCTATTGCACCCCCGATCCCAAAACCAAATAAGCTGACACATGCCAAGAACATAGACTCAGACCCCAAACTCGAAGGCAGACTAAAACCCAGAATGCTACATCACAGCCCCCCGTTCAGGACATCACATCAGAAAACTCAGGAAATTACACCACAAGAACTCAAGAAGGTGCAACACAGCAAATGACCAAGGATATCACAGCACAAGACCAAGGATACAACAGCAATAAATCTCACAAGGTCATCACACAAACCCATTACCCAAGCCGTTACTACACAGGAAGCTAATGGAAAAGAAATCAAAACACAAACGACCCAGGAGATTACAACGCAGGACCCAAGATACCACAACAAAAGAACTTGCAAGCCCATTACCCAAGCCATTAAAACATGAGAGGCTAATGGAAAAAAGATCACTACAAAACAAACGACCCAGGAGATTACAGCACAAGATCCAGGATATCTCCACAACAAAATTCACAAGGCCATCACACAACCCATTATATCAACATCAACTCCATCAACCAGTCAAGAGGCAGCAGTGCAGCCAACCAGGCCAGCACACCAGCCCCCACCACCAGTATATATAGAGAGATAGCAGCTCCGATCACACATTGCTTGCATTGGCATGAAGTTGAAAGCACCACCTGAGGATGGCGAGTGGGAGCTTGCCAAAACGTTGCCAAGATACTCTTAATCTTACATGGGAAAAGACCCAAACACATCTAGACCTACATATATATATATATGCATATATATACACACACACGCTATAATGGAAAATAATATATGTTATGATTGATGTTATCATATTTGTATGTGTGTGTGTGTATTGATTATATAACCATCAGAAATATTTACTCATCTGTTTTTCTTTCTCCTATAAACCATATTTCACCTAACTCCACTCTTCTAACCTCAATATCTGTCATTTAACCATTTATACAATAGTTCCCTTGTTATAAAGTAGTCCAAATCTTCTTTTCCTTTAATTTTTACAGTTAACCTATCCATCTTTGCACATCACAGAATTTATTTTATTATAATATTGTCTGCGGGGATTTCTGGGTTTTTTCAACATTGTGCATATGCAATCCTAGCTGCTGTTAGGATGTGTGGAACCAAATATGCATTACCCTTATTGTAATTTCCTGGAATCCTGACCAACAAAATTATCTCAAGTTTCAGATCTATTTGTTATCTTATCATATTTTCCAGCCATGTGTGTATTTTCTTCCAGTATTTTTTAGTTTTGGGGCATGTCCTCCACATATGGTAGTATGAACCTGGTGTCTGATTGCATTTCCAACATTTAACCAATTTGTTTTTAATTGTTTGCTAATCTTGCAGGTGAGTAATGCCAACTATAAAACATTTTATAGAAGTTTTCTTTCTATGCTGTTGACATTTTAAGTTTATGATTTCAATCAAATATTCCCAGCATTTTAAAATGCCATTCAAAATATTACCAATAAAATATTAAAATCCAGTCTTTTTATATTTTAAAACTTGTATTCTCCCTTAGGCTTCCCTTTCTTTGGGGTCCTTAATCTTTCTCTAAGTATTTATTAACCACTTTTTCACCATTTTAGAGAATCTTTCTTTTGCTCTGCAACTAAACAAGACAGACACAGATTTCAACAGATAATTAGAACTGCAGAAAATACAACTGCTATCAGCCTGCCTTCCATTGAGGACCTGTATACAGAACAAATCAAAAAAGGGCTGTGAAAATATTTACAGACCCCTCACATCCTAGACATAAATTGTTTCAACTTCTATCCTCAGAATGATGCTATGGGACACTGCACAGCAGTACAACTAGACACAAGAACAGTTTTTTCCCAACTAATAAACTAATTCCCACAACACTGTCAAACTACTTAGTAAGACTGTATTACTATTACTCTTCTCATCCTTCCTATTACCTAAGTTTTCCCACTTATGACTATAACCATGTTGCTTGTACCTTTACAATTTATATTGTTTTATTTGCTTCCTAGTATGATTTGACTGCTTATTAGTAACCTATGACTATCACTAAGGGTTGTATTTTAGATTCTTGATGAATGCATTTTATTTTATTTTTCTTATGTAAACTGAGAGCATATGCACCAAAGACAAATTCCTTGTGTGTCCAATCACACTTGGCGAATAAAGAATTCCATTCCATTCCATTCTGGCATTTCTTTTCTTTGGGATTAGATATCTAATATATAGAAGTTGAAAATCACCTCACTCAGTTCCTGTCCACTGTTCATAAATTGCTCCAGTACATTTCTTTCTTCAGTTGTCCCAACTTTCTTCAGTTGTCCCATGGTGGCCATAATGACTGCCTCTCCTCTTTGTTTTGGATGGAAGGGAGCCTCGGATCAAGCAGAAGAGATGACTCCACGACCTGCAAGGTGCCTCTTCTATTTTCAGCACCTCTTCAGGGTGACTTTAGTCCCTTAGGGCCCTCCAAAGCTGAGGATTCAGCCTGGGTTTGTGGAGACCTGTTACCCATGACTGTCCTACAGCATCATTAAACCAGAAGTCCAATACCAAACCAGAAACCCAAAATTTGCCGATTTTCATGAACTCTGGCTAGAAAAGGAAAAAGTAAAAAAAATAAAGAAATAACATTTTTGACCACCAGAGGGAGCTATGAAGATGTTTAACTCAGCTGAGTCTGTCATCAAAGAAATCTTTGATAAGACCATCGAGAAAATTGGTCTTTTTATAAATCAGTTAGAAGATATTAATTGTACAGATGATATTAAAGAAGAAAAGGTACAATTAGGTGTAGAGAATAATTAACCCACTGTACCAACTTGACAAATGCTGGACAATGCAAATAACCTAACTGTACTTTTGCAATATAAATCAATCAGCTTTTTTATGATAATGGTTTGAATATAGCCCTCCAAGTGCAACTGAAACAAGAATGCTAAGTACATTCACAACTCTCAAAAAGTCAAATTTGGGACTTTTTCTTCATTGATACTAATGAAGTCAAGAGTTGAGAAGACTGAGGGAAAAAAGATATGATAGTTATCTTATAGAAGGAAATTTTAACAAACAAGGATTTGCTCCAGATTAATTTACAACATCTAACAGAACAACATTGGGACATTTTTTCATGGATATAAATAAGGCTGGGAACTTCTTGAAGAAAAAAAACTAGATAGACTCTCCTGAGAAGAAAAATGATTTATTTGAAAATAAGATGAAGGGAATGACTTAAATATAATGACTTAATCCAGGGATCATCAAACTATGGCCTCTGTGCCGGATATATCCCACGGAAGCAATTTATCCAGCCCATGCATCATTCAGAGCTGCAGTGGGAGGCATGGTGAGGCTTGGCCACCTTTTGGGCTTGGCTCTCGGCATCCATGCGGAGAGAGACAGAGACACAGAGAAAGATACAGAGAGAAACACACAGAAAGAGAGAGAGAGAGAGAGAGAGAGAGAGAGAGAGAGAGAGAGAGAGAGAGAAATTATATTATTATTTCATTTTTTTACACTACAGACAAGATATGTGCAGTGTGCATAGGAATTCATTCAGACTGTAGTCCAGCATTTCAACAGTCTGAGGGACTGTAAGTTGCCCCCGTTAAAAAAGTTTGAGAGCCCCTGACTTAATTAGTTAGGATGGACTTTTACAAGTTTGATATATGTATTGAAAGAAAACTTTAAGTTAATTTTGTACCATTTTCCACCAAAAATAACACCCAACCAGAAAATAAACCCCAGCATGATTTTAGCGTGCTCCTAATATAAACCCAATGTCAGTCTTCAAGATCTTCTGCTATTGCTTTGCATCTTTTTGACTGCCATAAGTAACAGGGGGGGTGGAAAAGGGAGGTAGGAATAGCTGGGGAAGTGAGCTGGAGGAGTTACATTCGTCTGATGTATAAATGGAAGGGGGGAGCATAAAATAGAGTTAGATTTCTATTTCTCGCTTAGCTTTCTTCTTTCTCTGCGCAACTGCAACCCATTATCAAACTATGCCAAGGTCAACGGACAGAGGCCTCATCATCACCTGAGGATGCCACATGATCATATCCACAACTTCTAATTGGAAGTGTCAGTTGAACTATTGGGGGTGGGAACATTTCCAGCATTTTCTATATGTGAATTGTGTGCCTAAATTCTCAGATTCAGAATTCTTTGGTTGCTACCACTTCATTTTCAGTAAAAGATATCTTTTCTCTAAAGAGTCTAAGTATTTCTTTCCTGGATTTTGAATGGAGCTCCGCCTGACATTATTCTGAATCTCTTTCCACCGGCCCACCCAGAGAGAATACCCAATTTTCTTCTGAGGGGGCCTGGACATCATGTCATCTTCAAATAGTGACCAGGAGGATCTGGGAGCCATTGGAGGCCAAGATTCTTTGCTGGTGCAGGAAGCCCAATCGCTAGCAGAGCTCAGTCTGGAAGAGGATCCAGCTGTGAAGCCCAGATGGTCGGTGGGAGTTGGTTGGAAAGATCCGGAGAAGGACCCCCCCCCTGGGGTCACAACTACCCGTCGGCGTGGAAAAGAGGAGCTTTGGCAAGAGAAGGAAAAGAGGGAACTCTTGCTGGATCAAGCCAGGAAACTCCTGAATGAAGCCTTTGAACAACCTCAAGCTCCACAAAGGTATGAAGGGGGAGGGGAGGCAGCCCCAGCCAGAAGAAGCAGAGCAACTCCCTCTCCCATAAATCAACCCAATCCAGCAGCAGCCCCGGGGCTTTCGGCGGGAGGTGTGACTCCTAGAAGGCGTAGAGCTCCTAGGCTGCCTCCATTAGAAGTAAAATACGGAGGGGATCCCAAAGCCTTGGGATTTTTCTTAGCTCAAGTATGGAGCCATATGGAGGAGTATGGGGAGGATTTTCCCTCAGAAGCAGCCAAAGTGAGGTGTGTTACCAGGGCTCTGGAGGGAATAGCGGCAGAGTGGATGGTGACTTTGCATAATGATAATGATCCCCAGTTGCTGAATTATAACCTATTTATGGCTGCACTGCGGGCTAGGTTTGAGGACCCACTGGCAGAGCGCAAGGCCCGAATTAGGATGAAAACCATAAAACAGGGGCGGAGGTCTGTGGCTGATTACACTCAAGAATTTAGGCAGTTAGCAGGCCATTTCCGAGGCTGGCCCCAAGAAGCTCTGATAGAACTGTTTAAAGATGGTTTAAATGAAGATGTGTACCAGAGATGCACTGCTAGAAGAGACCCCAATAACTTGCAGAGGTGGTACCTGTTGGCAGAAGAAGTGGAAATTGATTTAATCCGAAGTAAACGGCGGGGAGGTTATGGGTGGAGCAACTTTTCCCCCTCGCTCCCTCAAGAGGCTCCTAAACCTCAGAGGGGAGGAGTGGCGGCAAGACCCAACCCCTCAGCCTGCTTTCGATGCGGGAAAGAAGATCACCGGGCTGTGAACTGCAGAGTCAAGTTGGAGAAAAAGGGGGCACCCAAGGAAGGAAAGAAACCTGAAAAATCCCCAGCGAAGCCTCGCGAAACAGCACTAAAGACGAGAGAGGCAGCAGAGGTCACCCGTCCTGCAGCAGAAGAATCAGAAGCCCCAGTGACCCCTGAGGAGGAGGTTTCTGACTCGGAAGATGACTTCCTGGTAGGTCCAAGTGTGGGCCCTATGACCATTCCGGTGAAGTTGAGAGTACCCAATTCAGGGGTCGAAGGGGAAATGCTAGCCCTGTTAGATTCTGGGTGTACCAGGTGTATAATAAACACGGAAGTAGTGAAGAAAATGGGCCTAAAGTTAAAACCTTTGAAGATGCCCATTTCCTTTTGCCAATTAGATGGATCAGTGGCTGGAGGTTGCCCTGCACGTTATGTCACGGAACCTATAGAAATGATCATGGGAGAGCATGATGAGACTCTGCGGTTTATTGTGGTCCCTGGAATGGAGCAACCATTAATACTGGGATTTCCCTGGCTCTGGAAATGGAACCCCCAGGTTAACTGGAGAAAGGGGTTGTTGCGCATACGCACAAAGCAGCGACCGGGAGGAGGGGCCAGATCGCAGCCGAAGCCTGGGGCCCTAATTGAAATAGCTTCCACAAGTACTGAGTCCATAAAAGATGAGGAGAAAATTCCTAAAGAGTATTGGGATTTAAAAGAAGTGTTCAGTGAGAGGGCCTCGGATGAGCTTCCGCCTCACCGACCAACAGACTGTGCTATTGAGATTTTGCCCGGGGTGAAACTCCCGAAACCAAAATTGTACTCAATGACCCCACGGGAATTGAAAGAGCTAAGATTGTTTATTGATAAAAATTTGGAACGTGGTTTTATTCAACCCGCTAGACCCCGGGTAGCGGCCCCAGTGTTGTTCCGTGAAAAGAAAGATGGTTCCAAACGCTTGGTGGTGGATTACAGAAATTTGAATGCTATTTCTCTGGAAAACGTGTACCCCCTTCCTTTGATGAAGGACATGTTGGCCCATTTAGCGAAGGGAAAGATCTTCACCAAGTTGGATTTGAGAGAAGCTTACTACCGGATTCGAATTAAGGAAGGGGATGAGTGGAAGACCGCTTTTAACTGCCCGATGGGATGTTTCCAATTCAACGTTCTTCCTTTTGGTTTACAAGGGGCTCCAGCTGTATTCATGCAAATGATCAATCAAGTGTTACATGAACATTTATACAGGGGAGTTTTGGTTTATCTTGATGATATCCTTATCTACACAGAGACCCTGGATGAACATGTGAATTTAGTGCGGTCGGTTTTACAGAAACTGTGTGCCGCTAAGTTGTATGCTAAATTGTCAAAGTGTGAATTCCACCAAGACAAAATTGACTATTTGGGATATCGCATTTCATCTGAGGGCATAGAGATGGATCCAGAGAAGGTGCATGCCGTTCTGGAGTGGGCTCCACCACGCACTAGAAGACAACTTCAAAGCTTTTTGGGATTTGCAAATTTTTATCGGCAATTCATCCCGACGTTTGCTAAGATAGCAATGCCCATCACCAATCTCTTAAAAACAAAAGGGGAGGTGAAGCCGAGGCCAGGAAAGCCGCTGGAGTGGTCCATGGAGTGCCAAGCCGCTTTTGAAAAGCTAAACGACTATTTGCTGCAGAACCAGTGCTGAAACACCCGGATATGGACACTCCTTTTGTGATTCAAGCTGATGCAAGTGATGTAGCTATTGGAGCGGTATTACTGCAAATCAACGAGAAAGGGACCTTACAGCCTTGTGCGTATACCTCCCGTAAACTGTCTGAAACAGAGAGAAGATGGGCCGTCTGGGAGAAAGAAGCTTTTGCAGTTCATTGGGCCTTGTTGACCTGGAGACATTTCCTGGAAGGAGCAAAACACCCGTTTGAGGTATGGACTGATCATAAGAATCTGGAAGCCTTAAAAACACCCCGGAAGCTGTCCCCTAAACAAGTTCGGTGGGCCCAGTATTTCAAGCGATTCAATTTCTCATTGAAGTACATTCCGGGCGGGAAGAATTTCATGGCGGATGCTCTCTCTAGACTACCTCAATATAATAGTATGCGTCAGGAGGTGATAAGCCCAATTGTCTCAGCCAAACACCTAGCTGCCCCAGTGGTTACCAGAACCCAAAGGAAGAACCAAGAAGTGGTTTTAGCGAATGACCTTACCGAACAATTAAAAGAAGCTTTAAAACTGGACGAATGGTTCCTGGCTCATTCAAGTGACTATACAATTAGAGATGGTTTGGCTTGGGTGGGGGCCAAGTTGTATGTGCCACAAGTATTGAGGAGCCAAATACTACAACAGGCTCATGATTCTAAAGCAGCTGGCCATTTTGGATTTGTGAAGACCTTACATCTAGTCAAGCGGCAATTCTGGTGGCCTACTTTAAAAAAGGACATTGAAATTTACGTAGCTAGCTGTCCGATTTGTGCTTCGGCAAAGAGACCTCCTGGTAAGCCAGTAGGATTGTTACAAAATGTAGCTAGACCAATGACTCCTTGGAAGGAAATCTCTATGGACTTTATAGTAGAACTACCCGAAAGTGGTGGAAACACGGTCATCTGGGTAGTGACTGATTTGTTTTCCAAACAAGTACATTGCATACCTTGTTCCAAGATTCCATCTGCTAAGACGCTGGCTAAACTATTTATATCACATATCTACAGGTTACATGGCGTCCCGGAATGCATAATCTCTGACAGAGGGGTCCAGTTTACTTCAAATTTTTGGAAAGAGTTCCTGAAGTTAATAGGCTCCTCCCAGGGGCTAAGCTCTGCCCACCACCCCCAAACCAATGGGGCTTGTGAGAGGACTAACTCAGTGTTAGAACAATATCTCAGATGTTACATAAACTATCAACAAGATAACTGGTCCGAATTACTACCATTTGCTGAAGTGGCATACAACAACTCCGTACACAGCAGTACTGGATTTACTCCATTTAAAGTGGCTTTGGGACAAGATTTCGTTCCCATACCTGAACTTCCTCGTGAAAAGCCAAATATCCATTCGTTGGATGAATGGATAACTCAACTCCAACTTAACTGGCCAGTAACACGCAAAGCATTAGATGAGGCCCATCAAGCTCATAAGAAATTTGCTGACAAGAAAAGATCCCCACAGAAGGAATATAAAGTGGGCGACAAGGTTTTCCTGTCCACCAGATACCTGCAGACCACTCAAAAGTCAAAGAAGCTTGGTCCTAAATACGTTGGTCCATTCACAATTGAACGGATTATAAATCCTGTAACGGTCCAGCTGAACTTACCAAAAACTCTTCGACGAATTCATCCGGTTTTCCATGTTAGTTTGCTAAAACCTGAGTGTACTTCTGACCTAAGGCCCCTTCAGACTGACTCTCCCATACCAATATTAATTGAAGGCGAAGAACATTTTGAAGTTAAAGAAATTCTGGATTCTCGCAAATGGAGGGGTCGACTCCAGTATCTTGTAGCCTGGAAACATTTCCCTTCTTCACAAGCCGAATGGGTTAATGAGACCGACGTTAAAGCCCCTAAGCTGATCAAAGCATTTCGTTCCAAGTATCCTGATAAGCCTTAGGAGTGTATTGTTTTGAAATTGTTTAATGATTAATAATTGTCTTTATATTCTCTCCTCTCTCTCTCTTCTAGGACTTCTAGGACTGATGATTTCCTTTTTTCTAGGAGGGCCGAATGTCAGTCTTCAAGATCTTCTGCTATTGCTTTGCATCTTTTTGACTGCCATAAGTAACAGGGGGGTGGAAAAGGGAGGTAGGAATAGCTGGGGAAGTGAGCTGGAGGAGTTACATTCGTCTGATGTATAAATGGAAGGGGGGAGCATAAAATAGAGTTAGGTTTCTATTTCTCACTTAGCTTTCTTCTTTCTCTGCACAACTGCAACCCGTTATCAAACTATGCCAAGGTCAACGGACAGAGGCCTCATCATCACCTGAGGATGCCACATGATCATATCCACAACTTCTAATTGGAAGTGTCAGTTGAACTATTGGGGGTGGGAACATTTCCAGCATTTTCTATATGTGAATTGTGTGCCTAAATTCTCAGATTCAGAATTCTTTGGTTGCTACCACTTCATTTTCAGTAAAAGATATCTTTTCTCTAAACTAAAGAGTCTAAGTATTTCTTTCCTGGATTTTGAATGGAGCTCCACCTGACACCCTATCCCAAAATAAGCCCCAGTTAAGATGGCCAGCATAGTAGGCATGTTACTGAAAGTGCATGTTACTGAAAGAACAAAGGAGGCTGGAATTAATCACTGATTACTGGTGAAGACGGTGTGCTAAACTAAACCCATCTGCCTTAATTACTGGTACTCCTTTTGAAATATCACATGCTTTTTTCCACTAAATTGGTTACTGAGTGGTCAGTGAAAATTCTGATAAGACAGATCAGACCCCAGACAACAGGGTTGGGTGGGGAAGAAGACCCAGGAAATACTAACTTTATCCAGGGAAGTGGAGCACCTTAACATAGTTTCAAAATAACAAGAGTGGGGCATCCTGCACCTCTTGTGTGAAACTTATACCAATAGTTTGTGGCACAGTTCCAACTCAATTCCAAAGAGAGTCTGATTCAAGGTTAGCTTGGGTGCCACGGCACAGCAGAATTCTGTGCATGGTTCCTACACTAAAAAGTCTCCAGGAGGAGTTCCATAGATTGTCGGCCAGCATGCAGGGTGGCTCCCAACAATCAGGCTTGAATCAGGGTATGATAGGTTTTCCATGAAAATGGCTTCATTTTATTGATGAAAGAAATCTGCCACTAGCTAGGCCTTAGCCGAGCACTAGAGTTTCTTTGTCATGAAAGCTTTCTCCAAGGGTGGCTTGAGTGTAGGCAGAGTGCTTTTGCCACAGTCCAGAAAACCAGCCAAGTCACACCACAAAGTTTCTGCTTCAAAACCTCGGACCTCTAAATGGGTTTAAAATCTGACTCTTTTCTGTCCAGCAATGAAACATTGGAGGGATGCAGCAGGCGGGTGAGGACCAATTTCAGGCAAGCTGCAAGGCAGGGTGGCAGGTGAGAGCTCAAAATGTTAAACCTAATGAACCTACAAGAGAAAGGATCATTAATACTATTAATCTCACAGCACCCGTTGCTGGAGAAAGCATAGAGGGGCAGGGAATGAGGGAGCAAAGGGCAGGCCAAGTGCTGCAAGCACCACTTTTGGTGGCCAATAGGAGTGGGCCCACCTCAGAGAGATGTGCAGCACCACCAATGGTGGAAGGGTGCACACATCCCACTGGAGGGAATGAGCAGTGGTGTACTAAGGCAATTTCTGTGAGGAAGGTGAAGGGAAGTATGGGCAAGGCTCCATCCCACTTTCACTTTGCTTGCCTGCAGCCACAATGGGGCAGGCAGCCATGTGTGCATTTAGATCACATGTCTCCCTTCTGCCTCCACCTGCTGCTTGGACAGGTAATCAATTTATCTGTGCTATATAGGTTGCGCAGCCCCAAAATGCTCTGGCTATGGGGCCAGTGAGCTTCTGCACTGCCGCCAGACACCATCAGCCTTGCATGTTCACCACCTCTTGTGCGCATGACAGGGGGGTACCCAGTTGGGCTGATCACCTTGATACCATGTTTCCTCAAAAATAAGACCTAATGCAGAGCCAAAAAAAATAAGACTGGGTTTTATTTTTAGGAAAACACGGTTATGTATAAAATGAGTTTGTAAATGTATGTCCTCTGTCTTTTTACTGAATAGTTCACAAAATACTATTGACAAAAATTGAAAATAAGAGAAGAAAAAGATCCTGCCATGGTTCCAAACCAAGCTAGCAAAAGGTCACACTGAGCGGAACGTGTATCTTTACTGGAGCTTGGCACATGGTAAACAATACATGTAAAAGGGTTTCTAGCCAGCATTACTGGCTTCTGCTAGACAGCTGGCTTACCTTCCTGGCTCCTCTCCCAGACTGAGTGCCATCACCATACACCCATCTATGGCCTCATGCATCCTCCCCCCCCTGCGTGTGTGTGGTAATTCTGAAATAATGCATTGTGGCCACTTCGAATGGCGCGCTGTCTTAGATGTTGACTGGCAGCTCCCTCTACCTTAGAAAATGTATCTGGAAGAGAGCAAGTACTATGCACAGACCAGTGGACTTCTATGCCAATGCCCCCTATAGGTTTACCATTGTCAGTTCCCTAGGAACCAGAGGTCAGTCAATAAAGTGGTTTTCAAGGTTTGGGTTATGTCAGTCATGACAGGGCTTGATTCCCCCCCTTGACTTGTTATTGTTCCACCTTAATCTTTGCTGCTGGCTGTACTGGTGGATTGATTACATGCACTACTTCCTCCCGGCCACTCTTGTCCTGCGATAGGTGGGAAAGAGTGTCCGCCAAGAAATTCTTATCTCCTGGTTTATACTTGAGGATGAATTGACAATGATGGAAATATTATGCCCACCTCACCTGTTTTGGTGACCATTACCTTGGGGATCTGTACAGCCGGCAGATTTTTGTGGTCAGTCCATACCTCGACATACTCCCCTCCAGGAAATGTAGCCATGTCAGCAGTGCCCAGCACACCACAAAGGCCTCCTTCTCCCACATTGGCCACTGTTATTCTCCATCAGTGAGTTTCCAGAAGGTATAGGCACAAGACTGCAGCTTGCCTTTATCATGGGACTGCAATAGGACAGCCCCAATGGCTACATTGCTGGCGTCTGCTTGGATATCAAATGATCATCCAGGATCAGGGTGCTTGAGGATCGGCTCCTGGACAAACAGGCCCTTCAGTGTTTCAAAAGCCTGCTGGCACTTCACAGTCCACTGAAGGGACTGGTTGGGCCAGGGATTGGTCATAGCAGGTTTGGTTTTCAGCAGGTTAGTGATTGGCAAAGCTACTTGAGCAAATGAGGGTAGAAACTGCCGATAGAAGTTTGCAAACCCCAGGAAGATCTGCAACTGCTTATGCGTCCTGAGAGCCTGCCACTCCAGAACAGCTTTCACCTTGGCGGGATCTATCTCCACCCCCCACCCCACCCCGCTGGATATCCGGTAACCCAAATAGTCCAAATGGATGCAATGAAACTCACACTTTGACAGTTTTACATACAGACATGCCATGAGTAATTTTTTCAACACCTGCAAGAATGTGCTCCTCCATGGTCTCCATGAAATCTAAAATATCAATCAGGTAAACCAATACACCCTTGTATAGGTGCTGATGCATCATCTCATTGATAAGTTGCATGAATTCTGCAAGGACTCCCTGCAATCCAAATGACATCACCTTAAAATGGTAGCTCCCCAGGGGGCAATTGAAGGCCATTTTTTACTCATCCCCATCCCTTATGTGAACCCTGTAGTATGCATCCCATAGGTCCAACTTAATGAAGATATTACCTCTGGCAAGGTGGGCCAACATGTCTTTCATCAGGGTTAGCAGGTACATGTTTTTAATACACATGCCATTGTGCATGTGTTCAATACATATGCCAAGTGCATTGGTCCATCTTTTTTCTCCCTAAACAACACTGTGACAGCGATTCAAGAACGTGCCTCTGGCCATTCTTGTCAATGTATTCCCTCAGCTCCTCCAGTTCTCAGGGAGTCATTGAGTACATTTTGGGTTTGGGCAATTTCATCCTGGGAATAATCTAACCACACAATCCATCAACTGGTGAGGTGGCAGAATATCACACTCTTTTTGCTGAACACTGATCTAGCAGATCAGTGTACTCTGAGGGGTATGGGAGGCTCCCAATTCTCTGATGCAGTGGCCCTCCAGTGTGGATCATCTCCCAACAAATATGTTTGTGTGGTGGAGGGAAGGGGCCTGGAATATCCTCAATTTCCTGTATCCACCTTCCCATATAGTTGGGCCCTATTTGTCCAACCAGGCCAAGCCCAAGACCACTGCTTCAGTTGATACAACCACGAAATGGATCAGCTCCCAGTGCATAGCCATATCCAACCTTATGGGCTCTATGATGTGGGTGGCAAGTGCTCCTCCCAGCAGGGATCCATCTGCCTACTTGAACTGCAGTGGCTTGGCCAACGACCATTTTCCAAGCCCTAGCTCATTGACTGCCGACAAGCTAATCAAACATCAGGTGCACCCAGAGACAATCAATGCCTCGAACACTCCACAACACAGCCCTTCTTCCAGGGGCTGTGAGACCCTGGGACCACAAAAGGTCAGATCTTGGTCCCCCTCATCATCACTGTTGTCTGTGACCTGCAGATACTCTTCCTCAGCGAGTGTCTCCCCCTTGTCTGGTTGTGTTGGCAGGGTCCCACCTGGATTTCTCGGGAGTCTTCCTGGAATTCTTTCCAATTTTGTCTGGTCCAGAGTCTTTGCTCTTCTTCTTCAGCATGGGGGCTGGGCAGGGGTGGGATTCAAATTTTTTAACAACTGGTTCTGTGGCCATGGCTTAGTTTCTGGGTATGACTGGCTGGGTGCGGCCAACTCAACATCACTCATATCGAGGGGTGCTTCTCCTTGCCTGGCCTCTCATGACTATGGGGATGCTGCAGTGGTCGTAAGTGCGAAAAACTGTCATAAGTCACTTTTTCCAGTGCCATTGTAACTTTGAATGGTCACTAAATGAACTAAATGCATCAAGGATTAACTGTGCAAAAATAATTTTTGCAAATAATACCAAACTTTAGATTAAAAATACTTGCAAGCTGGAGTTACAAATGAGGCTGAACACAGGTTTGAAGGACCTGGCCCCAAAGTGCTTCCTTACTCAGTTGAAGGCTTCATTCAGGCTACAAACAGTAAGGCTGGCTGTGGAATCTGAATTGGACAGGTGCAGGAACCAATGCCCTCTGTGGCCCAGGTACGTTGCTTGCTTGTGTGTGTCAGCTGTATTGTTTGAAGTGTTATGTGTTCCAAACAGCTATTTCAAGTGGGGAAAACAGGACAAGGAAAGAGGAGAAGAGAACAAGGAAGAAAAAAGAAGGAAAGAAGGCAAGGAAGAAGAAAGAAAAGAAAGAAAAAGAAAGAAAGAAAGAAAGAAAGAAAGAAAGAAAGAAAGAAAGAAAGAAAGAAAGAAAGAAAGAAAGAAAGAAAGAAAGAAGAGGGAAGGAAAAAGAAGGGAGGGAGGGAGAGAGGGAAGGAAGGAAGGAAGATTATAATGAGGGTCTGGTAAATCCTGCCTTAGCACTTGGCCACCTGCAGCCCTGCTGCCTTTTGCCATCCCCTTGTCCCCTCCTCCTGACCTCTCCTGGTGGTCTCCCATCCTTTCACTAAGGATGCTTTGGTTACAAAGCCAGGTCTCCTCATAAGGAGATGAAGTGGGCCTCCCTCTGACCCACATATGTTGCACACACCATGAGCAACTTGGCCAAGGAGAATGAGCACAGCAGCAGTGAGATCTGGCCACACCCACTATGGCCATGCTCACCATGGCCACACCCACCCCAGCCAAGCCGACACCAGCCCCCCAAAGTCAACCTTCAATCTTGATGCGGCCCCCAATAAAATTAAGATTGACACCCCTGCTCTATATGATGCCTATGTTTGCATACTTCATGTTTTCCTGTTTTAATCACTATAAGAAAGCTCTTTGAAAGTCTGCATCTATTTTGTTATACACTGATTTGTTTATTCTATCTCTGTATCATATGAAGAGTTTATATATATACCCTAATAGATGCTGCTATTTTTGTATGGGGATTTTGAATTCTGTCTTGTTTTTCTAAATCTTCGTTCTTTTTTGATATTTGATTTTATCCTTCCAGCTATGTGTAAGTATATCAATCATGATATATCCTACTCTTCTCTAAATAGTTCTTGTTATGCTTTTAATTTGCTCATAAAGTTCGAGTGAACCAGATTTGTATTTTTCTAACTTTAATTGTTTCCATCATAAAAATATTTGAGAAACTATAGCAAACCACACAGCAGAGTAAATATAACTACTTAAAAGGTGTTGTTTTTAAAGGATCCTGAATGTTTACAAACATTGCAAATCAGAAAATATATAAAAATTGGGAAGTAAATAATTGATATTTTTTATTGTTCTTACTTCCTTTTTAATACAATGTATCAAGATTTATAACATTGCTTTAAAAAGAAAAATGTTTAAATATTATTGTTAAAACAGTAATATTGTGCTTATCTGGAATGTCTTAGTTACATCCAATAAAATGACTTCCTTAAAATCATCTATTGAGTTCCCACTGAAAGAAAGAGAAAAAAGTTGCAATTTCCATAGAATTTCCATAGAATTTCCATGTAATGATCTCCAAATTTATTTATTTTTAAATTTGATTTTTTTCATGTTGAGGGTTGTTATGTTCATACGCAGTCTTCACTCTGGTCCGCGCTTCTGGCAGGAGCGCAAACTGCTCCCATTGGTTGATGCCATTTGATAGTCAGCTATAAAAGGAGCTGTCAAACGGCATCAGCTGTTGCCGCCAGCTGACTGCCTGTTAGCCCGGCAGTCGCGGCAACCCTTTATTCTTGTAATAAAGTTACTTGACTGTTAGCTCCGTGTCTGCCTCAATAATTACCACCGCTCTACAACAAGTGTCATGAATTTGGTCATGTTTAGTGTATTATTTCACAAACATTGCTACCATTCATTCTTAAACTTTGACTCCTTCATAAAATACATATTCTTGATGTGAATAACAAAAATACAGGGTGGGCTGCTAAAGTTACTTGACTGTTAGCTCCGTGTCCGCCTCAATAATTACCGCCGCTCTACAACAAGTGTCATGAATTTGGTCATGTTTAGTGTATTATTTCACAAACATTGCTACCATTCATTCTTAAACTTTGACTCCTTCATAAAATACATATTCCTGATGTGAATAACAAAAATACAGGGTGGGCTGCTATCGGTTATCCCCAGTTCGGGCAAATCCATAGCTATTTTATCACCATTTTATGGCTAGTTCAGTGAACTGGCAAATCCCACCCCTGGCTGGCCCCACTCCTGCCCTGCCTCTCCCATGAGTCTCCACGTATCCCATTTTGGATGCCAGGTGAGGGCAGGGCCCTTGCAGAAGCTCGGAGAGGGTGAAAAATGGCCTCCTGGAGGCTCTGGAAGGTGAGAAATGGGCCCATTTCTGACCTCCAGAGAGCCTCCAGAGCCCGGGAAGACCATTTTCATCCTTTCAGAGGCTCAAAGAAAGCCTCTGGAGCCCAGGGAGAGCAAAAAGCAGGCCTTCTGGAAGTTCCGGAAGACCAGAAATGGACTTGTTTCTGGCCTCTAAAGGGCCTCTGGAGCCCGGGTAGAGGCTGTTTTCGCCCTTCCAGAAGCTCAAGCAAAGCCTCCAGAGCTCACCCCACCATGATGCAGGAGGCCGAGTAGGCCATGCCCACCCAGACCACGCTCACCCAGCAACTGGGCAGAAAATTAGTTGCTAAAATTTTTAAAGCCCACCCCTGCAAAAATAGTATATACAATAAATTGTATTAACTATCAAATAACAATATTGAATAAATAACCAACCTTTATGGGAATATTAAGCCTTAATTATGTACAATTAATATCATTTTTTCTGAGTTTCGTTATATTTTACTAACGTGTTATTTTTGCTTTGTTATATTTACGCATTACATATTCCTCAATTACCAAATACTTTGCTGAGAACCAGACTCTAGGTCACCAGATTTTTATTAGTGTTACTGTTGATCGGCCAAGGCAATGTTTTATTAGCATCAGGCTTTGAAAAACTGAGCTCGAATTAAGTCATCTTTTTAAAACTATCACTTCTTCTGCCAGCCATATCCTTGAAGACATATTTTAAAGTGGAGATTTCTAGTGTAATTATTATTATTAAATGTTATTCTGTGTGTATGTATATGTGTGTGTGTGAATGTGTTGGTGGGGGGGACGGACAGACAGACAGACTACTCAACACAGAAAACATACCAAACATTTTAGCTTCTTTTTTTCTGCATTACAACGCTCTGAGGTGGGTTGAGCTGAGAGAGAGAGAAAAACACCGGCCCAAAGTCACCCAGGCAAATTTCATATTTCAGGAAGGCATAGTACTCTCAGTCTCCTGTTTCTAGGCCGGCATCTTAACCACCACAGTAAACTGGATGTTTAAATTAGTTTAAAATCATTAAATAAAATAAGTTATTTTTTATTTAAGTATACATCTTTAATTAACTTAATGCACTTAAAGCAACAGAAGAAGTGTGAAAAATTGAGGCTTTGTAGTTTCTTTAATCAAACTATAGAAGAATGCATTTACAGAAGGATTATTGTAATTCCCTCAATTATATTAAGTTTCATACAGTTTCAGAAAAAACAAATCAAATATCACGTATCAAGTTTAAAAATAATATATATCCAGATCAGAAGGATCTAAATCATGTTAAAGAAACAGCCATAAACTCCTTCCCTCTTCAATGAAATATAAAATTGTTTATTCAAGCAATTTCAATGTTCTTAATTGACTGTTGTACTCAATATCTTTTTCAACTGTTTCTTTGGTTTATTAATAAGCTGATGATTTAAGGACTGAGACAATTGGGAAGATAGACTTTAGCAATGCCATTTATTAGATACACCAGACAACTGGTATACTTTGGTACAGTGGTTAGGATGCTAATTTAACTAATCAACAGCTATTCAAGAGGAAGATTCAGGATATGTCCCACGATAAAATTCAGTTCACTTCTGGAAATGCAATCACAAAAAAGAAGTATAAATTGACAGTTTACTGTTCATTCAAAACAAAGTACGACATAAGGATATTAACTCTTAAAATAATATGCAACTTAAATTAAGTGGAAAATGACCAGTAATCTAGTCAAAAGTTTGAGACTTTCCAAGCTGTAGTAGAAAAGAAAACCACATACTTCCTGTTTGCCCAGGCAGGTTGCTTTAAACTTAGAATCTATCAATGAATCAGAAAAATGATATACCCTAGACCAGAGGTGTCAAACTCAATTTCTTTGAGGGTCATATGAGGGTTATGTTTGACCCTGGGGGTAGGGGGTAGTGGCCTGGGTGGCCAGCACAATGTCACTCATTGAGGCTCCATTTTCAACCCACAATGGCCTCCTGCAGCTCTTTGCCAGGGAAAATGGAGATTGGGGAGGCTGCGCCCTGACGAGCTCCATTTTCATTGGCAGAAGCATCATGGCCCAATCCTTTGCTGTTTCCAGGGAGCCCCATGGGCTAGAACTAAGCTACCCATGATCTGGGTCCAGCCTGTGGGCATTGAGTTTGATACCCCTGCCCTAGACTGTGACTTTCACTGTGCCATTCACTACAATTCCAGGATTTCTTTCCTGATCAGCCACATGATTCAGACCAATTAGTGTACACATTTTTTTAAACTTTTATTGGATTTTTATTTTTAAATATACATCAATATCAATATATGAACAGTGTAGCCTCTGAGTACGATTCATTTTGATGCAAACAGCAGTAATAACAACAACAATAATAATAGTAATAATAGTAATAATAATAATAATAATAGTAATAATAATTGTTCCGTCCGGAAAAACGTGAGGTAGACTGGGTTCCAACAGCAATGTCTTTATTTCAACTATATACAGCAACGGAACAGTTTGGCTCAAACCGCGGCAGCCTTTATATACGACTTGCCTGCCGGCTTGTAGCCAATGGCAGTTACTTGATTTTACCACCTTTTGGCGATTCTCCTGGATTGGTTCCTAGTGAACCAATCCCATGCAGGCCCTTATGGCCAATCAAATTTGAGACATTTGGAGTATACCATTTTATACAGAACAGCAACAACAACAACAACAACAACAACAACAACAACAATAATAATAATATCCTAGTATTGATATACATGTTTGATCTACAGTAGTTGTTCAATATTCCAATGTTCCATTTTAATGCCAATGATATTATAAGCATACATAATAATACTATCTTTCAACCTCTAATCTTTCCATCTAATTATTACTTATATTCTATTATATAAAAATGATATCTGTTAATATTTCCCCTATTTCTTATTTCTACCTCTATTCTAGTTTCAGGTCACCATTACTAATGCTAGTGTTAATACACATATTTATAGAAAGACGTAGTCCTTCATTATTTGGTTATTCAAAGTCACAATACGCCATTCAAATACCAGTCATCCTATTATTTAAACATACCTAATAATACTATTTTTCAACCTCCAATCTTTCCATCTAACTATTTCTTCATATAAAGGTATATATACTTATTTCTACCTCTATTTTAGTTTTTGATCAGGCCATCAATATGTTAGAAAAAAATAAAAAATTCCATTTGATCCATCATCTCTTGATCGTTTTAATACCTTAATGCTTATTCATTCATGCCTCCCATACTCCTCTCTAGGGTCTTTGTCTCTATTAGCATCTGTGTCTTTACCATTCAGATGAAATATTTCTCCTATCTCTATTATCCTAGGCTGCCAGGTCTCTAGAGTATCCACATAAATTCCTATCTCCCTTTCAAAAGTATCTTCCAGATTATCCAATTCCATTTTTAAATCTCTTAAAGTACTTTTCTCATAAATCATTATTATCTTTATTGTCTTCTACTTTTCATCTTCTTGCTTTGTTTGCTGGTTTGTCTGCTCTATCTTTTCTTCCATTCTTTCTGCTGTATCCTCTTTTTCCTGGATTCTTTGATCTTCATTCATTATCAATTGTAGCATATTTTCTATTTTCCTATTTATGCCTTGCATTGGGTTCTTTATATCTCTGTGACTCTTTGTCATAGCATCTCTAATGCTTTGAAACATCAATGCATTCCTTTTGAAATCTCACTCATTTCTGCCTGATGGATCATTTTGTCTTAGTTTAATAAGTCCTGGTCTTACTCAAGTCCCAAAACAATATATTCCAGTCCAATGTTGATCCTTAGAAAGTTCAATGATCTTATTTCTTTACATCTCAGGATTATTAATCAGTTCCACTTAAGTAGTCCAGGCAGTTTCCACAAATCAAAAGTCATAGATGGTGCCCTCACCTTAGGTTTCAGCATTGTTTCAAGTCTGATAAATTGATTAATCCAAATTTAATTCAATTTATAGAAGCAAAGTCAGCTATTGAAATAGATTCAAGTAGATAGTTCCAGCATTTTATAATGCCTTTCCAAAACAATGCCTATCCAGTTTAAAAATCCAATTTTCTATGTTTTAAAAGGTCATTAGTTTTTCTCTCCTTAGTTCCTTTCTTTTGGGTCTAGGATTTTTCTCTCTACAGTTGTTTGCCACTTTAAGAAATAGATCTAAGAGTCTCTTTTCCTGGATTTTCCTCTTTTTTTTCTCTTAAAGTTAGGGTCTAAATAAAAAAGGAATCTTCTCACCCAGCTCCAGTCACTGTTCATCTATACCACTCCTACACATTGCTTTGTTGTCTCGGCTGTCCCAGTTTCATGTCAGCCATGATGACTGCCTCTTCTCTTCGTTATGAAGGAGAGGGAAGAAGCCCTCGGTCAGGCATGTACCAAGATGGTACATTTTACTGTACCATGTTATATGTATTGTACATTATTGTTTAAAGTGTTCCACTTTGTATTAAAGTAGCCCACTTAGAGTCATGAATCACATAAAACAATTCTAATAAGTAAATCAGTTCATTTTATGTGTTGCCATCTTGAATAATTTGGTATCAACTGCAAGTTGGTCACTTCACCTAATCATCCCTAAGGACAGATTATTTATGAGCCATTTTTTGAAATGAGCCATTTCAAAAGAACAAGCCTGAATAAAGATCCTTGAAGAACCCCTACCTCTACTCAAAATCCTTTTACAGTTAGGTCCATTATGCCCAAAGACTTCACAAATGCTCATTCAAAATTTCAAGCCAACATGTTTTATAGTCATTCAGACTGAGATGCTCTAACTTCGATAATTAAGTATTTTCTGTTTGATATGAAGAGAAAACGGGCTGTACATACCTGCAGTGAAGTATTTACTAGCTGAAGCGATGGGTTTTCCTTCTGTCTTGATGTTCTAAAGAAAAACAGCCCATAGCATTAGAATAACTATGATACACATATACTCTCAACATCCTATCTATAGTCCATAAGGGCATAATGACAGTTCCTTACACTTCATTATTCTTTCGGTCTAAACTCTGGAAACCAAAATCCTGACCTTCAAACAGAAAACTTCTATGATGCCTGTGCTTACAACAGATGTCATCTTCCTCATGGCAAAAATAATTCTTACCATCCCAGGATGAGGCTGCTGTTGTATTCATAATGTTCAAACCACCTGAAGGTATCCATTCTTCATCTGCATCATCTCCATACCAGATGTCAGCATCAGCAGACCAGCTGCAATCACAAAAGCAGGTCAATATTAAAAACACAAGGTAAAGCTTATTTCCATGGGACAGATTATTCTTTTCACTATGCACTTGCACTGCAGGTAACCAATCTTTTTTTCCAAAATGGCATCCTTTCATCTATTAAGGCAATTCTGGATTGAGCCCAAAATAATTATTTCACTTGCTGGTCTCAGCCATTTCCTGAACCAGCTTTAGAAATTTTGGACTATAGCACATTGACAATAGGATTGTACTTATGCTCAGTGCAAGCAACGGCCACTCCAATGGCCTCTCTTTGCTGCTTCCATTATTCATTCTTCCAGAGAAGGTAAGCCAAATTGGGCTGGCTCCCACATGGACCAGTCTACCTATGACCATATTTTCCTTTTAGGGCTTGTTTCCTCTCTTCTCTCCTGGCACTTTTTCTCTGCTTCCCCATATGTTTGCAACATGGATGTCTTCACATCACATATCCCCTTCCCATATTCATACCCTGGACTATAAATTAGACCATTTTTCCTTTTCCTCCTATTGTAGCACTATTGTTCTGCTTTGTAGAAATGAAGATTAGTTTCATATAAATGAAATAATATTCCTATACAGCATTGTAACTTAAAGGTTTTTTTAAAAAGAAAAAAAACAGGAGAAAAAGAGAGGAGACTTTGGACAACCCTGGGCAGGTACTGGAATGCAAGAGTAGCATGTTATACCTGGCCTGAGCAGATCTTGAAAGGGTAGCCACTGAGAGAAGTAAACTTCATTGATTCAATGGGCCATTGTTTTATTGACTGAAACATTACTAAAAAAAATGTGAAGAATATTGCAGCCTGGAAATCTAGGGCTCAATGCATAGGGCAGCAACCCCATGTTGGAAGTGAGGAGACAAACCGGATATTGCAGCCAATCAGAGCTGGAGCTGCTACTAAAATGGAACAAAGTGCTGGAGTCTTATCTGAAAGGCATAATATCCCAGAAAGCTGGAAAACCTGGTAGGGTTGAATTTATAATGGCGTGGATTGGAAGGGAGATGCTGTTATCTATTCCTGTAACAGACAGGCCTTATTAAAGATGGGTCAAATCCAGTGGTGTATTTAGCCAGTTCGCACCGCATCGTGTGAACTGGTAGCAAAATTTGGCATGGGTCACCAAATCAGTAGTAAGTTCTGGCTGGCCACACCCTGACCCAGTCGCCCTCCCACCCGATGCTCGCTCACCCTGCCCGCCTGACGTTCACCTAAGCTATTTCTTTCTTTTTTCCCCTCCCGACAATCAGCTGTACTGATTGTCAGTACATTATCAGCTGTACCAGGATTCCCCTTGCTGAGGCTCAAAAGGGCAAAAAAATGGCTCAAACCCCCCACTCCATTTTTTGCCTTCCTGAGCTTCAGAGGAGCCTAAGTGGAGCAAAAATGTCCCCCAGAGGCTCTTCTGAGGCCAGGAAGCTCCCCCCCAAAACGGGTGAGGGCTGCAAAAAAGCAAAAAAGCCACATCCACCCAGTCACATGGCCATGCCCTCAGAAACTGGTAGTAAAATTTTTTGAATCCCACCACTGGTCAAACCAAACGTCCTTAAATAACTAGGAATAACTGTTTATTCTATATATTAAATATTTCAGGGTTTCTGGGCATTCTTACATTTCAACTTCCTCCCTAGTCACATATGAAAATCCATGTTCTCCTCAGTTATTTTGTAATGTTGGACTTATGCTTCTTACCTATTTTTAGAATTCTTCCGCTTGGCTCTGATGAGAAAAATAACAAGGATGATACTGACCACAAAGAGCACAGCCAGGGCAAGACCAATGCCCAGGGCGGTCTTTTGGACAGGCATTTGGCAGTAACTATCCAGGTACCAGAACATGTCCAAATTATTGCAACTATGGGAAAAAGAAATGAATTGATAAAGAAGGGTCTCTTTCTTTTTAATTTTTTTATTTTACAGTATTTGTATGCTGTGCACTTCAGAAGGTTCTGGGTAACTTCCAATAGAAAAGCTTCATTAAAAATTATAAAATGAAAGTAATAAAAAAAATAAAAATAAAAACCAAATAATATAATACCAGTAGGCATCAAACCATATTTTTCAGGACCTGTGCTGATGTCAAATTTCTGCAATCTATCTTCTGGTATCTGATGTAAGAGGATGGCCTTCCCCTAGTTTTGGAACATTAATAAGGAAAGAGCCATCCTAACTTCTCAAGATAGTAAAATAGAATTCCAGAATTGAGATAACCATGGAAAATATGTCCAGCTTTTCTGTCAACATCCAGACCATCTAGAGAGAGCAACTCAAACTAGATACATTTCCAAATAGAGTACATAGGTTGGAAAAGTCTGTTTTGAGGAAATAGGCTTGTACAAATTGAGGAACCAAACCATAAACAGCTTTGCAGCCAATAACAAAGTACCCAGAAATTGTTAGATATTTGCATACTTGAAATACGACAATTGGATTGGCCCGCCTGATGGCAGGAGATTTGAAGAACTATCATTGGCCGCAAGTCATGAGCAGCCACTATAAAAAAGGCTGCCGCAGCTCAGCGGTAGTTCAGTCTAGCAAGACAAATAAAAAGAGCTGAAGTCTAACTGGTCTCAGATCGATCTTTTCCCACAACCTAACAGAAACATACCAGGAATCAAAGCAAGGCTTGCAAGATGTCTGGAATTTTACTGAAATAAACTGGGCATATTAGTAAGCATTCTGTTGCATTTGGGGCCAGTTCTACTTTCCAAATAATCTCCAGAGGCAGACCCTGAAATACTGAAAAGAGCATTACTGTGATCCAGATATGAATATTCAAGGAATAATATTTTGCATAAAAAGTTCACATGTTCTATTTGCAGGAGCTGTGAGGCAGATCGTGTCATCTGCTATCCCCAAGATAGTTTGAGTTGCCCTAACTAATGTCATTGAATGATTGTCTGCTGATACATGAAGTCTGGAGAAGTAACAACACCTTTCTTATTGCACAGTGGAAGCAGAACTTTGGGTTCATACCCAACTTTAGTAGTGCTGATTCTTAATTTTATGTCTTCAGTATTCTGAATCTCTTATGTTGAACCATGAAATGCTCCTGAGTCTGCATATCGGGAGAAGCCATTTGGAAGCAATTTCTTTCAGGACTTTCACCAAATCCTTTTTAGGGAACTCAAAGAGTCACTATGGAACTATTCTCACAATTATTTCCAAATTTCTGTTGGAAACCCACAGATCCTTAGGGAAGATACTAATTGATCCTCCATTCTGCACCAGTTGGTTGCTTGGACAGCTTCCATGTAATCAGAAAATAATCTGTGCATGACACAGACAGACAGAAAAATTCTTCATACATGGATCATAAAAATCGGGTGGAAGAGTACCCAATTATAATTAGTAACTATTCAAGATTTAAGTAGTTGGTGGGTTGTAGAATCTAAGGACTCCTTCAATACTCCTACTCCTCCTGTTTACTTACATGCAGTGGGGGCCAATTCCAGAGAGTTGGCAAACTCCATTGAAGCAGTTCATGGAATCTTGAGTGCCCTTGATACATCTTGATACACAGCGCACAGTACCTTCAATTATGTGGGGATAATAGTACTCTGCATACATCAGATCACTAATATTTTTACAGGTGCCTGGGGAAAAAAGAGGTGCTAAATATATAATGAAATATGGGCAATACATGAAGGTAAAATGAACAAACTGTACTACAACTGATGACTCAAATGCAGCAAATTTGCTCAGACATAGAAAGAGCATCCTGTTCCTGCACCAACTGCCCATGTACACGACAAAAGCAGTTTTGAAAAATATCCTTCAATGGTAGAAAATAAAGAAAGATGAGCAAGAATGAGTTATCATGATGGAACAACAACTTCAGAGATAGAGAGAATCAAGATGATTGTAAGAACTGAAAAAAATTATAGGTAGGACAGCTCTGCAAGGAAGCACTAAAATTCTATTACAAAACAGATGTGGAAACTGAAAACTCATATTTTCCATCTTTCTTTGGCTCTTCCTCATGTCCTTCTAACCACAGTATAAATGAGTCCTTGTAGAATATCTTTAGCTATTTTTTTTCTTCAGTCACTATACTTATAGTATACCAATATTTCTAAACTTCTTGGGAGAGAGATTTTTTGCTGCACAGAAAGTCAATTTAACTTGGAAAAGAAAAAAAATGTAGCTGCTATGTATTGCTATTGCTTTATCACTCTTGTGCGCCCTCAAAATGTTTTTGCTATTTTTGGCAACAAATAGTTCATATTGGCATACTTTTTATTCATTTGTTTTAGTGGAAGAACAAGAAGACAAAGAGGGAGAGCTGCATCCCTTACCTCTACTGCTCTATAGCAAGAATGACTGAGAGTTCTTTTCCTGTATAAGAATAAACTTGACAGGAGATGAAATGAAACCAGGGAATCCACCAATCCCTTTCCTTAATTTGTCCTACATTTAACAAGAATGACTGCATCATGGGCAGGCCTTACTACTGTCTGTATTGGGTCTGACAATTTATGCCCATATTTTTTTCTGCTGGCTCAAGGATTAGCACTTTAACATAAATGAGGGATATAAATGACAACATCTGTTAGCATGACCTACACAACTTTTTCTTCATCTTCACTTTCTGTCATTGCCTCACTGCTAATGCTACAACGGGACATATAGGAGTTGGAGAAGACTTGATTGATTGATTGAGTGAGTGAGTGAGTGAGTGAGTGTAGTGGTGGGATTCAAATAATTTAACAACTGGTTCTCTGCCCTAATGACTGGCTGGGTAGGCATGGCTGGGTGATCATGTAATTGAGTGGGTGTGGCCAACTCAACATCATTCACATCAATGGGTGCTTCATCTCACCTGGCCTCTACTTGCCATGCCCAGCCCAGCCCCGCCCTGCCTTGCCCCTCCCTTCCAGCCACTTCTTGTCACACCCAGTCACTCACTTTGCTTGCATTGTGCAAATAAATAACAAATATCTGGACTTCAGGTTTGATGCATCCTCCAACTTCCCATTACTTCCCATTCTCGTATTACTTCCCCTTCTAGTCTCCCTTCCTACTAACAGATCTATCTCAAATTGTAATTTGCTACAACCTCTCTCATTTTTTTGCATCATTCTATGAGAGATTATTCTGAAATGTTATCTGTGATATTTGCAGCTTTACAAGTTTGTTTCCTCCAATCCTGTTTTCGCATACAATTTTTACGAACAAAGTAGCCATAAAGGTGCTGGCCCAGAAACTAAAAAATTCTGAGTTCTAGTCCCACGTTAGGCTTCAAAAATGGCTGAATGACCGACCGGTCACTCTCTCCCAGCCCAAATCACTTCTTTGACTGTAGTTTTGGCAAAACTAAGAGGAGGAAGGAAAATTAGATAAGTTCTCCACCTTGAGTTCCTTATGAAGAAATAAAGACAGGCTAAACATCTAACAATATCAATCAATCATTTGTGAGAATGATGTCCTTCTAAAGAAGAAGGAGTGCTGACTGGCTTGTCATATGCCTTACACTACCGCATTTTTTTTATTTTTTATTCACTTAATTTTTTCTATTTTTTTTATTCAATGATGGCATAGCTTGTGAAATTATTACCTGTCTCACATGCCAGGATTATGTGTGAAAACATCAGGTAACCACATCCATGTGACTGACTCTGACAGACAATGACAGCAGAAATCACTAAACAGTTACATTAAGACACAAAGGTGGAGGCACCAGGGAGAAGACAGCTGAGACAGCCACCTTTCATCAAACTGGTACAACTTAATCAACTACAGAAAGGTAGGAAAGTCATCCATGCCTCTTTTATATGCTTTTTCAGGGGTGGGATTCTATCGGTTCTGTCTGGCTCTGTAGAACCGGTAGCTCTGAAGAGCAGCAGACACTGAAGTGATTCTGTGTTTGCTGCTGTTTGGCCCACCCACCTGCCCGGGCTCTTACCTGTCCTTTATTTCCTGCTTTTTCAACCTCAGCTACTTTGAGAGGCACAGCTGTGGGTGAAAAACAGGAAAAAAGTGCAGCACTGCTCAGCTATCCAGGCAGCACAACTGATGATGTTCCACATGGGTGCACAAAGTGCATGTGTGCATGCAAAACATAAATCACCAAACTGGTAGGTACACTGGTCAGATCCCATCCCTTGCTTTTTCCATTGGAAATGTTGAGATTGTTTCAAGCTGACAGTGCAAAAATTGCCCCAGCTCTATAATACTGGTGATCTTTCATTTTTTTAATCTTTCATTTTTTATCTAGAGAACTGCTGACAGGATTTAAAAAGCAAATTCAACTATGTCCTCTTTTTCCATTTCATCAATTTTGCCAAACAACTCCACAGTTCACAATAAAATAGTGCTCACAAGTCACAATAAAATAGCACAATAAAATAGCACTCTTCCAAAAACGAGGGGGTCCATCTATTTTCCAAAGCACCAAAAGGCATAATAAGAAACAATGGATGGAAATTAACCAAAGAGAGGAGCAACCTAGTGCTAAGGAGAAATTTCCTAAGCGTGAGACCAATCAACCAATGGAATAGCTTGCCTTCAGAAGCTGTGGGTGCTCCATCACTAGAGGCTTTTAAAAAGAGTAAGGAAAGTACACCCAGAGGTGGGATTCAGTCGGTTCTCACCGGTTTGGCCAAACTGCTTGTTAACTTTTTACATAGTTTGGCTAATCCTACCACTGGCTGGCCCAGTCCCACCCACCCCACTCTGCCCGTCCCCTCCCAGCCACTCCTTATCTCACCTCACTCGCACACCTAAAGTCACACCCATGGCCCAGTTGCTCTCTGGCTGCTCTCTGGTTTCCTCACCTGTTTGCCTGCCTTCGTTGCTCACCCAGACCATGTGGCACCCACGGTACAGGCTCAGTTGATCTCTGCTCTTCACCCACTTTCGCTTCTTGCCTGGACCATGCGGTGCCCATGCAGGTAAGAGGGCAAAGAGCCGCAGAGCAGCTATACTGCGGGCACTGCCTGGTAGTCCAAGGGTAAAGGCAGGCAAGTGGGCAAGGAACTGGAGAGCTCTGGGAGAGCAGCTGAGCAAGCCATGGCTGCCGTGTGGTAGGCACCTGCAGCCCAGCTGATTTCCAACTCCTCACCCATTTGCCTGCGTTCAGCCCTGGCCTACCATGCAGCACCTGTTGCTCAGTTTCTCTCTGGATCCTCACCTGCTTGCCTGTTTTCACCTGCCTTTGCTGCTTGGCTACAAAGTTGCTGTCTCACATGTACAAAGGAGCCAAGTTGGGGCTTTCCTCCCCTCCATCTTTTGGGCTGTTTTAGAAAAAAGGGCTGGGAACTTAAATCCAGGCATTCCCAGCAGCCCCCTCCTTACCCACCTCCACTGGCAGCTCTGGGTTGGGCAGTGTTTCAGCTTTCCTGGTTGGCTGCGCTTGTCATCCCTGCCTGCCCTTCCCTTCCTGCCGCAGCTGATGGCAGAGAGGAAGATGAGCCAGGTTGAGCAGCCTCTGCTTGCTCCCCCTTTCCCCTGTTGCATCTTGCCCCAACTTGGACTCTCTGCAGCTGCTGGGCCTTGCCTGCCGTAGTTGCCAGCAGATAATGGCAGCCAGGGACTGTGAAGTTATGCCACCTAGATCACCCCTTTCCCACCTGCCCACCCAGTCAAGTTGTGGGAATGCCTGGCCTCCCAGCCACCTCCATGGAACGGCAGCAGCAGGGAACATAGGATCACTTGGCAGTGGGGAGGCAGAGAATGAAGGGGGGCAGCTGCTAGCAGAGAGGGGAGTGTGTGAGGTTGGTGCTTCTGAGATGAGGAGAGCTGGGAAGCATTTGGGTCCTTTTCATCTGATCTCTCTTCCTCTTGCAGCTGCATGACCTCTGACCGGCATGGATGGCAACTACAGTTTTAACATGTGTTGCCAGTGCTTCTGCCAGTATGCCAAGGACATTGGCTTCATTAAGATGAGGGGGAGGGCAGCTGTGTAGGCCCCAGCTGTGCATATTGGTTGCCCACTGCCATGGCTGGCTGACACAACCTTTGTTTCCCAGAGTACCCTGGCAATACCCATGACATCTCCTCACTCTAATAGTCATGTACAGGCTAGGGAAGTAAATCTGAAATCATGTGTAATGTTCTAATGTACAAAAGTTATAGTTAAATGTATGGCAGAAAGTGGACTCTGGATGTGATTTTCCAAATTCAGTAACTGAGGTCGAAAGTGTATAGTTTTAGAAGAGCTCTCTCTGTGTGTGTTTGTGTGTGTGTGTGTGTGTGTGTGTATGTGTAGATATACATATAGTATATATAGTATCTAATGTATCTTTTTGTGTGCCTATACAGACTCTATACCCATGATGGCGAATCTATGGCATGCATACTGGATGTGGTACACATAGCCATTTTTGCCAGCATGTGAGCTGTCATCCAGAATAGATCCACTGCGCATGCATGTGTGCCTCCTGCCAGCCAGCTGATTGTCAGATATCTGCCACACATGCCTTTGAGGCCTTTAAGGCAAGTGGCCAGGATGTGGGGCCTGGTGTGGCGAATGCTGTCAAGTTGACCACACCCACCCAGTCACATGACCACCTGGTCACACCTACCTAGCCAATCATTACCGGTTGTTAAGTTATTTGAATCCCACCATTGAGTACACCCCAAAAAGACAGTGCCAGGAACCACTAATACAATGAAGAAAACTTAAAACAGCCATTCCCTAAAAAACAAACCCATAGCAAAAGCACCAGCTGAGAGGGAAAGTATTAGCAGCTGCTCATGCTAATTGAAAGCCTGGGCATTCTGCCAAAAGCTATTCACCCTTCCAACTGTATTATCCTATGTTATCTATGTTCTAAATTGGGTACTTCACAGCAGTACAAATACAGCTGGCTGGACCATGCATTAAATTCACAGCCTGTATCAGCGAGCTACATCATTGTCTCCTCCTGTATTCCCTCCCCCCAGGAAGAAACAAGAAGTAGCCAACACTACAGCAGCTATAAAAGGCCTTGGGGAACTCCAGGGAGTGCTACTTAATACTTTTCACAGAAGTATTAAGTGCTAATACTTTTCACAGAAGTGCTACTTAATACTTTTTATAATGCAAATGTTTGTAATGTTGTCTTTCTTCCTCAAAGGAAGAGGTTAATCCCATCTCTAGATGGGTGATTACTGGCTTTCCTGGAGGTTTCCCTATTATAGAGCTGTCAGTTTCTGTTGTTTATTTACTTTATTCAAGGGCATGTATTGGCTGTTATTGCAACTAAGTGGCCTGTTAAGTGGATCTTGGCTGTCTGCCCAGAGGTATTAACTGATGGGAGAAAAAAGGGAAAAAAACCTATCTTGCACTTTATTTTCAGCCAGTTCTGCACAAGCAGTTAGCTACCAGTTCAGGTGAACTTGTGAGAACCGTCTGAATCCCTCCACTGAGTGAATGACTGAGTGATTCTTCGTGGATTTGGCCTGGTTACCCATGATTGAATTATGGGACTGACACTACAAGTTGACATAAATTAATTTGATGAGATGGATTGATTTGATTGATGGATTGCATCTCTATATCAACAAATCTTCTAGGGACTTTCATTTTTATATGAAAAGCCAATGGTTTAGAAATCCTTGGTGCTGTTAGCAATTATACATTTAAAATGTGGATTGAACAATTTCGTACTTTGAAAATATAAATCATAGTCCCAATAATCTTGACACATTTACCCAACTGTTTACTGAAACTTACCATTGAATGAATAACTTGAACTAAGAATTAAGTTAGGTAAAGGAACAAAGCATAGTTTTGGTCCTGGAAAAAAAAAAAAGTATGAATTAGTTATCTGGGGTGGTTGTATAACTGTACATTTCCTTCAAGATTCTTCTGCATTAAAAACATTTTGATATTAAATAGAAAACATTGCACCAAAATAATTATCCTTTTGAAGTCATATGGGGAAAATAAATCATCAAATGATACGTCAAACAATCATCAGTGTCTAAGTTACTCATTTTAAAAAGTCTTTTGTTGCCTGACAAGAGTCCCAGTTTCCCAGGCTTTAATCATTTACAAATCTATCTTTGTACCTGCACAGCCAACTATTTTAGTAGGTTTGAAACTGAATGTATGTCTTTGTTCATTGCACTGTGAGGGTACCAATGAATACAAGTCTCCTTGTATGACCACTTGCTTGCATTCTTGCAATACGGTGGTTGGTTAGCTTCCTCCCTTTTCTCCAAAATCGTCACACACTATTTGTTAGGGTGACAACCCACTTTAGTACCCAGAAAGCTAAACAATTGGAGAGGAGGGACCTACATGAACAATTCAGGCAGAATGGGTAACTACAAGCATTTTTTTATATGGAGAGAAAGGAAGAAAGAAGGTACAAGGCCAATTATTTGGCACACCCTGCCATACATCAAAAATATTTCAGAAGCAGCAGAACACAGCTTCTGAGATTTACAAGTGGGATCACACACTGTCCAGAGGCTACCATATGAGGACAAATCCTGCATTGCAAAGATCCCTTGGAGGTGAGATATACTTCTATTCAACACCACAGACAACACTGCTACCCTCCAAAAAGACCTTGACTATGTATCAGAATGGCAACTTCAAATCTCAACAAACAAATGTTCTGTCTTACATATTGGCAAAAAAAATCAGAAAATAAAATACAAGCTAAATAATCAAGACCTTGTTGAGGATCCAAACTTTGTCAAGGACCTTGGAGTACTCATCTCAATGATCTAAATGCTAGAGCGCACAGTAACTACATAGCCAAAAAAGGCATTAAGAGTTGTTAATCAAATCCTACATAGCTTCTTCTCTGGTAATATCACACCACTAACTAGAGCATACAAAACTTTTGCTAGACCTATACTTGAATATAGCTCATCAGTGTGGAACCCATATCATGTATCTGATATTAACATGATTGAAATAGTCTAGAAATATTTCACTAGAAGAGTTCCCCACTCCTCTACTCATTGTAGAATACCTTATGCCACCAGACTTGAAACTCTAGACCTAGAAAAATCTAGAACTACGCTGCCTCCAGTCCAATCTTAATATAGTATATAAAATCATACATTGCAATGTCCTACCTGTCAATGAATACTTCAGCTTCAATCATAACAAGAGCACACAATAGATACAAACTCAGGGTTAATCGCACCAACTTTGACTGCAGAAAATATGACTTCAGCAACAGAGTGGTCAATGTTTGGAATATTCTCCCTGACTCTGTGGTTTCTTTCCCAAACCCGAAAAACTTTAACCTTAGACTGTCTACTATAGACCTCACCCCCTTCCTAAGAGGCCTGTAGGGGACGTGCATAAGTGCATCAATCGTGCCTATCGTCCCTGTCCTATTATTTCTTTTTATTTTTCTTATAAGCATCTATCTCATGTATTCATAACTATATTTATTCTTATATATGTATCGTGTAAGCAATTGACAAATCAAATAAATACTAAAAAAAATACTGGATCCCCTGCATGGATTGCCCCTGTGATTATGGAGGACAGATGGGAAATAAGCAGTTAGATGAGGATGCCAAAATCATGGATAGCCTTACATTGCAATGAACAATGACATATATTCAAGTTCAAAGCTACTAACATTGTTAGCTATGCAGCTACAAAGATATCCAGGTAAATGATTGAAGTCTGGGAAATGGGCTACTTGTCATTCAACAGAAGGGCTAATTTACCACTAGCTTATCAGGTACTTTAGAGCCAAGGGCTTGGCAGCACAAGGAAACAACAGACAACCACATGCTATAACTATAAGTGAAGATGAAGGTGAATAGGTATTTGGAATTAGAGTCATAACTATTGTGTGTGTGTAAGATTTATTATCTGTACTCAACAGAAATTGTAAGATTGTACCCAGACAGTATACTGTTATTCTCAGGTGTATGATTCAAACAGTACAACAACCAGTTTGGTGAGCATGTGCACGCACCAAACACGCACTCTGCATGTGTGCTCCACGTTTAAAAAAGCTAAAACTTACTTTCAACTGCAGCTGAAGAAAACAGCTGAGGCATGGCAAACCGCTCTGTCATGCGAATCAGCTGTGCTCTAATAAAAAGACATAAAGCATGGGAAAGAGCAAGGGTGGACAGGCTGGCCCACATGCTCATTGGAGCAAACCGGTTTGGAGCCAGCTGATTGTCAGAACAAGGGGTTCACCCAAACCAGTCTGAACTGGAGTTATTGTGAATGGGTGTTATTAACAGGTTATTGTGTGTGTAGAAATTGTATACATAACCAAAAAAATTATACAATAAAAAATAATAATAATAATTAAAAAATAGCCCAAAGCACATATTCCAGTAAAGGGAAGAACCCTGTGAATGGAGTTCAACATGAATCCGAAAGCTTGGAAGAGCAAATCTCTGGCCCCAGTGGCTGACCTAGATTGGATCCTGCAACATTATCTTGGGGCACTTATATTTGCCTTCATTCAGGAAAAAAAAAGATGCATTTGCCACCATCTAGTGGCTATTTTAAGATATGCAGCCTAGATATGGTACCTTGCTCTAACACCCCATGATTTCAAGGGGGAAGCCATCCAAAATGATGTTTGTTCCTGCAGAAAAAAAGGTGGCTTATTCTAAAAACACTCTTGTCTAAAAGAAGTAGCCAGGAATCTTGCTTATTTGTCAGTCAAAGGACATCACATTCCAGCAAATAGTTTACCAAGCTAGATCATACCTGAATCCCTGATACAGTGCCCATCACTATGGATATCTGCCAAGGAATGACTCACTTCCTTTGTAATAGTTTTCTGAGTATTCTCTATTTGCTGGATTGTTTCCTCATTATTCTCTATTTGTAGTTGGAAGATGACTTTGTGCTCCACAATAATGCTGCCAGTCCTAAGAGAACAATGAAGGAAGAACAATTCCTCAGGTGCTGAACTACCCTTCATTGTTCCATGAAAGTATGCTAAAGACTGATAGTCCCATCCCTTTCCTCCACCAAATGCAAAATGAACTAGTACTTCTACTCCATTTCTACTCCATTTAATCCAACAACAGTTTCCGAGAGAGCTTAAAAGTTTCAGACAAGGCCAAAATTCCTCTGGAAGCTTCATAACTGAGTGGGATTTCAACCTGGACTTTAGTCCAATTATTTGCTTTTACTTGCAAGAACATTTTTCATCCCCCTCAGATGTTTCTTGAAATACATGGTGACTGAAAGTATATATAAGACATGATCACGCCCTTTTATCCATATTGATAAAAAAAGAAAGAAATCTGAAGGAGAGTTACTTAAACCAAAAAAGAGGATCCACAATGGAAGAAAAGTTCTACTCATATTTAAGACCACTTAATGGGTCATCATCCCAGAGCTTAAATTAGTCTCTTTTTAGACACTGACCTCATTCGTAAGATTTCCACATCAAGGTATCCAGGAACAGCACCATAAATATCTTTCATCTACAAGGTAGAAAAAGTAAAAGAAAGCCTTCATAAACAAAGAAATCTATGCCAGAAAAGAGACTTTAATTAGAAGCCAGCCTCCTAAAGCATTGAGTGTGTGGTGTCTTGTCCAATTTTCCAGCTTCAGAAAGGTGATAATCCAAGAAGCAAGTTTCTGAGTGGGAAGAAGACACATTTTTGGTATGAATTAGGAGTGCTGGCCTGAGTTAAAGAAGAGTGTAAGATACATTACATTGAAATGGTGACATTGATCAGATGCAGCCCATTTTTTTGATCCAATCTTACCTGCTTTTTAAACTGAGCCTCAATTTCCTGAGAATATTTAGAGCTTAAGTCTTCCAGAGATTTATTGTACTCTTTGTTAGTAATTTTCACTTGAGCTTCGACAGTAATGGTCACATTTACTAAAAGAGAGGGAAAGAGATATTCATATGAACTTCATCAGGTGACTTCTCTGTAAAGTAATTCTAAAATATGACAGATAAGAGGCGAATGTGTTCCCATTTGGCAACATGCTTTCAAATGCCTAAATCCAAAGATCCTCATCTGGTTTGAAAAGTTATTGTTGATTTATTGATACATTTTTTTAACTTCAGAATAGTACAGAAAGAGACCTTGGAGGTGTTTAAGTCCAATCACGTGCTCAAGTAGGAGACCTATACCAGGAGTGTCAAATTCAAAGCCCATGGGCCAGATCTGCTTCAATCCACCCCACAGGGACAGCCCAGAAATATCAAGGGACTGGCCCACTGTGCCTCTGGCAGCTAAAACGAGCTATGTGTGGTGCCCCCATGTCTCGTTTTCACACTCCATGGTCTCCTGCAGAACTCTGTCGTCTGAAACCTGGCCTAAAAACAGGTCCAAAAAATGAGCTGAAAATGAGCTGAAAAGCAGATCCAAAATGGGTGAGAAAATGGGCCCAAAACATATCAAAAACAAGGGGCCCCAAAACAGGCTGAATATGGGCAGAAAATGGGGCAAAAAGAGGCTGAAAGTAGTCCAAAACCAGGCCAAAAACAGATTTAAATGGGCCCCAAAACAGGCCAAAAATGAGCTAAAATGAGCCCAAAATAGGCACAAGACAAGCTGAAAAATGACCCAAAAAACAACTGGAAAATGGCCCCAAAATGGGCCACATGGCCCATTTTAGCTGACAGAGTGCTTTAGGAGGCCACGGAAGGCAAAATGAAGCGGAGGGGGTGTGTGCAGTTCCCCCATGTCCCATTTTGGCTGGCAAGGTGCTACAGGGTGCCCCACACTAAAATTTGTTTTTGTCAGATAGGGCCAGAGGTGGTATTCAGCAGGTTCTGACCAGTTCTGGAGAACCAGTAATGGAAATTTTGAGTAGTTTGGAGAACCAGCAAATACCACCTCTGACTGGAGATTTTAAAATATCCTTCCCCTGCCACGGCCATCAAGCCACGTCCGCAGAACTGTTAGTAAAAATGTTTGAATCTGACCACTGGATAGGGCCCTTTGTTCAAGTCTGTCAAGATCCTTTTTGATCCTGTGTTTGACTTCTGGGGTGTTGGCTATTCCTGCCACTTTAGTGAAATCTGCAAATTTGATGAGTTCCCCCTCTATTCCCTCATCTAAGTCATTTATGAAGATATTGAAGAGTACCGGGCCTGAGACAGAAACTTGTGGTACTCCACTGCTTGCTTGCTTGCTTGCTTGCTTGCTTGCTTGCTTGCTTGCTTGCTT
>BLBF01000044.1:8983259-9021218 GCA_015471245.1 Laticauda colubrina
AAGGGCTGCTAGTACTCACAGCAGTAGTAGCTTGTGTTGGGGGAGGGCTACTAGTACTCTCGGTAGTAGTATTTTGTGTGGTGAAAGGGCTGCTAGAACTATCAGCTGTCATAGTTTGGGTGATGGAAGGGCTGTTAGTAATCTCAGCAGTAGTAGTCTGTGCGGTAGTCTCGGCAGTAATAGTTTGCATGGTGGAAGGGCTGCTAGTACTCTCAGCAGTAGTAGTTAGGATGGTCCAAGAGCAGTTAATATTTGTTTGGGTGGTATTCATTGTCAATGATGAGGTGAGCTTTGGTAACATCTCCTGTTCATTGCTAAGGATATTTCTGCTCCATGGCTTCCTTACCATCACCTTTTTCTCCATTGAATCCATGCTGTTAATCTCAACAGGTCCATCTCTTTTATGTTCTCTCAGGTCCTTAGCTTCAATGACTCCTTTCCAAGTTCTTTCATTTTGTGATTCCACCTCTTCCCATTGAACATGCTGTATTTTTTTAGATTCATTATATGTAAGTCTATTTCTAGCATCACCCCTGAATCCACCTAAAAAGAAAAATGGATTCATATGAAGTTGGTTTTTAATGTGATATTTTATATTCCCAATTTTACCTTTCTGTCCCCAGTGAAAATGTCTGATTTGAGCAATAGCTAATGCCTTGGGATAGTCTTGTTTTTCAGCCAATTTTCCTTGTTTTTATTATTCTGTACCATCTGCTAGATGGTAATAGTTCAAAAAAAGGGTTCCCAGGATGAGATGGATCTTTGAGATTTTTTTGAACTTTCTTAAGGCAGTGGGAGCTATAAAGCTCTTCTAAAGAAGGGAGAGGGCAACCAATGATCTTCTGGGAATGACATTAACCCTCTGGAGTGCTTTCCTATCTGCCACTGTGCAATTGGCAAACTATACACAGGTGCAGTATGTTAAAATGCTCTCTGTGGTGCAGCAGTAGAAGGTCATCAACAGTTTCTCATTCAGTTGTTGTTTTCTGAGAAGCCTCAGGTAGTATAATCTCTGCTGGGCCCTTTTAACCAGGGCTGCAATGTGGGTGCCCCAGGTCAGGTCCTCTTTTAGGGTAACACCCAGAAACTTAAGATTGGCCACTGGCTCCACTCGGTCTCCATTGAAAAGCAAGGGCAAATGAAAAGCAAATATCTGATCTGTTCCTTCTATAATCCACTATAAGCTCCTTGGTCTTATTGGACCAAGTTATTATCTCCACATCACGAAAGCAACCGGTCTACCTCATCTCAAGAGGCAGACTCATACCCCCCAGAGATAAGTCCCACCACTGTTGTATCATCTGAAAATTTAGCAATAGTATTATAGCGTGAGTAGAAATGCAGTCATGCATATAAAGAGTTTCGAGTAAGGGACTCAACATGCAACCCTGTGGTGTACCAGTGTTAAGAATAAGGGCTGAAGAGGTATGATTACTATTAAAATTATTAAATTAAAATTATATTTGAGTTAAATTAGTGAAACAAAAAGTTGATATTGTGTGCCTCCAAGAGGTACACATCCAAAAACAACACCGTAGATGCTTAGATTGCCCCAAATTAGGAGTACTGTATACAGCATTGGTGGATCAAAAAAAAGGGGGATAGTAAGGTCCATCAGGAAAGGAATAAAAGCCAAACAAATTTACGCAGAAGAACAAGGTTGAATTTTAATGGCAGAACTAAAAATTCAACAAAAACAAATATTATTGGTGGAGATATATGCCCCCAATGATAACCAAAAAGAGTTCCATAACAAACTGTATGAGAAAATAATAAAACAAAATAAGAAAATATTTGCTTAGTAGGGGATTTTAATGCTGTTGTGGATATTGAAAAAGACTGTACTAGTAAAGAACAAATTAAAAAAAGAAAAAAGAAAACTTTACCCAAACCATTTTTCGAATTGATAAAAGAAACTAATTTGGAAGATAAATGGCAAAAAAGAAATCCAAATTATAATGAGTATACATTTTATTCCAATGTGTACAAGTCCTGGTCGAGAATTGATATGGTGTGGGTGAATGGGGTAATTGAAAAGGATATTGTTACAGTAGAAATAATACCCAACAGGAATATAATCAAAAAATGAAAAATGAATTGGAAACATTATTTATGATAAACTGGAATCAAAATGCTACCTTGCAGAATTCATTGGATACTAAGGCATATGTGAGAGGAATTACAATAGCATATACAGCTAAAAAAATAAGAATTGGAAATTACAGAATGAAATACAGGGGAAGATTTTAAAAAATATGAATGTGAAAGAGGATTCACCCCCTTAAATGCATTCCCCTCCTTTGGGGTGAATCCTTTGGGAGAATCCTCTGGGAACCTTGGTGCTAAGGGTCTGTAGGATTATCCCCTGTCTCTTCTGTTTGGATTGGAAGGTTTGCCTCTGCTTGAAGGGCAAAATGGATAGATGGTTCCCTTTTTGAAAACTACCGGAAGGGGTGGGGAAGAAGTTGCCAGGCCAGTCTGTATTCTTAGGGAACTGATGGAGGGAATGAGAGTAAAGAAAACTTAAATGGGGGGGGGGGAAAGTCAGTGGGGGGGGGGGGGTTGGGTGGCTGGAGCCAGAGGAGAGCGCCCGACTATACAAGGGACAAGAACATGATACGAAGCTCTGGGATGGGAAGCAAAGTGAGGTGTGATGGGGGAAAGAAATGATCGCATCACCCTCCCGCCGCCGCTTCCATCCACCCAACCACGAAAGACTCACTGACTTGCAGGACCTTGTTGATGCAGCTGCCATCAATCAAAGCGATGCCCCTGTGGGAGGGCAGGCACTTCTCGTCAGCAGTGGGGTCTGTCTCACCGCTGCTTCTATTGTTGGAGATGGCACTGGTGAGAGAGGCGCCAATGCTGGCAGGAACCATGGAAGCTATGGCTTCCCTGACCGAGAAGCGGCTGAAACACTGCCGGTGGAGAAATGCACAGCACTCCAAATGCAACAATGCATGGGCAGAAGGGAAAGCAATGGCAGCAGAGGAAGCAACAGCAGTGGACATGATGCAAAGTGCCCCACCGCCACCAAGGCGCTGCCACCCGCTCACCCGGCCTGCAACCAGCATTATACATGGGTCTGCAGCAAAGGTGCTTGGCGGGGGTAGGGAGCTCTCCACACTTTGCCATGATTAGCCATTAGGAGCGGCTGGTGGTGAGGCGCTCCTGCCTGCGGGTGTCTCCTAATGGCAAGTTCCCCCACCTTCCCCCCTATTTCACATGTTTTAAACTAGGCCTAAATTTGGGGGGAGGGGCTTAATTTCACCTTATGCCTAGAAAACATTCTGGGTCTTCCTATCGGGGGGGCGTATTGTTGGAGAAACATGATAGGTATAAAAAAGATTTAGAAGAATTTGGATTCAACAATGGGCAAAATCAATTAGATAAAATCCTAGTTGGAACTGAGGAAAAATTTATGTCTAAAACATACCAATATTTACTGGGATTTAAAATGGAAGAAGAAATTGTGAAAAATATCACGATAGCATGGGCCTGGAATTTTGGATATAATATTGATTTAGATGAATGGGAGAAAGTATGGACTACAAATTATAAATTAATGACATCTGCGGCATACAAGGAAAACTTATATAAAATGTTTTACCAGTGGCACCTGGCCCCAATGAAATTGGCTCGGATATACCCCACACAAGTCCAAAATGCTGGAAAAATGAACAAAATGATGGTACCTTCCATCATATGTGGTGGTTATGTCCCGAGACCAGGAAATATTGGATTAAAATAAAAGATTGGCTGCATGAAATTACTAAATATCAAATTGAACTTAAACTGGAACTGTTCCTATTAGGAATAATTACAGATCAATATCAAAAAAAGATAAAATACATTATCCTGCATATTCTGACGGCAGTCAGAATAGCTTTTGCATAAATGTGGAAAGAATCCAACATCCCCAGAAGAATTAATTATATGTAAAATATTGGAATGTGCAGAAATGGATATGCTCATGTTAAAAATGAAAGAGAAGGAAAACTCTGAATATGGCATAAATAGTATGAATAGTTAGAGAATAGATATAAAAAGAAAGAAGATTAGAGTAATATAACCAATTTAAGAGACCTTAATAGAGTAATATGACAGACATATAGAATATAACTTATATATAACCTATATAAGATAGAAACAAATATAGATAAGATACAATAGATATGTGTTGATGTAAATAAAGAAAAATGTATATAATAAGATCTATATAACATATATATTTGTTGGTGCTGGAGGAGGGCGGGGCTGGCATCATAGTGGAATGATGGCAATTCCAGCATCTCTGGGAAAGCCACTGAAACCCCTGCAGTTGGACGGTCCGATCAGACCCGAACCATCCCAGACAGACAGTGACTAAAAGGAGCACATCCTGTTGATCCCAGGGACATCGCAAAGTCCCTGGTTGATCCCGGGAAGATCCTGAAGTTCAGCAGTGGAGGGAAGCAGCCATTAAAAGTGCTAGAAAGCTGAGATCGCCATGGAAAGAAAGATCGGAAGGAAAAGTGTGTTGGTTTGGGTGAGAACTTTTTATTTTATTTTTTTTCTGCTTAACTGAGATTAGAGTACTCTAAAGGGAAAGAGTGTTTAGAAAAAAGAAGACAGAGAAGTAGAGAACGGTGGCGAAATAGGACATAAGGCAAGCTGTCAAACTTTATTTGGACTATTTTTTTCCTTATTTTTTTTAAAGCAATTTGTTTGGATTGTCTGGACTGAATTTTTCAAATAATCTTTAATAGAAGATCACCTTTAATTTTTGTTGCTAAACTTAAAATTCAAAATGTGGACTATTTTTCCTTTTCTACTTTTACTTTTTAAAAGGATACTTTGTCAGAACCCATTGGACACAGTATAACTAAAGGAGAAAGTTAAGCAACACTGCCATCTAGAGGTCACAAATATTTTTTTAAAAAAGACTGGAACTTTTAGAGATAAAAGTTAAGCCTATGTCACACTGCACCAACGGATGCAAAGAGGATGTAAAACGGACAAAAAAGCTGGCCATCCATTGGAAAATGCGATGCATCCGTTGTGTACTCACTATGTACGTCTTTCATACGCTCTATCCGTGAAACATCCGTCTACTGCTATTTCATACGCTCAAAAAGTTTTGAGCTGCACAAAACTTTTTGAGTGGATGAACTTTCTGCCGCGTCCGTTCTACATCATGTGACACATACAGGGAACAAACGTTCCACGTCCGTTGTCATCCATTAAACGTCCGCCTTATCCGCTTGGCATCCACTGAGCATCCGCGCAACTCGCATCCGCTCCAGCGGAAAACAGAAAGAGGGAGGAAGTGAAACAGATGCGGAACATTCACACAGCGTTAGTAGCACGGACATAGAAAGGATGAAAGCGGATGCAACTCAGACAAAAAGCATTAAAACAGAAAAAACGTTTGTATATGGGATGTATCTCAGATATTTAGGATGTCTGCAGGATGCCTAGAGGATGCAGAAGGACACTTAGCGGAAAACCGATATTTCTTATAAAAAGGGGGAGGAAATCACCTGGATCTCACTTTCAGTCCAGCAGACGTGATGTGCAGACCTCTTCAGCCTTGCTCTTGCTCTTCAACATCATCCATTGATCTCCACCATGGATCAACGCACACTCCTTTTGGTAGCCGCCATCATTCAACACCAGAACCAAGCCCTCTTCAGACTGTTTCACCTTTTCTATGCAAGGAGAAGAAGGAGACGTCCAAGAGCTGTCTGGGTCCGAAGATGGATCGGGAGAAGAGTGGAGTTTGGACTCTATGACAAGCTGATGGTGGAGCTGAGGAATGAAGACACTCGTGCATTCCAGCACTTCATGAGGATGCCACCAGCTATGTTTGATGAAGTTGTGGAGCGGCTGAGACCCAGGTTGACCAAGCCAATCACCAACTTCCATCCCAGCCTGGACCTTGGGCTGAAGGTGGCACTGACTCTGCGCCACCTGGCCTCTGGAACCACATACAGAAACATGCAGTATGCCTGGAGGGTGCCACATAACACCATCAGCATTGTGGTCAGAGAAGTGGTGCAGGCCATCATCAAAGAATACCTGGAGGAGCTCCTCCAGTGTCCCACCACTGAAGAAGGCTGGAAGAAAGTTGAAGAAGAGTGGTATCAGAGGTGGAACATCCCCCACACCATTGGAGCCATAGATGGGAAGCACGTGGCCTGCAAAGCTCCAGCCAACTCAGGGTCCACTTATCACAACTACAAGGGCTTCTTCAGCATCATCCTCTTCGCCATGGTCGATGCTGACTACAAGTTCATGTACATCAATGCTTCAGGCAACGGGTCAGCTTCAGATACCCAGGTATACAATGCCAGTCACCTCAAGGAGGGGCTGGAACGCAACCTCATCATGGGCTTCCCAGATTCAGACCCCCTGCCCAACGACACACAATATGTGCCCTACTTCATCACGGGGGATGACGTCTTCTCCCTTAGAACCTACCTCATGAAGCCCTACACTTCCAGATGCCTCACCCGTGAAGAGATGATCTTCAACTACAGGCTGTCCAGGGCAATGCCTTTGGCATCCTGGCCAACAGGTTCCAGGTACTTCTCACCACCATGCAGCATCACCCAGGGACTGTGAGGAGCATCGTGGAAGCTTGCTGCATCCTGCACAATCTCATGCGCACCCGCTACTCAGTGTTGCAGAACAGGCTTGTGGACCGTCAACAAGGCAATGGGGACATGGAGCCTGGTGAATGGAGGCAAGGGTGAAACCTGATAGACACTGTGGATGTGCAAGGCCCCAACAGAGCTTCACGTGAAGGGAAGAAGCAGCGCAACCTCCTGAAACACTGGTGCAACTCCCCAGCTGGAGCAGTAGAGTGGCAAGACAGGATGGTAGATGCTTAATGGATGCTTCCTTCAGCCTGTCTCATCTCACTGATGAGATTGGGCCATGTATGTTGAGTGGCCCTACAATGAATAGGGCATTCATAAAGAGTTGTGTTTATGTTGAAATGTGTTGATCAATGATTAAACTGTTATTGATAAGAAAGGGCCATATGTGTGGCAGCTGGGAGGGTGGAGCATACAGTCCCACTATGCTTGCACTGGAGGTTTATCAATCCCACAGCTATCCTTACCTATCCCACAACTATCCTTACCCATCCCACAACTATCCTTACCTATCCCACAGGTATTCTTACCCATCCCATAGCTATCCTTACCAATCCCACAGCTATCCATCCCACAGCTATCCTTACCAATCCCACAAGCATGCAAAGGCTTAACCCTTTTTTCAAAGTTTTCCCCAACACTTTATTAAGTTAAAAAAATGAACCAAGTGTGTGAAGCAAAGATAACCTTTATTAATAACAAAATGTATGACTTTATTAAAAAGCAAAATAACCCAAGTAAAGTGTCTTAAGCAAAGATAAAGTGAACAGGTAACAACTCGGTCTCTGGCAATCTTCTCAGTCACTCTGAGGCATGCCCATGGTCTCAGATGTAAAGGGGCCAGGAACTGTGGAGGTGGCTGTTGCTGGAGTGCTGGTCTGAGGCGCCTTTGGGGTGCCTGGCTCCAAGAGTACAACAGGAGATGGTGTGTGCAGGAAGCTCTCAGAGAGCTGACTCAGTCCTGTGAGGTTGAGAAGCCCTTCATCAAGTACCTGGGATGTGAGGCCCAAGACTGATGATCAATGTTCTGATGAAGGGCTTGGCTGTGGGGTGGAGGAAGGAGGAGTGTAGTGGGGCTGTCTGGTCTGCAGCTGGGTCAGGTGAGGTGTCTGTGGTGTCTGTGGTGTCTGAGGAACCTGGGTCTGGACTGGGAAGGGCTGCCTCTGCTGTGGGAAGTCCTGGTAGTGGTAGGCTTGGTAGGCGAGGGGCTGTTGAAATCCGTGGAAGGGCTGTGACATTGCCTGGGGTGGAGGAGCAGACCTGGAGTGGGTAGGAGCAGGTTCAGATGGGCCTGGAGGGTGGTGCAGAAGAGCTGTGATCCTCTCATTCATCACCTGGTACTGGGCCTCGGGCATGTCCATGAGGGTCTGGCTCACGTACGTGATGAAGGGCTTGCGGTTCGAGGATGGTATGTCGAAGTGGACCAGCTGGGAGAGGAGATCTGTGCTGGCTTTGATTGTGTCCCTGATCTCCAAGAGGACAGTGTGGCTCTGTTACTCCAGTCTGCCTCTCTGCCTGCTTTCTGTGGAGGTGGAGCTGGGGGTGGGGGTGGGTTGGTCTCTGGTGGCTGCTTCTTCTTGCTCCATCTGAGACAGGGGATCCTCCACATCCTCCGGGGAGTGCAGCTGTCAGGGGGTCCCTGTCATGGGGCCCTCCAAAGACACCTGCCTGGACAAGGTAGCTGTCTCCTGGCTGGAAGAGGAGTGGATCTCTATGGGCTGTTTGAGGGAGAGGGTTGACAGAGGGGCTGCTCCTCGGTGGCGGATCTCACCCTCCAGGAAGCTGCACCTGGCCCTGACATAAGTCTCCTGGTCAGTGAGCTTGACAGTGGCCTGCCCGGATTTCTTCAGGTGCAGCTTGCCATACCAGGTGTGCATGTGCTTCCACCATCCAAGGAGTACATCTGAAGTGTAGCCCAGGATCTCCACCTTCTCTCTCCACGCTGCCTGCTTCCTCTTGGTGTCGCGATAGAGCCTATGGCCCTTCCTCCACAGGTACTCGTTCTCCCTCAGCCATTCCAGCACCTCCTCCTCATGGTCTTTGGAAATGGAGTACTGTTTCCTCTCCCCCTTCTCCTTGCCTTGCCTCTTCCTCCCTCTGACAGGGGCTTCAGGGCCTTCAGCAGCAGGGCTTTGAGGGCCTTGGGGCTGGTCCATCACAGCAGCAGCACCAGCAGCAGGAGAAGCACCAGCAGCAGCAGGAGAAGCACCAGCAGCACCAGCAGGAGAAGCACCAGCAGCACCAGCAGGAGAAGCAGCAGCAGCAGCAACACCAGCAGCACCACCACCAGCAGCAGCAGAAGCACCAGCACCAGCAACCACAGCAGCAGCACCAGCAGCTTCAGAGTCAGCGCCAGGGGGTGGGATGGTGGTTCTGTCCTTCTTGCCAGGGCTGGCAGGAGTAGGCACAGGTTTCCTCTTCTTCCTCATGGTGTTCTCTCAAGATGTCTCTGGCAGCAGGTCTTTCCTCTGATGCTTGCGAGCTGCATCCTTTTATATCCGCGGAGCTTATGCAATTCATACTCCCTGCATGTGCAGTGAACGCTTTGCATCCGCTACGCATCCGCTTTGCATCCGCTACGCATCCACTATGCATCCTTTAGGCGTCTGTGATGCATCTGCATCATCCGCTACGCATCCGCTCCTTCCGCGATGAGTCCGCTTCACTGTTCTCCCACGGAAGCCCTGCGGATGTATCATCCACTTCCATCCGCTTCCATCCACTAGGCTTCCTACGAACGTCTGCTTTACATCCCCGCTACATCCTCCCCACATCTGTTCCTTTCCTTTGTGTTCCGTTCTGTTTATGCAAATTTGGGGCACTTTTGAGAGCGGATAACAATGGATGGAGCCACCCCTGAAATTTTGCTCATCCACTGTATCCTTTTTGCATACGTTTTGCATCCGTCAGCCAGTGTGACCTAGCCTTTATATTGTTTTGACTATAGGCTGCTTAGAAGAAAAAGAAGTAGAGTCTGAGCTCTGAAAACAGGTGCTGTTCTCACAGATTTTGTAAACAGCCAGAAAGTTAAATGAGAGAAAAGATTATTGTGACCTTGGACAATGTATTATGAATTATGTCTTTGATTTTGGCTTTTTGGCTTGCTGGGTGTTATACTGAGGCATAGATTTTTCTCGGACTTAACACTTAAACTACAGCTGGGAATTTTTTTTTCTTTTTTTGCAACTTGTTGAAACTCTGATAGTGCATCATTTTCTTTTTCTTGGTGGCTAGTGGTCATTCTTGACATAATTTTTTTAGTGTGTTTTTTTTTTCAAATGACCAACTTGGCTTTCCCCTTCCTTGGAATATTGGAATATTAATTTTTTTCTTTTTCCCTTTCCTTTTTAATACTATTTGTGGATTACTTTTTATTCTATTATTGTTTTTTCTCCTTCTTCTTGTACTACTTTTACATTTTGGTCTCTCTGGCTTCCTGGATGTAATGGTCTATTTGCTCTAGTTTTACCATTGGAATACAATTCTTTCTCTTTTTTGGTTTTTTTCTTTTTCTCTTTTAATATCACTTGTGGATTACTTTTACATTTTTAAATACTGTGTTTGTACATTTTTTCTCTTTTGTCTTGCTCTCTATATTTTTACACTTCGGTCTCTCTGGTTTTAGAGGAAATTTTTTTTCCTTTCTTCTTCATAATTTTTCTTTATTTTTATTTTTGCTTCCAACCCTTTTTCTTCTTTTTATAACTGGATTAAGGTAAAGAAGAACCTGAAGAAAATTGCTTTTGGTACTGCAAGTAGATACCTGCTGACTAGGATTGCAACCAATTAGAGATGAGGAAGATAGCTGCTACAGGCTCATTGATTCCTACCTCCTCCTCTCTGAGATCAGCCAGTCAGTGGTCAATTCACACCATGTTATAGCAGGAGAAAGAGAAAGAGAGAGAGAGGGAGGAGGAGAAGGAAAAGGAAGTTAAATTACAAATGCCACCCAAGCAATACAAGAACAAAGAAAATGCTTGGAAGATAGAATGGAAAGAATAGAAGAGAGAATGGGGAAAACAGATGAGAAAATAGAGAACATACAACAAATGATGATGAAGAATGAAGAAAAATTTCAAGAAATAGAAAAAAAATGAGACCAGACAGAGAAAAAAATTGGAGAAATTGATAACAGGCTGATAGCGATTGAACAAGACAAGGGAAAGGGAATGATTGCCTGGGAGATGGACAGGGCAGATTTTTACTGAGATTTCAAAACACTGAGGAAGAAAAAGGAGAAAATCTCACAGAAATAATGATAGAAGTACTAGTAGCAGCCTTGGAGATATCCAAATAAAAAATGATGGATGGATTAGATGAAATGTTCCAAGTGTGTACAAGATGTGAAATAAACTACCATGAGAAGTCTATGTAAGATTTATAAAGAAAACAATCAAAACAGAAATACTACAGAGAGCAAGGGATGACTCATTGAAATATAAAGGAGAGGAGATCACAGTCCTAAAACAAGTACCAAGAAAAGTGAGAGATTTGAGAAGAAAATACCAATTCTTGATGGAATTTTTAATTAAGTAGGGAATGAATTATAGATGACTGATTCCAGAAGGCTTAATATTTACCTGGCAAGAGTAAAGACACAGACTGGACTCAATAGAGAGAGCAGAATTATTTTATGATGAATATTTCAGAGGAAAAGAAGAAGAAAAAACATGTGATGAGGAAATAGTTGAACCTCGAGAGGAGCTGGTTGAAGTAAGAGATTAAGAAAAAAGAGATGAAAAGATGTGAGAAGAAAGAGCAATAGATGAAAAGGTAGAACTAAAGGAAGCAAGAGAGCAAAGGACAACAAGAGCAATAAACCTTACTTATAAAGTATAAAAAATAGAAGAAAAGAAATTGATTACAATAAATATAAATGGACTGAATTCAGCCATCAAAAGGAAAAACCATTCACAAACTAGAAAAATTAAAATTAGATATAATCTACTTGTAAGAAGTTTATCTTAAAAAATAACAAGTCCAAGTACTAAACTATCCTAGAATTGGGAATTTATACACTTTACTGGTGCAACAAAATAAAAAAAGAAGTAGCTCTATATATTAAAAACGCAATTAAAGCTAAATTAATCTTTACAGATGAAGAAGGAAGAATATTGATGGTGGAAATAATTGACAATAGCCTAAAGATACTGTTAGTAGCTATTTATGTACCAAATGAAAAGCAAGAATAATTTTATTAAAAAATGTACAAGAAAATAATAGAATTGGAATATGATAATATATCCATTTTGGGAGATTTTAATGCAATAGTGGATACAAAGTTGGACTATAAAACACAGAAATTTAATAAACAAAATAGAAAGACACTTGAAATCCTTCTTCAAGATGGTAGACAAATTAAGCATTCAAGATGTTTGGAGAGAAATGAACTCTAAGAACAGACAATATATATTTTACTCTAATAGACATTTATCATGGTCAAGAATCGATATGATTTTGATGTCAACAGAACTAATCTCCAACATACAAGAAGTAATTATAGAAACAAGTTCTTGGGCAGACCATAACCCAGTATGGGTCAAATGGCAGGGTCAAAAGAAAAGATCAAGATGGACTTTAAACAATTCAATCTTGAAGGAAAAAGAATTTATACAAAATATGGAAAAAGAACTGGCTTTTTTCTTTAAAGAAAACATCATCACAAAAAACTTCATCACAAAAAACTTCATCACAAAAAACTTCATCACAAAATGTATGGGATACCATGAAGCACTATACCAGAGGTCTGATTATAAACTATACAGGAAGAAGAAATATCAAAAAAAGACAAATACAACAAACATTAGAAGATTACAAAAAATTGGAGAAAGAACTACAAAGATATCCATAAAAGAAGGAGATTAAAGGTCAAATGGAAATAGTTAAAACACAAAATGAGGTTGATGGAAAAAGAACTGAAACAAAGAATCAGGAGAGCTAAACAGAATTTCTTGGAAAATGCAAACAAACCAAGTAGATGGTTAACATATAAATTGAAAAAGGAGAGGGAAATGAAAAGAATAATACAGTTAATAGATGAGCATGGAATGGTTGCTAAACTAAGATTTTAATTAAGAACACAACAGAAAAATAAAGGAAAGAATTGATGGACAGATTAAATATTCAGATCACAAACAAAGTGAAATACCTAGGAATACAACTGACAGCAAGATGTGGAATATTAAAAGAAGACAAGTATTACAAATGTAAACAACAGATTGCGACAGACTTAGAAAAATGGAAAAACCAACAACTATGTCTAACAGGGAGAATATCCACAATCAAAATGAATATACTACTAAGGATATTATATTTGTTCCAGATGATTCCAATTAAACTAGGGAAAGAATACTTTCAGGACTTAAATAAAATAATGTTGAAACATATTTGACAGGGAAAGAAGACAAGAATTAAACTTAAGTTGTTACAGGATGCTAGAACAAGGGGAGGTTTTGGATTACCCAATTGGGAACTATATTACCAGGTTGTAACACTAATGTGGGTGAAAAAATGGATTGTTCTGAGAAATGCTAGACCTCTTAAAACACTGGAAGGCCATGACTTACAATTGGGGTGGTATGCATTTTTATGGTATAAGGAAAGTAAAGTGCACGGGTATTTTAGGAAACATTATATTCGAGACACCTTGTTATCAACTTGGGAGAAAATAAGGAAACAACACTATTTGAAAATACCAGTCTGGTTATCAACAATAGAGGCATTTGTGTATCCAATAATTTTTAAAATGAAACACATTGGTGGATATAGTGAAATTTTAAATGAAAAGGGTGAACTGAGAACAAGGGATAAATATGAATTATTTATATTTTTTATTTGTATAATTTTTTATTTTTATTATTTAAAGAATTAGATGAACAAGGGATAAATATGAACTGGTATTCATATGTGCAAATACATTCTAGATACAATACAGATAGTAAGATAGAAGGGTTTTATAAAGAATTTACTGAATTAGATACAATCTTAACAGATACTGATGAGAGAATGATTAAAAAATTATATGGCTATTTATTGGGAGTGAAATTAAAAGAACAAGTTAAAGAAAGGATGATTGCATGGGGGGGGGAATTTTGGATATGAGATAGATCTAGAAAAATGGCAGAAATTATGGACTAGAAATTATAAATTAACAATGTCAACAGCATGTAAAAAGAACTTGAATAAGATGTTTTACAGGTGGCACCTACCCCCAGCAAAACTAGCAAAGATGTTCAAGGATAAATTGGTAAAGTGCTGGAAATGTCATCAGATACCTGGATCATATTACTATATGTGGTGGACATGTATGGAAGCTAAAAGATATTGGACTAAATTACACATGCGGTTGGAAAAATGACAAAACAGCATATAGCTCTAAAACCAGAGACATTTTTATTGGGAATCTTACCTGAAGGCCAGGGGTGGGATTCAAATTTCTTAACAACCGGTTCTGTGGGCGTGGCCTAATTTGTGTGTGTGGCATGGTGGTCATGTGACTGGGGTGGGAATGGCTTGCTGATTGAGTGTGGCTATGTGGACATGTGACTGAGGTGGGTGTGGCTACATGGTCATGTGATTGGGGTGGACGTGGCCATGTGGCTGGCAACCCAAAGTTAAGTGGTCCTCATTTAATGACCAGGTGCTCGCTTATTGGCCAATTGCTTAGCAAGTGCTTTTTGCCAGTTTCCAAGGCCTGGGGAGGCCCAGGCAAGGCCAAGGCAGGAGGCCATGTGGCTGGCAACCCAAATTTAAGTGATCCTCACTTAATGACTAGGTGCTCGCTTAGTGACCAATTACTTAGCATATGATATAAGGATTAATGCAAATTGGAAAGACTGCAGAGATTGTGCATGAGTGATTTGCACCAAGCAACACACTATGTAACTGAAGATGGTTACGTTTTATGCTTTTGTTTATGTTTAAAAAAAATAAAATACTTTTATTTAAAAAATTTCATTTATGTATGCATACCACTATTTGTTACACTGATGTTGCTATATATTGATTTAAGCAGAAACAGATAATGTATAACCTCAATGTAACAAGAAGTTGCCTGTCTCTCTTTTGGTAAGTTGCTTTTTTTTAATTTATGTATTTATTTATTTTTTTACTATCTGTTTTTGTTTTTATTAATCATAAAAACAAAACAGATACTAAAGAAATAAATAAACACATACATAAAAATTATTTTATTATTCATCTTGATGTTTCTTTAAGCAAAAGAGAAAGAAACATCAAGATGAATAGTAAAATAATTTTTATGTATGTGTTTATTTATTTCTTTAGTATCTGTTTTGTTTTTATGATTAATAAAAACAAAAACAGACAGTAAAAAAATAAATACAAACATAAATATAAAAAAGCAACTTACCAAAAAGGAGACAGGCAAGTTGGCTAGCCAACTACGCTGGGGTCCTCCTCGGTCTTCTAGCTTGCTGTGGTGAGGATGGTCGGCCCAGGACTCGGCTCTTGACTGGGCTGGTGGCGGAGAAGACAGGAGAAGGTTGGGGACTGGCCCAGCAGGACTTGCTACTTTGCCTCCTCACTCCCAATCAGTGGTGGGAAAGCTAGGCAGCAACCCTTGGGCTGCAGCGGGCAAAGGAAAGTGGCAGGCCAACAGCCTAGCCAAGATGGTGGCTGCCATGGGGGCGAGGCAGTAGCGCCTGGCCCAGGAGTCAGCTCTCATCCTGGCTGGGGGTGGTGGTGGTGGCAGGAGGAGGTAGGAGACTGGGCCAGCAGCAGGAGTTGCTGCTTTGCCTCCTCACAACCAATCGATGGTGGGAAGGCAAAGCAGCAACAATGGAGGGCCACGGATGAGGGAAGATGGGGGCAGGCGAGGTAGGGAGCATCAGCAAAGATGGTTGTCCTGGACTGGTGGCAATCAGGTTGGAGGTCGTACTTACCGATCTGTGTCTTTGGAGGCCGGCGCAGGGTAGGCAGTCTGGAGAGGTGAGGACGGCTAGCGGTGGCAGTGGGAGGCAGGCAGGGCAAAGCAGGCCAGCCAGGTGAGACTAGTTAGCAATGGTGGCAACCGGGACTTGCGGCTTACCCTCACTCAGCAAGGTAGCAGAAGGCAGGCAGGGATGGCTGGCTGGCTGGCTGGCTCAGCTGCTGCTGCTGCTGTTTCTGGTGTGAGCGATGGTGCCACACAAGTAAATTTTTGTAATTAGCGCACATGCGCTATAAGTGGAGCAGGGTGGGGAAGAATGAGGAAGAGATTTTCACGCATGCGCAGTAAAAAAAAGCCCGGCTTTAAAAAAAAAAATTTTTTTTTTACTTTGGAGTGGTGGATAGGGGCAGGGGCCAGGGCATCAAAGAGAGGGGTGGGCGGGGGAGAATGAGGAAGGGATTTTTGCACATGCGCAGTAATAAAAACTGATTTTTGGCCTATAGGAGCAGCAGAGAGGGGCAGGGCCAAGCAGGGGTTGGTTTTACCGGTTCGTAGAACTACTGGTGATGTTAACAATCGGTTCTATAGAACTGGTGCAAACTGGTAGAAACCCACCCCTGCTGAAGGCTATGATAAAGAATTGACATATCTGATTATTAATATTTTAACTGCAGCTAGAATTGTATTTGCTCAAAATTGGAAAAATGAGAAAATTCTGAAGGAGGAGGATGTGATTAAGAAAATAATGGAATGTACACAAATGAGTAGATTAACATTAGCAATTAGAGAACAAGAAGAAAAAGAATACTACAAGATATGGGATTTGTTTTATTAATGGTTAGATAGAAAAGTAGGAAATTTAAGTATAATATAGTAATAATGATGTTTTGAAACTGATTGCTTTTAAATGAGTCATAATATGAATAAAAATTATTAAGAATTGAGGTTTGCTCTAAAGGATAATATGGATCTGAAGTTAATAGTCTAATGATGGTGTAATAATAATACAGTATGACATGGGAAGTTAATGAATGCAATATGAATGTAAACCTAAGAGGAAAAGGCCATAAACATTGTGCACAAGACATATGTACCAACTGACACTGTATAATTGAAAGAAGGTTTTATTTGTTATATTTGTTGTAAAAAATAAAAAACTTTTTATACAAAAAAAATTTGTTGATGCCAGTGCACTGTTAAAAATATGAATGAGATTTGTATTTGTAGAAAAACACAATTAAAAATCTATTTTTTAAAAAAAGAATATAAATTCATGCTTTAATCCCGGTAAGTTAATATTTACTTTTGTAAGATATCCAGGAAGGAATTTGGCACATTCCTATGAATTTAATACACTTTCTACATTGAGCTATGTTCCCAAAAATTCAGATGCTTTATCCATACTGTTGAACAAGCTGGGTATAAGAGTATAATATAACAGAAGTGATTTCCTCATTAAAATAGTAGGGTATTTTAGTGAGGTTGTTTCTAGACAAGACTTTGGTTATCAATGATATATAGTAAATACTAGGAAGTAAATACTGGCAGTTGCCCGTCCATGGCTTTTCCTGGCTGTTTACTATTTACCCTGTCCTTCAACAACCTACTTCACATGGGAAGAGCTGCTACATCTGATATACAAAAACATGAATGATTACTTGATGGCAACAGGTTAATATTTTCTGCATCTCTTTGCTGAAACAGTATGTCTTCTGGCTGCCCTTACAGAGTATAGGGTCCAACTGGAGCAAATATAGAGAAAGAAAAGACCAAGTTAGGGAAGAAGTACTGTCATCACATCTGCCATCTCATCTCTTGCTGTTTTTCAGTGTCACCTCAGCAGCAGTAGGCACCAGAAATTGAGGTCTTGGAAACTCTGATGTCTTCAATGGGAATCACTGCTCTTCTCCTTTAATGATTATGAATGAGTAAGAAGAGAAGGAGCTGACACCAAACTCCAAAGATTTCTACTTACCATTTTACAGATTATGATCCATGAAGCTATACAGATAGTCCTTGTCTAGTTATCCTAATTGGGACTGGCAATCTAATAATTAAATCAAGCAATTGCTAACAACAACTTACTTGTGATCTCACTTCAGTTCTCTTTTGCTTTACAGATTTGTAAAGATCATAATACAGGGATTAGTTATGAAGTTATTTTTTAATCTTCATAACTGTGAATGTTTCTTCTTCTTCTTCCATGTCAAGAACAAACTTTAGACTGCTAGAATGAAGTCATCTTCTTGGCTTTGTCATTGGTCAAAAATAGGTCATTGTTGGTGCATGTTTTTTGGGCTGGACACTGCATCTCTCCACATTCACATAGCATGTTATTACCCACTTAAAAGCTTCCCCTTGAGCATATTGGTTTTATACTTGGGCTCTCCAACCTTCAACTGATTTAGGCTCCTGGAGGTTCGATTCTTCTGCAATATCCTCCTTTAATATTATTCCTTGCTTGATGGTTTCCTTCCTCCTTCTTTTAATTTGATTTTGTTCTTACATACTCTCAAGAATGTTTGTTCTTACCATAAAGCTTTTCCTAGATCTAAGAGTTGGCAGGCTTGGGGTATATGTCCATGGAGAGTATGTGCTCTTGGTGCCTGCTGCTACCTTGCTCCTGACCTTAGGTGAGGCAATGCCAGTGAGAGGATATATTTTCTTATAGGTTTGAGACATCCTGTTACTAAGTGTGCTGCTTCATTGATAGTGATGTCAATTTGCTCTAGGTCAAAGCTGATGTGCACAATGTAGATGGTTAAGCTTCCCATATATACTTTGTCAATTTCCTGATGATATTGTTCCTCTAGCTTTAATATTCAGGCAATGTTATTTTAAAAAGAGTGTCCTGTTAAGTATTACATCAAGATACTGTTGTTGTTGTACAGTGTTGACACATAGCATACAATTCTTCCCTTGCATCTCATTTTTGGAGGTGGAAAGCACACACTTGGGTCTTGTATGAGTTGGGCTTTAAATGGTTGATAGTATAATATTGTTGTAATTCTTCAAGTGCTACTATAAGTTTCCCATCAAAAGTTGATCCTTGTGCCACCACTGTGGTTTTGTCTACATAAATGAATAGACATGTGTTTCCAGGGACTGATTGATCATTCTTATATGATATACAATGTCAGACACAATATACTTCTTTGTGGCAGCCCATTCTTCTGCATTCACCCTCTACTGTGCTTACATTCAGTGTCTCATAGAAGCTCTGGTTCTGGAGGAAGCTGCCAATGACCCGAGTAAGTTTATTATCTCCAGTGATATTATTTAAGTTGCTTGGCAATATCCTTTGATTAAGTGTCATATGCTGCAGTTAAGTCAATAAAAGCCACTCCTATAATTAACTTTCTACTTACGCAGATGTCCAAGTCCACATTTCAACATAGGAAATACAGGAGGGAAGTGGGACTGCCTTCAAAAACTACCCAGAAATTTTAGTTGGTGCAAAATTTTATAGGGTGGATGCCAGTATTACAGCTAGTTTGTAGGACCTATATCAGACGTGTCAAACACATCGCAAGATCTGGCCACAATGTGGTCCACCCTGGAAACAGTGAAGGACCAACCTGTGGCACCTCAGCCCAGCCCAGACTGATTGGGTGCTGATCTACAACCTGGTGGCAGCTATGTGGGCCCAAGATCAGCCTTAGATCCATGGGGCTGCCCTGGACCCAGTAAGGGGCCTCCCTTGCCCCACCCCCTGGATGGCAGTGAGCATGCAGAGCTTGGATCCCTGGGGACTATCTTTCTCTTCAGGCTGACTGCATTCTGAGTGCTTCCCTTTCATCTAGATGCCAATGCTCACCGCACACCTGTGCACAAGAAGGGCAGCCCCTTGCTGGCTCCTGGGCGGCCTTATAGGTCAGATCTAAGGCTGACCATGGTCTGCCTTATAAGGCCACAGCAAGTTGTAGATCAGCACCACTCCTGCACTAGCAGCTCCATGCCCTGCCCCCAGTATTGCCCCTGTCCCTAGGTGGAAATTGAATGGGAGTAGGCCAATCGGGTGGCTGGCACAAGCCATGGTGCTACTATCAATCAGTGTGTGATGGGCAATAGGCAATTGCAGGGGCTTTGGGGGGGGGAATGCAGGAGGCAAATGGCAGTGGCATGGGCTTGTGGCGGTAGTGGTGTGTGGAAGCAGAACTGCCCTTTTGGCATCAGGCATAAAGTCACTTCAAGCAGAGAGGCAACGGAGGGAAAAGAGAAGCTGCTGCCCTCGTGTTTGTTTGTTTTTTAAGCTGTCAGAGGCTCCTGGCAGAGCCGGCAACAGGTAGGCAGTGGTAAATACCTGTAGAGGCTTCCCATGTTAAGGGGAGGGGAGAACAAACTTGGTGGAGAAATCAAAATAATTTCTTCACATTGTAGGGGTCCAACAGGGGACTAGGGACCAGGCAGGTGCTAGATAGAAGGCGGACTGAAACCAGACTGGCATGAATGGAGAGGAAAAGAGGTCTGGGGTCTGGGAGAGCTGAGCTGAGAGCCATACAGAGGCCTCTTAGGCCAGAGTCCAGGCAATGGGAGGCAGAGGGGTCAAAATGGGAACCCTCTGCCCACTTGTGTGTGTGTGTGTGTGTGTGTGTGCAGCCCCCCCCCCCCCATGCAGCCCTGTGTTGTGACATTTGTGAGGAAAAGAATGGGAGAAATAAGAGAAGGCTCTTCTGGTGGACAAAGTTTTGGTGCTCACCCCTGGTCTTTCCTTCCTCCGCTGGAGACAATGGATTTCCCTCAGCCCCACCCAACCACCAAAGGAGCTCCCAAAGTGAGCAACATCGAGCTGGCCACATCTACTCCTGCCATGCCCATCCAATCAGCTGAAACCACCTGGGCTTGCCCACCTTGGTCATGATGACCCTCCCCCCTGAGGTCAGCCACAACCCTGATGCAGCCCTCAATAAAATCAAGTTTGACACCCTGTCCTATATTAACTTATCAGTGCAAGTAAAAATGCTGTCTTTAATCTACAGGGCCCTTAATTAATGGGCCTTGAGTTAACTACTTGATGCAGTAGGGCTACTATCTGCCCACTGAAGTTGCCCTCAACATCATGCTAGGAGTAAAAGCTGATTATCCCCTGATTTTGGGAGATCTGAGAGAACTAAGCGTGGAAGTTCTGTTTCTCCACAATGGATCCATCTGCCAGGAATCACTTGTAGTTGGATGCTTGATTGGCTCTAATATTATCTGCCTGCTGGAAGAAGCTGAAAATAGACTTTTTCTGGAGACCCTTTGATTCCAGTTATAGTTGAAGTATTCCTAAACACTGTATTTAAAAAAAAATCATTATACTATCTGTAATTTGTTCTGTAGTCTGGCAGGATATATTTTTGATAAATAAAGCAATAATTTATTAGAGCAGAGGATGCATCAGAAATACAAGAAAATACATATTCCACTCACACAGAGAAAACCCCATCCTAGCAAGGGGTAGCAGTGAGCACAGGCAAGAAAAAAATTATATTCAGAACATGTCCAAATTGCTACCTAGATTGAACACCTGACCAACATCAGAGCCCCTGCTAGGGAGTGGAAGGTAAGCTGGAGTGAAACCTCTTAAGCAAGCCAGTTTCACTTTCATCTTAAAGCTGAAAAATTGCTTTGACTGGCTTTCTGCTTTATTTAGTGTATATTGCCAAAAAAGCACAAAGAGGATAAGAAAAATTGGAATGCTCAGGATTTAGCTGGCCAAAGTGAAGCATCAAAAGGCACCATCTGACTATATAAATTGCAATTTCATTATAAAAAGCCAGCATAAAAAGAAGAGTATTCAAGAATATTTCTTCCCAAGCATGGCTATAAAATCCACAATCATAAAATAAGAGAACAATGATTCTTTATGATATCTAGGATCTGCTTCCTGAGACAGCCACCTTATTTTGACTAAGAGGATGGCCATCCAAATGGCTTCCTTTCTTCCATGACAGCAATTATATTAATTAGTTAGAAACCAGAAAAATTAGATTACCTTTGATAATATGTGAATCAAACTGAAGTTGACACAAACATATTTAATTTCATATCTACAGAATATTTTTTTAAAAATCGTTTCAACTGAAAATATGGATTTAGATTGCATTTTATTTTGATATTTTGGATTTTTACCAGAGTTATTACCGAGTTAAATAAAACTTGAGATGGACAGCTTTTTCAGGGTCTTTCTGTTCAACTGGACCTCCAGTATCTATTGCGCAAGATACTCAAGGGTATCCATCTGCACCATGCCAGGAATATGATCTTCAGTTTTGCCCCATGAAGCTATGTGTAGCCCAAAGTTCATTAGTTTATGAGGCCTAAGTTATCAGACATATCCTGTATCAATGTCAGTAGATAAAAAATAGCAGACCTGAACACACCTTTCATTAATCCAAGTGCTTGTCTTATCCTTAATATTCTTTCTCAATGTATCCTTCATCCCAAATAAAACATTTGATAAACAAAAAGGTTGCCTAAAGTAGAAATTGGGTATCTGTTCAGCTGAACTCCTTTACACTATTCTATATATGGAAAGACCCTAATTATATCAGGCTTTACTTCACCAGAAGAATCAAGTGGAAAACAGGCAATGATGAAACTCTTTTTTTGCTTAGCAAAAACATTTCTATTAAAAGAAATTATTTTAAAAGTGGTAATATTGATTTCCTTTTATAAAAATTAGTGTTATAACAGTCATATATAATATGCCTGTCCCCTCATGCAATCTTTAGAACATAGTGGTACTTGTTAATTGGTACTAGGAACGCAATGAGTACCAAAAGCAATGAGCATCAAACAAATTTTTCCCATAAGGAATAATGTAATGAGTCACAAGGCAGCCAATATTAACAAGTTTTAACTTATGCATTATATACCAAACAAACAATGAGTACTGGAACAAAATGCATTGAATACCAAATTTGATGAGTTTCAAAGCAATTTGAATACCAGCAGTTGAGTATATTAGATTTTTAACTAATTTTGATTATATTTGATACAATAGCAATAACACTTAGACTTATATACTGCCTCACAATGCTTTACAGCCCTCTCTAAGCAGTTTACAAAGTCATATTATCCCCAACAATCTGGATCCTCATTTTATCAACCTCAGAAGGATGAAAGGCTGAATCAACCTTGAGCTGGTGAAAATAGAACCGCTGGCAGTCAGCAAAATTAACCTGAAATCCTGCATTTTAACCACTGAGCCACCACAGTTCTCTACATCATATAAATTTGTTTGTTTAATTATTTGTTGCAATGATATACACAATAATTCCATACATTTATCAAATTTATATGTGATTTTCTATTTGGAAATTATTCATTTTTTTCTTGTATTTCAAGACTCCTTTATAACTCCATATAAAGTTTGGTTATATGCAGTAAGGTCTTATTAAGTTACCAAGACATAACCTGGTAGTTTTTAAATCACTTACTAGCATACAGAACCAGAATATTACTACATGTATTTATATATTCCATTGTCATACATTTCACTTTGGAAGGTGCATCATTTAAAGAGTTTTTTTTTTCTTCTCCCAGAACCATCCACCATATCTCTGAAAGGTATTTACAGCCTGAACTCTACTCACCTGTTTCTGCACAAAGGAAGAGAAAAAAGAGGAGAAATAACACCTTACTCATCAGTTAGTCTGAAAGTTTGTAGGACAATCCAAATTAGAGGTACTCAAGTGGAACCCAACCACTGTTGAAGACTGCAATCTGTTTTCTGAAGTAAACAGGTTAGAACTGAGGACCTTGAACCTCTGAAAAATGACAGGAGCAGGCTGATCATTTCATAGCTGATTCATAACATTCCTTCCTTCTGTTAGAAAGACTATGAATCCACAAAAGGCAATAAAGCTTGCCTGGAATTTTGCCAACAATATAGACAAGAAGAAAAGAGTTGCAGACTGATCTCCTTTGATCTCGTTTGATAGTTGTTCTCTTTGGGTCACAAATCAATATAATGCAAGAAAAAAAACATAAGTATGTACCTACATACACATACGCACACACACACACATACACACACACACTACCTTTCATATCCTGATAAAACAAATCTACATCAGCTATAGTTTTCGTTTTAACTACGGGTTGATTTTGTTACAATCTTGAGCATGATGATTGTTTCCCTCTAATTTTTTCCATATGGAATGTGAAGATGGCAAGTTGACCTCATAAGATTTCTATAAAGTTTAAAGCAATGAAAAATCTAAATCTAAAAAAAGAAAACAATGCTTTATATCTATATTTGAAAGGCATCTATTAAACCATGTATTCTTTCCAGTTTTATCTGTGATTATTCAGTTTACTTTTCAACAATATGGATTGTGTTCATTTTCTAGGTGGACCAGTCCTTACTAGCAATGCAATCTAAAATACTCCTGCTTGAGGATCCCAATGAGTCCTGTAGGAATCCATCTCATAGAGATATATGTAATTATATAAGTAATAATCTGATTGTTCTTCCTTAATTACTATTTTTGGAGTTCAGTTACAAGGTAGGGAAACTCTTCACAGTGCATTTAGACTTGGTATGACTCCTCCTGGACAAAAGACTGTCTGAGTAGCTTAAGAACCTTAAGCTTGACCAGAAAAGTGTCCTTGGTGGTATCCTAAATGCACTAGAGAAAATCAATGTCATACAACTAATAGCATGGCAAATAAAAATGCACTTTGTTGTATTATCTATAAATATATCACTCCAATGGAAAAAAAGCCCTAAATTTAAAACAGTTCACCCATAAAGAGCAGATAGCAAAAGACTATAAAACCCAAATAAATAATCTGTTCAATGTGTGGCTTTCAATTTAAAAACAGATGATTTATTTGGACCTCTGGGTGCCCTGTTAATGGTCAAATAACCAGGAATGGGATTCTACCAGTTCGCACCTATTCACTAGAACCAGTTGTTAACATTCCAAGCAATTCTGAGAACTGGTTGTTAGAAGGAATTACTAGCCTAATCCTGTAAGGAAGGCAGGAAGGAAACATTCTGGTGTTGCTTACAGAAACTGCCTCTCCATTAACCCTTATTACATTCTTGGCAGGACAAGACTTCCTGTCTCAGGAACTTCTCTGGAGTTTTTTTTTTCCCCCTCCTTTGCTGGTACTTTGCTTGTGTGGAGTGACCATTCAAAATTATAATGGCACTGAAAAAAGTGACTTATGACCATTTTTCACACTTACAACTGTTGCAGGATCCTCACAGTCATCAGAGGCCAGGCGAGGAGATATGTGCCTCAGTGTGAGTGATACTGAGTTGGCCACTCCCAGCCAATAACATGACCATCACGCCCACCAACTAAGCCATACTTGTTAAAAAATTTGAATCCCACCCCTGCAAATAATTGTTTCTGAAAGGCAGAAACATATGACAGTAACTCCATTTATCCACCATGTGCCAGAGGTAGTATCCAGCAGGTTCTGCCCAGTTCTGGAGAACTGGTAGCGGAAATTTTGAGTAGTTAGGAGAACTAGCAAATACCACCTCTGATTGGAGATTTTACAGTATCCTTCCCCTACCACGCCCACCAAGCCACACCCAAAGAACCAGTAGTAAAACAATTTGAATCCCACCACCACGACGTGCACTTTTAAAGTAAGCTCAGTGTATGTTTTCTGGCTATATTTCCTGAAAACATTTTTCCATTTATGTCACCTCCCGTCCATTTAGAGATAGCATGTTTCAGTTTGATGTAGGTTAACCCTTGCAAATAGAGACTCAGCAGAAACTTTTCAACCATTATTTTGTTTCTCTGAGATGCTTATTTTTCACTCTGCTTTTTTTTTAGTCCAGCATTGCACTGTTTCACTTTCACTTTGTTCTCAGTCACAAGAAATAAAGGTTTCACCCTTAGCTCCAAATAGCTCAAATAGAGAATGGGCACACCCTCCTCAATGTATCTTTACTGAACAATGCTTTTGATTAATATTCTTCTTCTTATATTCTGAGGTAACCAGGAGATAAAACGAGATCATTCTGGCATCAATTGACTCCAATGCTATAGCTGAGGATGCTTTGATTACAAAGCCAGATCTTTTTGCAAAGTGAGGGAGTGGACATCCCTCTCACCCATACACTTTGCCCCCCCGCACACACCATGAGCAACCTGGCCAAGGAGATTAAGCACAGCAGCAAGGTAAGCACAGCCAGGCACCCCCTCAGGGAAGCAGGGCTTGGCTGGGCTGAGGGGTCCCAGTGCCCTGGGAGCTTGAGGGCCAGGATGGGCGCTTGCCCTCTGCTGCCCAGATCTCCCACTATGAAATGCTGGGGGTATTTACTATGAAATACTGGGAAACAAGCACAAGAAGACACAACTAGAGAATCATTGCAGATTTATGAAATCCCAGGACTGGAAGGGACACTGGAGGTCTTCTAATCCAAACCCTATCCGGTAAAATAATTCTCATGGTATTCTAGACAAATGATTGTCCAATCTTTCCTTGAAAACGATGGACTACCTCCGATTTTTGGAGGCAGACTGTTCCACTGCTTAATGTAGTGTCTCCCAGTCTTGGCAATGTTAAGATGAATGGACTTGAACTCCTGAAATTCCCCAGACTGGAATTTCTGCTTTTTTGATGCACTTTCTAGTCAGTATGGATGAGGTGACAAAGGAGAGGTTGTCACCATATGCATGCCACTGCGGGGTTCCATACTTTATTCCCTCCTATTTAACACATACATGAAATTCCGAGGAGAGGTCATTCATCAATTTGGGACTGATATCATCAGTATGCAGACGATATTCAACTGTGTATCTTGACCCTATGTCAGCCGAGTGAGGCCATCAACTTTCTGCCTCAATGTCTGAAAGCTATGCAGATCTGGATGGGGAGTGTTGGATATGATCCAGTGTGCCCATGTACCATTGAACATAGTGGTGTTCAATCAGTTACACTGGTTACCTGTGAGCTTCCAGTCAAAATTAAAGGTGCTGGTAATCTCATATAAAATCCTTGTCTGTCAACCATAGTTTCTATATGTCTAATAAGATTGAGCATAAGTTGTGTGCTTCACATCAATTAGTGCCTTCTCTGTGTGGCACCTAACTTTAGTATGATTCCTCCCTCTATGAAAGGTCCATCTGGCTTCAATTCTGATGTTCTTATTTTTTTATTTTTTTATTTTATTTGGTTTGTCAATTGCTTACAGGATAATAGCTGTTAGTAAAAACATAGTTATGAATACATGGATACATATAAGAAAAACAAAAGAAACAATAGGACAGGGACAGTAGGCACATTGGTACGTTTATGCACACCCCCTACAGGCCTCTTAGGAAAGGGGTGAGGTCAATAGTAGAAAGTCTAAGGTTAAAGTTTTTGGGGTTTGGGGAAGAAACCATAGAGACAGGTAGAATATTCAGACATTGACCATTCTGTTGCTCAAGTTGTATTTCCTGCAATCAAGTTTGGTGCGATTAACCTTGAGTTTGTATCTATTGTTTGCTCTTGTATTGTTATGGTTGAAGCTGAAATATTCATTGACAGGTAGGACATTGCAAAGTATGATTTTATATAGTATACTTAGATCAGACCGAAGACGGTGTAGTTCTAGGTTTTCTAGGTCTAGAATTTCAAGTCTGGTGGCATAAGGTATTCTGCAACGATTAGAGGAGTGGAGAACTCTTCTTGTGAAATATTTCTGGACATTCTCAACTGTGTTAATATCAGACACATAATGCGGGTTCCAGACTGATGAGCTGTATTCGAGTATTGGTCTAGCAAATGTTTTGTATGCTCTAGTTAGTAGTGGAATATGACCAGAGAAAAAGGTACGTAAGATTAGGTTAATAACTCTTAATGCCTTTTTGGCTATGTAGTTACAGTGAGCTCTAGCACTTAGATCATGAGAGATGAGTACTCCAAGGTCCTTGACAGAGTTTAGATTATCAACAAGGTCTTGACTATTCAGCCTGTATTTTATTTTCTGTTTTGTTTTTGTTTTTTTGCCAACATGTAAGACAGAGCATTTATTTGTTGAGATTTGAAGTTGCCATTTGTTTTCTAAAGACTCTCTTCCAGGAGTCTTTTAAAAAATGGTTGTTCTCCCAGACTTTAGGTACTGAGTTTGTTGTTTGCATTTTCTGTAAAAAGGGATATGTTTGTATAACCTCCACAGAGTTGTTTTAGAGTTGGGCTGCCTCTAAATCTCATAAATAAAATAAATATTCTGGATCATGCATGCCTTTGCTATGGGTAAAAAAATTTAGATTGGAAAATTAACCAACCATTTGTACCCTGAAGAATGACCATGTCATGTCATGTATAGATGAGAACCTTGTATGAAAATTCAGAAAGATTGCCTTGCTTATCTTCAGAAACAGCAATAAAAATTGTATACTCTGAACCCTAATTTTGACACCTCAGATACAGTACTATATTTAGCTTTGCTCTGCATATCAAGTTGTGTCATAAAACATAATAACAATCGTTAGCTGATAAACAAGGTGAGGTTGCTGGTAAATAGGGTGTACCTAGAGAACACATTGTGAGGCATCATTTCTGATATGCTGCAGTTATTTTTAGATAGATCTGCTTTTTGAATGTGAAACACAGTTATTGCTTTTTGCCTCTCTTTGCTCTCTCTGAAGAACAGTTCCGAAACTCACAATACCTACATATTCAATAGGAGAAGAAATACAGTCAGGCCATAACATTTCCTTTGAACATTGGATTACCGTATTCTTAATGCACATTATAAGAATTGCTATGTTGACTAAAATAGTTAATTGATTACTAATTACGGTAATAATAATCAGTCAGACTGGAAATTCTGGAACAATTTATCTGAAAGTTTCTGTGTCAGGAAGACTGCCTTGGAGGTACTACATGTGGTTTTTAATTACAATAGAAAATTCAGAAGGGTAGTTGGAAGTCATGATCGGTAGTCAATCTAATCCTGTTTGTTCCAAATCTCTGCTGTCATAGATCCCCTGTTATTCACTACACGCTGTGGAAAGTAAAGGAAAAATAAGATCAAGAAAAAGGTACACTAATAATTAAGAGAACTGTCTGTAACAGAGCATGTGACAAAATGTAAAAGAAAGAGTTAGAGCCAATGAAAGATTGCATAAGTTGTGTCACCCCTTTGAGGAAGAAAAATAAAAAAACAGCAAGGTCATATAAATCAGTATTAACTTTATGGCAGCAACTATATTAACAGAATCTTGCAAGACCAAATGTACTTCCGTCCTCCTTCCCTTTATTTCTGTGTGAATAGGGACATTTCTCTACTTTTCTGAGATGTTTTATCCAGTTTCTTGGAACAGACTCAATCCCTGCTTGTTTAACCATTGCCATTGGTAGCACCTCTTCCTCCTGTCTTGTAGCCTATGCAGGGTGCCATTAACAAGAAGCAAGAGACCTATTTATATTGTAGGGGATGTTTTAAAGTTAAAGTTATCATCAGAATAAAGACAGAGTTAATAAAATTTGACCTAGGTAATAAGTAAATATAGGATACAATAAAATAGGTTGTAATTTTCCATAATGTAGACTAGCATATAGATTGTATATTATATTTTTTGTTCACTTGCTTAGAGTTAGTATTTAAAAATATCACCACCAGGAGTGGGATTCTACTGGTTTGACGTGTTTTGGGTGAACCAGTAGTTCCAAAGATCAGCTGGGAGAAGATCAAGATATTTCTCTCCCCCCCCCCCCCCATCATCTGTTTTCTGAAGATCAGCTGTGCTGCATGATTTAGATTAGCTAGAAAGCAGAAAATTATCAGGTTTCTTGCTTTCTAGCTAATCTAAATCATGTGGCACAGCTGATCCCCCCCCCCACTGTTGTACTGCTTCACCCAGGACGCTTCCTTGAGGCCCAGGAGGCAAAAAACGGGATGTAGGGAGGGTCTGTGCCCCCATGCCCCATTTTTGCTCCCAGGAGGCTTCCCTAAAGCCCAGTAGGCATTTTTTTATATTTTTTTGCTGACTGGGCCTCAGGGAAGTCTCTTGGGAGCAAAAACAGGGTGCAGGGGAGCGCACAGCACCCCCTGTCCCATTTTTGCTCCCAGGAGGCTTCCCTGAGGCCCAGTCGGCAAAAAACAAACAAACAAACAAAAAAAGATGCCCACCCAGTCACATGACCATCTAGCCATGCCCACCTAGCCACAACCACAGAACTGGTAGTTTAAAAATTTGCATCCCACTCTGATCACCACACTATTGCATATCCAGAGCACAGCCATGTTTGCCCAATATGTGATCCATTTTGAAGAATGACATACACAGCTTCTAGTCTGATATGCTTTCCAAGAGCATGTTTCTCCTTTTCTCATCCAGGGAGGTATAATATTTTGCCTTTTTAATATTTCCTAGAACATTTCATTCTTCTAGGAGAGGGGTGGGTGCTAACTTTCTACAATAGGAACCACCGCAGTCAATGGGCAGGCAACAGTGGGCAGGGGCTTCCCATTTTGACCTCTCTCTTGCTCTGTGCCTGGACTCCAGCCTAAAAACCATAGAGCAGTTCAGCTAACCCCCGCCCCACTATTAGACTAGACATATCCAGTTCCCGCAACTTTTCATCGCATGCCTTCTAATCATTTTTGTTTGCACTTTTTCCAGAGTCTCAACCTCTTTTTTTCTATCATGGTGACCTAAATCTTGCAGAATTCCAATTTTGCTTACTAGAGCAATATAAAGAGACCTTACTAGAGCAATAGAAATAAAACTAAAGGGCCTGTCACATAGGCCAACGGATGCAAAACGTATGTAAAAAGGACACAGCGGATGAAAAAATGTTCCATCCATTGTTATCCACTCTCAAAAGTGGCCCGAATTTGCATAAGCAGAGCGGACAACAACGGAAAGGAACGGACAGGGGGAGGATGTAGCCAGAATGTAAAATGGATGCTCCATGGAAGCCTAGAGGATAGAAGCAGATGGAAGTGGATGGCACATCCGCAGGGCTTCCGGGGGCGCACAGTGAAGCGGACACGCAGCGGAAGGAGCGGATGCAGAGCAGATGCCAAGCGGATGAAGCGGATGCATCACAGACGTCTAGCGGATGCCTAGCGGATGCCTAGAGGATGCCTAGCAGATGCAAAGCGTTCACTGCGCATGCGGGGAGGATGCATTGTGTCAGTCCCGCGGATATAAAAGGAAGCAGCTTGCAAGCAGGTCACCATTCAGAGGAAAGACCTGCTGCCAGACACAGCTCCAGCCAGCCAACAACCATGGGGAAAAAAAGGAAGCCTGTGCCATCTGCTGCCAGCCCTGGCAAGAAGGACAGGGCCACCATCCCACCCCCTGGCCCTGACTCTGCTTCTGCTGGGGCTTCTGCTGCTGGGGCTGACTCTTCTGGTGCTGGAGCTTCTGCTGGCGCTGTTCCTGGTCCTGGGGCTTCTGCTGGGGCTTATTCTGCTGGCGCTGCTCCTGGTGCTGGGGCTTCTGCTGGGGCTTACTCTGCTGGCGCTGCTCTTGGTGCTGGTGCTTCTGCTGCTGCTTACTCTGCTGGCGCTGCTCCTGGTGCTGGGGCTTCTGTTGGTGCTTACTCTGCTGGTGCTGTTCCTGGTGCTGGGGCTTCTGCTGCTGCTTACTCTGCTGGTGCTGCTGCTGGTCCTGCTGGTGCTCCTGGTGCTCCTAATCCTGCTGGTGCTGCTGGTGCTCCTGGTCCTGCTGGTGCTCCTGGTCCTGCTGGTGCTTACTCTGCTGCTGATGATCCTATCCTGCTGGTGATGCTCGTGCTGCTGGTGCTGCTGCTGGTGCTGCTGCTGGTGCTAGTGCTGCTGGTCCTGCTTTTGCTGTTACTGTTGTTGTTGCTGCTGCTGGTGGTGGTGTGGAGGAGCAGCCCCTACAACCTCGAAGCTCCTCTGGCCCTGCCAGAGGGAGGAAGAGGCAGACACATGAATGGCAGAGGAGGCAATACTCAATCGAAGAGGAACATGAGGATGAGGTGGTGGAATGGCTGAGGGAGAACGAGTATCTATGGCGGAAAGGACACAGGCTCTATCGAGACACCAAAAGGAAGCAGGCTGCTTGGAGAGAAAAGGCGGAGAGCCTGGGCTACACTTCGGAGGTCCTCCTCGGCTGGTGGAAGCACATGCACACCTGGTATTGGAAGCTGCACCTCAAGAAATCTGGCCAGGCCACGGTCAAGCTGATGGACCGAGAGACCTACATGATGGCTAAGTGCAGCTTCTTGGAGCCCCTCTGACAACCCTCTCTCTCAGGCAGCCCGCAGAGAGCCAGTCCTCTTCTGGCCAAGAGTCAGCTCCTGTGTCCAGGCAGGTATCTATGGAGCGTCCCATGATGGAGACCCCCCTGACAGCTACACTCCCCATGGCAGAGCGCATGGAGGACCCCTTGACGCAGTGGGAGCAAGGAGAGGGCACTTCCACCAGAGACCAACCCACATCCACACCCAGCTCCACCTCCACAGAAAACAGGCAGAGAGCCAGACCGGAGGGGCAGAGCCACACTGTCCTGCTGGAGATCTCCTCTCTCAGCTGGTACACACTGACATACCATCCTCAAACCGCAAGCCCTTCCTCACCTACATCAAACAGACCCTCATGGACAGTACTAGGTGATCAAGGACAGGATCACCGGTCTTCTTCACAACACTCCAGACCCAGCTGAACCTGCTCCCACCCAGTCCAGGTCTGCTCTCCACCCCAGGTAATGTCACTGCCCTTCCAAGGTTTTCCACAGGCCCTCGCCTACCAAGGCTACGGCTACCAGGAGCTCCAGCAGCACAGGCAGCCCTTCCCAGTCCAGACACAGGTTCATCGTACGCCACCGGTGCTACCGATGCCACTGATGCCACCCACACCACAGATGCCACCCACACCACAGATGCCACCAATGCCTCAACTCGCTCACCTGCAGACCAGACATCCCCACAACACTCCTCCTTCCTCCACCCCACAGCCAAGCCCGGGCTCAGAACATCTGTCATCGGTCTTGGGACTGACACCCCATGTCCTGGAGGAAGGGGCTCTCAACATCACAGGACTGAGCCAGCTCTTTGAGAGCTTCCTCCACACACCATCCCCTGTTGTCCTCTCGGGGCCAGGCACCCCAATGGCACCTCAGACCATCATTCCAGCAGCAGCCACCTCCACAGCACCTGGACCCTTCACCCTTGAGACTATGGGCACACCTCAGAGTGACTGAGAAGAGTGCCAGAGACTGGGTTGCTACCTGATAACTTTATCTTTGCTTGGGACACTTGGGTCATTTTCTTTTACAGTTTGTTATTAATAAAGATTATCTTTGCTTCACACACTTGCTTCGGTTCTTTTAATCAATAAAGTCTTGGTGGAAACTTTTAGAAATGGTTTAAGCCTTTGCATGCTTGTGGGATGGGTTAAGATAGCAGTGGGATGGGCAGGGATACCTTTGGGATGGGTAATAGCTGTGGGATGGGTTAGGATATCTGTGGGATGGGTAATAGCTGTGGGATAGATAAACCGCCAGTGCAAGCATAGTGGGACTGTATGGTCCACCCTCCCAGGTGCCACGCCTATGGCCCTTTATTATCAATATCAATGTAATCATTCATCCACACATTTCAACATAAACACAACTCTTTATTAAATGCCCTGTTCATTGTAGGGCCACTCAACAAACATGGCACAATCTCATCAATGTGATGAGACAGGCTGAAGGAAGCATCCATTAAGCATCTATCATCCTGTCTTGCCACTCCACTGCTCCAGCTGGGGAGTTGCACCAGTGTTTCAGGAGGTTGCGCTGCTTCTTCCTTTCACGTGAAGCTCTGTTGGGGCCTTGCACATCCACAGTGTCTATCAGGTTTCGCCCTTGCCTCCATTCACCAGGTTCCATGTCCCCATTGCCTTGTTGGAGGTCCATGAGCCTGTTCTGCAACACTGGGTAGCGGGTGCGCATGAGATTGTGCAGGATGCAGCAAGCTTCCACAATCCTCCTCACGGTCTGTGGGCGATGCTGCATGGTGGTGAGAAGTACCTGGAACCTGCTGGCCAGGATGCCAAAGGCGTTCTCCACCACCCACCTTGCCCTGGACAGCCTGTAGTTGAAGATCCTCTCTTCACGGGTGAGGCATCTGGAGGTGTAGGGCTTCATGAGGTAGGTTCTGAGGGAGAAGGCGTCATCCCCCATGATGAAGTAGGGCACATCTTGTTTGTCGTTCGGCAGGGGGTCTGGATCTGGGAAGCCCATGATGAGGTTGCGTTCCAGCCCCTCCTTGAGATGACTGGCATTGTATACCTGGGCATCTGAAGATGAGCCCTTGCCTGAAGCATCGATGTACATGAACTTATAGTCAGCATCGACCATGGCAAAGAGGATGATGCTGAAGAAGCCCCCGTAGTTGTGACAAGTGGACCCTGAGTTGGCTGGAGTTTTGCAGGCCACGTGCTTCCCATCTATGGCTCCAACTTCTGATACCACTGCTCTACAACTTTCTTCCAGCCTTCTTCAGTGGAGGGGCACTGGAGGAGCTCCTCCAGGCATTCTTCAATGATGGCCTGCACCACTTCTCTGACCACAATGCTGATGATGTTGTGTGGCATCCTCCAGCCATACTGCATGCTCCTGTACGTGGTCCCTGAGGCCAGGTGGGCAGAGTCAGTGCCACCTTGAGCCCAGGGTCCAGGCTGGGCCAGAAGTTGGTGCTCTGCTTGGTCAACCTGGGTCTCAGCCGCTCCACAACTTCGTCAAACATGGATGACAGCATCCTCATGAAGTTCTGGAATGCACGAGTGTCTTCGTTCCTCCACCATCAGCTTGTTATACAGTCCATACTCGGCTCTTCTTGCGATCCATCTTCGGACCCAGACACCTCTTGGCCGCCTCCTTTTCTTCACGTAGAACAGGTGAAAGAGCCTGTAGATGGCTTCACACTGTTGTGGAACGATGGTGGCTACCAAAAGGAGTGTGTGACGATCCATGGTGGAGATGACTGGATGCTGTAGAAGAGCAAGAGCAAGAGCAAGGCTGAAGAGGTCTGCACACCAGGGCTGCTGGACTGAAAGTGAGATCCAGGTAAGTTCCTCCCCCTTTTTATAGGAAATATAGGTTTTCCGCTATGTGTCCTTTTGCATCCTCTAGGCATCCTGCAGACATCCTAAATATCCGAGATACATCCCCTATGCGAACATTTTTTCCGTTTTAATGCCTTGTATGCGAGTTGCATCCGCTTTCATCCTTTCTATGTCCGTGCTACTAACGCTGCGTGTCCATTCTGCATCCATTTTGCTTCCTCCCTATGTCCATTTTCCGCTGGAGCGGATGCGAGTTGCCCGGATGCACAGCGGATGCCTAGCGGATACAGCGGACGCGTATCGGATGACGACAAACGTCTAACGGATGTTCCCCGTATGCGTAGCGGATGTAGAACGGATACATTTTCCGCTCAAAAAGTTTTGTGCAGCTCAAAACTTTTTGAGCGGATGAAATGTCAGTAGACGGATACTGGACGGATAGAGAGGATGAAAAACGGACGCAGTGAGTACAGAACGGATGCATCGCATTAACCAATGGATGGCAAGTGTTTCTCTCTGTTTTACATCCTCTTTGCATCCATTGGTGCTGTGTGACAGGGGCTTAATACTTCATGTCATCTTGATACAATCTTTCTGATAGCCTAGGACTACATAGGCATTTTTCGCAGCTACAACACACCATTAAGTCACACTTAACTTGTTCCCCATTAGCACTCCTAGATCCTTCTCATAGTTATTGCTGTAAACTAGTTACTACCTATTCTATATCTGTGCATTAAATTTTCCTTCCCAAACCACAATTGGGACTGGAACACAGTTGAACACCACCTTTTGTATGTGTGTTGTCATCTCACACAAAAACAAAGGGGCAGGGTTGAGCTACCATACTTGTCATTTGGCATTTTGTCCCCGTCTTCTATGCATTTCCAAGGTGTTACCTTGAGGTAAGAAGAAGGTCAACCTGCAGCCTGCCAAAACTGCTCTTGGGGATGTTTCTCCTAGATAGGAGTAGAACTTCTGCATAACAGTGTCCCCAGTCCTCAATCCATGGTTGCAGTCCAAAGGATCATCAGTGATATCAAAAACATTGAAATATTCAGCCAACATCATACACCACATTCTTCTGTCCATCTCTAGTAAAGTTCATCCATCAAGCAAATTCTTTACTTTCATTACCAGACCAGAACTCAAACTGAAATATATATATAGAAAATCAGCATGTTCCAATAGTACAATTGATTTAATCACTAATAATTTGCCTCAGAAAGGGCTGTCACTATTACATTGAAACTTGCCATTGAGCTAGAAACCTTTGCAACCTCAGTTAATGGGTTAAAACTTTTCCTGAGGAGGCATGAAGAAGTAGTTGCTTTGAAGGAGAGAATCAGATCTTAAACAATGAAAAAAAATATAAACACAAACTTCAACAATCATCACCTTTATTGATTCCAAGCAAATCAGCAAAGCTCATGTTTGTACCTCATGCATATCCCCCACTGAAAAGTTGGCTGAGCCTCAGCATGGAGAAGATGACTATGTGGCAGGAAATATTCAGACAAAGTAGAATAAGCAGGAATTTCACCATGCTTCATAATTTTTGCACGCCTTGAATCAAACACTTCCATCGCTATTTGCAGATTCCTTACACTTGATGTGAAGTCCAGCATATATTAAACCATTTATCACCAAGTTCTTTGTTCTCAAATCATTTTTTAACCATCATTCTACATACTTCGCATCAGCTTGCCCTTACTGGTAATCTGCAAGTGCAGTTTCACTCGCCTCTATTCTGGAAATATGGATTCCTTTGGCTTATTTTATCACAGTCAGCATCATCAGACCCGCTGCAAGAACAACAGAAGATCATTGTAAATTAAAACTAAGATAGAAACAGCCCTCCCATGATACAGTAAACTTTCTCCACTCTTGTGTGCTATACTGCAGGTGAGCAACTCTTTGGCTCTCTAAAAATGATAGCGACTTAACCCTTAAATAATAGCAATAACAATTTCCTGTCTTAAAGATCTCAGAATTCCTGGATCTCCTCACTAGGACATTCTTCCCAATCAGATGTTTCAATGATATATTTTATGGATTAGAAATATGTTCTCCCTTGCTATGATACCACTGGACTTCTTAAACCTCTTACCTATACCTGGCTTTTTTCCGCTTTGCTTTGATGAGGCAAATAACAAGGATGATACTTATCACAAAGAACACAGCCAGGGCAAGACTAAGGCCCAGCACACTCTTTTGGATGGGTAATTGGCAGTAACTTCCCAGATACCAGAACATGTCCAAATTATTGCAACTATGGGAAACAGAAATGAATTGATAAAAATAATTTTCTTTGCAAGATTCTAAGTAACTTCAAATAGCAAGAATTCATTAAAACCTTGCAATAAAATAATAAAACAGAAATATTAAAATAGAATAAATGAATATCAATAGGTTTCAATAACAGGTTTGTATATAGAATTTAGGAAAATGTGGGATTCTGCAGGAAGAAAAATGTAGTGAGATGGGAGAATATCTCTGTTAGATCTAATTACTGTTCAAGATTTAAGATTTACACCTTAAATGTAATGAACCTGGCTCTAAAGGATTCCTTTGATACTCCTCCTCTATCTGTTTACTTACATGCAGTGGGGGCCAATTTCAGAGAGTCTGCAAACTCCATTGAAGCAGTTCATGGTATCTTGAGTGTCTTTGAAACATCTTGAGATACAGCACACAGTACTTTCCATTATGTGGGGATAATAGTAATCTGCATATTTTGGACCAATAACATTTTTGCAGGTCTCTGTAAAACAAAAAGAGGTGATAAATAGTATAATGAAATATGGGCAATACATGTAATTCAAATGAACAAACTGTACTGCAACCAACTATGATCTGAGGCAGCAAATCTGCTCAAACATAGCAAGATAATCTTATTCTCCTATCCTGCCCCATGTAGCTTTGTAGCAGTTTGGAAAAATATCCTTCTTTGGCAGAAAAGATATCGGCATGATTATGATATAACTACAACCTCAGAGAGAGAAAATCAAGATGATTGTAAGAACTGAAAGAAACAAATTTAGAAGAATTTATAGGCAGCAGAACTCTGCAAGGAAGAATTAAAGTTCTAATACAAAAAAGATGGAGAGTTTGAAAACTCAACTTTTTCTATCTTTCTTAAGTTCTTCCTCATGCCCTCCTAACTACCATGTTAATGTGTCTTTATATTACATCTTTAGCTTTTTTCCTTCAGTTACTGTGCTTTTTATAGTACAATATTTAAAGGTAAAGGTTCCCCTCACACATATGTATTAGTCGTTCCCGACTCTAGGGGGGGGTGCTCATCTCCACTTCAAAGCCAAAGAGCCAGCACTGTCTGAAGACATCTCCATGGTGATTGTAACTACATAGCCAAAAAGGCATTAAGAATTGTTAACCTAATCTTACGTAGCTTCTTCTCTGATAATATCACACTACCAACTAGAGCATAC
>BLBF01000044.1:9021228-9057457 GCA_015471245.1 Laticauda colubrina
CAATAACAATTTCCTGTCTTAAAGATCTCAGAATTCCTGGATCTCCTGACTAGGACATTCTTCCCAATCAGATGATCCAAGGATCAATTATATGGATTAGAGGTATGTTCTCCCTTGCTATGGCACCATTGGACTTCTTCAGCTTAACGCACTGTAAAGAAAAAGGGTGAGAGAAGGTTTCCCCCCCCCCCGGTTCGGATATACCAGGGGTTTCCAACCTGAGGTGCGAGATGATATTCCACTGGGTGTGAGAAAAGTCCAGGTAAATAATAGGATATTGGGTATATGTTGGTCTTTTTAATTTTCTTTTGCAATGGACTAACTTTGTTTTTATTTTAGAGTTAAGTAATGTTATTTAGTGGCTGTCACATACATAGCTGAAAAGATTCAATCCTACTATATATTTAATAATTAAATAATTCAATCCTACCATATATTTACCATATATTTCAAGGGGTGCGAGGTTCGAATGAAATTTCTTTAGGGGTGTGGGGTGGAAAAAAGGTTGGGAACCATTGGGATATACTGTAAACTGCATTCACTATTAAACCTTTGAAATGCCTCCAATATACATGAAAGGTTTTCTCATAACAAAAAATTCACAGCTCGCTAAAGTGACCCTGAGTAGTGATAGGAAAAGAACCTGTGGTCCAGTAAATCATATTGTTTTTATTCACTGAGCATATTTCAAAGATAGTTTAGCAAGCATGTTGACCTAGTGGATGGGATAAATAATGATAAAGTTGCACGGATGGATTTATCTCAAAAATTTCAATGTCAGCCAGTGGTTTCCACTCTGTCTGTCCTTTTCTTTATTTTGTCTTTGCAGTTGAGAGGCCAGAGGCATATGAGCACCTGTTCTGGTTTTGATCATGGTCCCTCTGGAAAGTTTCATAACTTGCCTGCATTATTGATTGCAAGCAAATAAAATAATATAATATTTTATCAAATTGATTTGAATGCTTTAAGTAACCAGGTTTTGGGTCGAAGAGTATGTTTTTGCAATTGGTTTCCCTATTGCACAGTATTATATACTTTATTATGATGAATAAAGACATTTGGTCTGAATTTCTTTAGTATACTTAATTCTTAATTGCAACACCATTGCAAAGCATAAAGAAAGCTAGATTTTCAAGTGTAGCTCAGTTTTGTTCATGTATTAGATTGAACATGTAAAATTAGGGGTGCCACCTGACAGCTTACCCCCCCTCCCCAGTAAGTATATCACATGTCCCCTCAATTTCTCTGTCACTCCATAATAACAGAGAACCTAATCATTACAATACAATTTCCCTCAGCTTCCATGCTGATCTGACAAACCAGAATCTGTAAAAGGGATGGACTCACCCTTCCTATGGAAAACAGTAGAAACAATGGAAGACAGGAGGGAGGCAGAAGACAGAATCAATGCCTTCTTTCCTTGCTCCCATCAGAATGGCTTAGAAAGAAGGGAAGGAACAGAATATTTACAGTACAAGATTTGAAATAATTGTCCTGTTCTCTTTTCTGAATTGTTTATATTTTAAAATGAAAACAATGCAACTAACTTTGTTCTTTAATTGTTATAAATTTTATACTGATTGTTTGGATAAAGTGTTCACCTATTGTACAGGTAATCCTCAATGTACAAACATAATTGAGCCCAAAATTGCTGTTGCCAAGTAAGACAGATGTTAAATGAATTTTGGTCCATGTTTTATTGCCAATTGTTAAGTGAATCACTGTAGTTGTCAAGTTATTGACATGGTTGTTAAGCGAATCTGGCTTCCCCGTTGATTTTGCCTATCAGAAGGTCTCAAAAGGTATTCACTTAAACTCAGAATACTGCAACTGTCATAAACATGATGGTTGCACAGTCTCAAAAAGATGTTGAAATTCTGGAAAGAATCCAGAAAAGAACAATTAAAATGATTAGGGGGCTCGAGGCTTAAACATATGAATTGGGTATGTCTAATCTAGTGAAAAGGACTAGGGGGTGACATAATAGCAGTGTTTCAATATTTGAGGGCCTGCCACAAGAAGAGGGGGTCAACTTATTTTTCAAAGGCAAGAGAAGAAACAAGGAAAGAAGCAACTAGAAATAAGAAGAAATTTCATGACAGTGAGAACAATCAACCAATAGGAGAGCTTGCCTTCAGAAGTTGTGTGTGCTTCATCACCGGAGACTTTTAAGAATGATCCATTTGTCTGAAATGGTACAGGGTCTTTTGCTTGAACAGGGGGATTGGACTAGAAGACTTCCAAGTTCCCTCCTATCTATGATGGTGATGATGACAATAATGGTGATGGTGATTTAATTGCCAAACGTTTAAATTTTGATCTCATGACAATGGGGTTGTTACAATAGTTGTAAGTATGAATAACCATTATAACTCTTCTTTTTCAGTTCCATTGTGACTTTGAACAGTCACTAAATGAACTTTTGTAAGTTGACCTATATATCGCCCTAAGGGAAACATTTCTAGTCAAACTTTTCAAAAGTGCTCAGCTGAACATCCAACTGCTCAGGTCCAGTTTTAGACTCCTTTTTCTTTAGTTTTCAAGGAAGCGTATGTTCCTCAAGGAAGCATATGCTCCTCATTACATGCATAGGGGAAATCATTTGGTTAGATCTTTAAACAATACCATCATCCTCTATTCCATTAAGAGTATTGTAAGTTTTCAAGATATTTAATGAAAGGCCCTTTACAGCCTATGCTATAGATGGCGATCCCTGAAGTAGGGAATTTTTAAGGTAATTTACACTACATTTTATATTCATTTGGCTAGTGCAAGGCTTATACAAAGTATATGAGTCAAAAGCAAAAAGAAGTTTTATCTGCTATGTTAGGGGATTTTCATTAATTATATCATAAGTGCACATGAACCCATGCATAAAATTAACTGTTTATTTTGTTCAAAATTATATTCAATGAATCCTCTGAATAGCAAAAATTTATGATACTAGAACCTTCTCCAATGAAAAATAAATTTTGTAATCTCTCCACCAATTAAACTAATGACTTTATTGATATTGGGATTGGGTGACAACATTTTAGTAATTATGGTACATTTTCATTAAGCACAGCGAATAATAAAAAGGATTGAAGCTGGTCAAGTCGGAACCTGTTGTTGTCAGGCTAGAAGGACCCATTATGCCTACATAGATCAGGTGCCTTCCAAGGTCATCACGATAATGGCCAAATAACTGCTGACTTAAAAAGACAGGTGGGCGAAGATTAGAACACGCAAACCTCTAGAAGGCTTTGATTCTGTATACTTCAGTAGACAAAACTCTGGTGTGTATATGATTTCATTCTTCTCTGAAATAATAATAAAAAATAATCTTGCCGAGCTATGTCTAGGAACCTTCTGCTAAGTAAACTAATTCCTGAATAAAGATTATGTATCAAGGTGAGTAAGACAGCAGTTGCATTTGAAGACTAAGCATAACTGAGCTATCTGAAACAGATATAAATGGTACATAAACAAGATTTAGCCTGTGGGAAATGCTCCATCCCATTGTTATGGAACTTTTTTTATTTATCTGCTAGGACTGGACATCTGACTGGACTGAGATTGTTTTGCAGTGGTTCCTATTGCAATATGTTCATACGTTAGTGCTGGGGGACTATTTGATTTATAATATCTATGTGTACTTTATATACCCTATACTGTTCCGCATCTATATTAAACCATGTAGACTATTCACAGCTTTGGCCTGGGTTACCAAACTCTCTCTTTAACAGTTGCAAGTGATACAAAATTTGGCATTTAGCCTCTAGATCGGTACAAGATATAGAAATTATGTGATACATATACTGAAATATATGTAGTAGTTAATAGTTGCTTGCAATTATAATTTCATGCACATGTTAATTTCTACATGTTCAGTCCGGAAAAAACATGCTGTAGACCGGGTTCCAGTAAACAGGTTCTTTATTTACAACAAGCAAACAGTAGCGGAAGAGTTTGGCTAAAGCCGCGGCAGCCCTTTTATACAGGCTTGCCTGCCGGCTTGGAGCCAATGGTAGTCATTTAACTTTGCCGCCTTTAAGCGGCTCTTTGGATTGGTTCTTAATGAACAAATCCACTACTGGCCTTTCTGGCCAATCAGGTTATACCACTTGGATTCTACTAAGTTATACAGAATACCCCTCCCCCCTTAGTTTAGTCCTATATGGGTGATGTAGTTGCGCAGATAGGTGGGGCTTCTTCTGACTCTACTTGACTTGCACGGTTCATTTTCACTGGAGACTTTGAGTGGTTTGATTGGGATCGCTGTCTCTCCGGCTCTTCTCCATGGAACCGCCTGGAAGGGTGAGTCAGCATAGTTGCTACCGCTTGAGTTGCTCAGGCCGGTGGCTTTGCGGCTACCTCCTGGCTTTCCCGGGCAGGTCGAGCTGGCTTGGCTGGCCCCTTCCAGGACGGGTTTCTCTTCATTTGGATTATTTCTGCTGCTCTCATCTAACTGTAAGTGTTCTTTTTGCTCTTTTTGATTGGTTAGATGTTCTGGGTTTATTTTTAATAGTTCTTTTTTACCCTCTTTATTATTTCTTTGTATTTCCTCCCTGTTTGGTTTTGTTTTCATCGATTTTTATTGTTTGAGGTTGCGTGGTCGTATTTCGCTCGATATTTCGGGAATGAAGCTGGTCTATGTGCCACTTCCACTCTCTGCCATCATCCACGGTTAGACAGTAGGACCGGGGGCCTGTTATTTGTGTGATTGTGGCTGGAAGCCATAGAGGGTCCCGGATGAAATTTTTTGCGTAGACTAGGTCGCCGATTTCAAATGTGCAGAATCGGCTGGATGAGTCGGGGGGTTTCTCACAGGTGTAATTTGGGTGCAATCTATCTAAATGTGATCTGAGTTTCCTCCCAATTAACAATTCTGCTGGGCTCTTGTTCATTATACTACTGGGGGTGATATATTGGAGGATGAGTAAACGGTTTATCTTGTCTTGGACATCCCCCTGGTCCATTTTTTCTAGGCCTTCCTTAGTAAACCTGATCATTCTCTCGGCCCTACCATTTGCCGCCGGGTTGGCTGGCGCGGTTAGTGCATGGCGTATACCTAAAGAAGCTAGAAACTGTTCAAATTGTATAGCAGTTAGTTGTGGCCCATTGTCGGACACTAGGACATCTGGTAACCCATGGGTTGCGAATAGTTTGTTGAGTTGCTTGATAACAGCGTCGGTTGTCGTAGATGACATTAGTATAACTTCCAACCAATTTGAGTATGCATCTACGACAATCAAAAACATATGCCCCCTAGTGGGACCTGCGAAGTCAATGTGAATCCGAGACCAGGGGCCTGGTGGGGTCTCCCAGTCCCGTATTGGTGCTTACGGTGGTGAGGCCTGGTTCTCTGGCATTTATTGCATATAGCAACCCAGTATTCAATAACCTTGTCTAAGCCAGGCCACCAGACATAGCTCCTGGCCAGGCTTTTCATTTTTACTATGCCTGGGTGGCCCTCATGAAGCATACCCAACACCTTTGTTTGCAATCTGGAGGGAATTACCATCTGATCACCCCATAACAAACACCCCTTTTGTATTGACAGTTCAGTCTGTCTGGTCCGAAAAGGTTTACAGTTTTCAGTTTTTTGGTTTTCCGGCCAGCCTTTACCTACCCAATTAAAAATGTGGGCAGTCACTGGGTCTTTGGCGGTGACTCTGGCGACATCATTTGCAGATAGTGGCAGTTCTGGGCAGGCTTCTATTTGTAGGGTGGTAATCGTTGGAGCCGGGTCTTCTTCTGTTGTTGGTAGCGGTGTTCGACTTAATGCGTCTGCATGTGGGATTTGTTTCCCAGGTCGATGTATCAATGTGTATGAGTATGCAGCTACGAATGCTGACCATTTAGTCATTCGGGGAGATAAAATATTTGGTGTGGGTTTGTTTCCCACAAAATTCCTAGTAATGGTTAATGGTCAGTTACAATGGAAAATGTCCTCCCATAGAGGTACTCGTGAAAATGTTTAACTCCGGCGACGATTGCCAGGGCCTCTCTGTCTAGTTGGCTACAGTTGCATTCCGCTTTGGAGAGTGTTTTCGAGTAAAAGGCGATGGGTGCCTCTCTCCCGTCGGGCAATTGGTGGCTCAGGATGGCACCGACTCCGAATGGTGAGGCATCACAGGTGACCGTCAATGGAAGTGTGTTACTAAACTGAATAAGAACAGTGTCTGAGGTTAATAAGTTTTTTATGCCTTGGAATGCTTTTTGTTCTTTATGACCCCAAGTCCAGCTAGTTTTCTTGTCCAGTAAATGATGTAATGGTTCTGCTATCGTTGCTTTGTGGGGGAGGAATACATTATAGAAGTTTATTAGACCCAAAAATGCTTGCAATTCCATTTTGTTTTTTGGTTGTGGTGTATCTTTAATAGCCTTGACTGGTTTTTTTGTAAGGTGTATACCCTCGCCGTCAATTAAATACCCCAAAAATTCGACGTGATCAGTAATTAGGCAGCATTTTCCTTTTTAACTTTCAGGCCAGATTCTCTAAATTTTGTTAGCACTTCTCTTAGCCTTGTTTCTAATTGGGTCGTGTTTTGGGCTGAAATTAGGATGTCATCAAAGTATGGAACGACCCCTTTAATTCCATTTAATAGGCATTCCATGAGTCTTTGGAAGATGCCTGGGACAACGCTTACTCCAAATTGAAGTCTGTTACATTTGAATCCCCTCTGTGAGTTACTATTGTCTGTGCCTCAGCCGTTATTGGGTCTACTGGAAGTTGTTGATATGCTTGGGATAAATCGAGCTTGGCAAAAAATTTTCCTCCCCCAAGCGAGTGCAGTAAATGCTGCACGACTGGCACCAGGTATGCGCTTTGCTTCAATGCATGGTTCAGGGTAGCCTTGTAGTCTCCGCAGATGCGTACTGCCCCGTCAGGTTTTACAGGTGTTACTATTGGTGTCTCCCATCTAGCGTGGCCAATTGGTTCTATGACCCCTTGCACGATTAATTTGTTTAATTGTTCATCTATTTTGGCTTTTAACACAAAGGGGACTCATCTGGCTTTTAACCTTCTGGGTGCTATCTGGGGATCTAAACTAAAGGAAATTGGGGTCCCCTGGTACCTGCCTAGAGTGCCGTCGAAGACATCCTGGAACTCGTGTATCAGGTTTTCCTCCCAGTCGGTTGCGGCTACTCGGCTCACTCCGGTCATTCCGATGCCCAATGGTGCGAACCATTCGATGCCCAGGAGACTGGGATGGTCCTGGTCGACTATGGTTAGTGGCAGGACTTCAGCATGCTGCTTGTATGTTACTCGGAAATGTCCAAGACCTACCACAGGGATTTTGTTTCCTTGGTAGTCCTTTAAAATATTTTTTTTGTTTCTGGAATTCTTTTAATTTAATATTTGGAACTAGTCATCTGATTGTGTTCCAAGACACCATTGACAGGAAGGATCCTGAGTCGACTTCCATCTCGCAAAGGCTTCCTTCAATTTTTAAAACGATTTTGACTTTTCTCCCGCTTTCCGTCTGGGCGCTTCCGATAGTGACAGTTTGATGGGTCTTTTCTCGGTTGCTGGTTCCTTTGCTGCGCTCCCATTTTCTATCAGCTTGCCTCGGTTCAGTTCTTAAGCCCATGTCACATTGCACCAATGGATGCAAAGAGGATGTAAAACGGACAAAAAAGCTTGCCATCTGTTGGAAAACGCAATGCATCCATTGTGTACTCACTGCATACGTTTTTCATACTCTCTATCCGTCCAGCATCCGTCTACTGTGATTTCATCCACTCAAAAAGTTTTGAGCTGCACAAAACTTTTTGAGTGGATGAAGTATCCAACACGTCCATTATACATCCGCTATGCATACGGGGAACATCCATTATACGTCCGTCGTCATCCGTTACACGTCCGCTATATCTGCTAGGCATCTGCTGTGCATCCGCACATCTCAAATCTGCTCCAGCAGAAAACGGACACAGGGAGGAAGCGAAACGGACCGCCACCTGGCCTCCAGGACCACGTACAGAAACATGCAGTATGCCTGGAGGGTGCCACACAACACCATCAGCATTGTGGTCAGTGAAGTGGTGCAGGCCATCATCGAAGAATACCTGGAGGAGCTCCTCCAGTGTCCCTCCACTGAACAAGGCTGGAGGAAACTTGCAGAACAGTGGTACCAGAGGTGGAACTTCTCCCACACTGTTGGAGCCATAGATGGGAAGCACGTGGCCTGCAAAGCTCCAGTCAAGTCAGGGTCCACTTATTTCAACTATAAGGGCTCCTTCAGCATCATCCTCTTCACCATGGTCGATGCTGACTACAAGTTCATGTACATCGATGCTTCAGGCAACGGGTCAGCTTAAATGCCCAGGTATACAACACCAGTGACCTCAAGGAGGGGCTAGAAGGCAATCTCATCATGGGTTTCCCAGATCCAGAACCCCTGCCCAACGACACACAAATTGTGCCCTAGTTCATCGTGGGGGATGATGCCTTCCCCCTCAGAACCTACCACATGAAGCCCTACACTTCCAGATGCCTCACCTGTGAAGAGAGGATCTTCAACTACAGGCTGTCCAGGAGAAGACAGGTGGTGGAGAATGCCTTTAGCATCCTGGCCAACAGGTTCCAGGTACTTCTCACCACCATGCAGCATCATCCACGGACTGTGAGGAGCATTGTGGAAGCTTGCTGCATCCTGCACAATCTCATGCGCATCCGCTACCCAGTCTTGCAGAACAGGCTTGTGGACCACCAACAAGACAATGGGGACATGGAGCCTGGTGAATGGAGGCAAGGGCGAAACCTGATAGGCACTGTGGATGTACCAGGCCCCAACGGAGCTTCACGTGAAGCGCAACCTCCTGAAACACTGGTGCAACTCCCCAGCTGGAGCAGTGGAGTGGCAAGACAGGATGGTAGATGCTTAATGGATGCTTCCTTCAGCCTGTCTCATCACACTGATGAGATTGCGCCATGTATGTTGAGTGGCCTTACAATGAATAGGGCATTAATAAAGAGTTGTGTTTATGTTGACATGTGTGGATCAATGCTTACATTGTTATTGATAATAAAGGGCCATATGTGTGGCAGCTGGGAGGGTGGACCATACAGTTCCACTATACTTGCACTGGAGGCTTATCTATCCCACAGCTGTTACCCATCCCACAGGTATCCCTGCCCATCCCACAGCTATTACCAATCCCACAGGTATCCCTGCCCATCCCATAAGCATGCAAAGGCTTAACCATTTTCTAAAACGTTCCACCAAGACTTTATTAAGTAAAAAAAATGAACCAAGTGTGTGAAGCAAAGAAAACCTTTATTAATAACAGTAAAGTGTAGGACTTTATTTAAAAAGCAAAAGGAATCAAGAAAAGTGTCCCAAGCAATGATAAAGTCAACAGGTAACAACTCAGTCTCTGGCAATGTTCTCAGTCACTCTGAGGCATGTCCATGGTCTCAGGTGTAAAGGGGATAGGGACTGTGGAGGTGGCAGTCGCTGGAGTGCTGGCCTGAGGCGCCATTGGGGTGCCTGGCCCCGAGAGGACAACAGGAGATGGTGTGTTCAGGAAGCTCTCAGAAAGCTGGCTCAGCCCAGTGAGGTTGAGAGGCCCTTCATCCTGGACCTGGGATGTCAGGCACAGGACCGATGACAGATGTTCTGAGGCCGGGCTTGGAGGAAGGAGGAGTGTAGTGGGGATGTCTGGTGTGCAGCTGGGCGAGGTGAGGCGTCTGTGGCGTCGGGAGCATCTGTGGCGTCTGTGGCATTGGTGGCATCAGTGGCATCTGTGGCATCAGTGGCATCTGTGGAGTCTGTGGCATCGGTGGTATCGGTGGCATCAGTGGCACCTGTGGCGTGCGAGGGACCTGTGCCTGGACTGGGAAGGGCTGCCTGTGCTGCTGGAACTCCTGGTAGCTGTAGCCTTGGTAGGAGAGGGGCTGTTGAAAGCCTTGGAAGGGCTGTGACATCACCTGGGGTGGAGGAGCAGACCTGGAGTGGGTGGGAGCAGGTTCATCTGGGCCTGGAGGGTGGTGCAGCAGCGCCGTGATCCTCTCCTTCATCACCTGGTACTGGGGCTCGGGCATGTCCATGAGAGTCTGGGTCACATAGGTGAGGAAGGGCTTGCGGTTTGAGGATGGAATCTCGAAGTGTACCAGCTGAGAGAGGAGATCTGCACTGTTCTTGATGGTGTCCCTGATCTCCAGCAGGACAGTGTGGCTCTATCCCTCCGGTCTGGCTCTCTGCTTGCTTTCTGTGGAGGTGGAGCTGAGGGTGGGTGTGGATTGGTCCCTGGTGGTCGCTGCTTCTTCTTGCTCCATGTATGTGAGAGAATCCTCCATGTCCTCCGGCATTGGGTGTGCAGCTGTTGGGGGGTCTCTGTCGCGGGGCGCTCTGTGGACACCTGCCCAGATACGGTCGTTGTCTCCTGGACAGAAGAGGACTGGCTGTCTGTGGGCTGCCTGAGGGTGAGGGTAGACAGAGGGGCTGCTCCTCAGTGGTGGACCTCACCCTCCAGGAAGCTGCACTTTGCCATGATAGGTCTCCTGGTCGGTGAGCTTGACCGCGGCCAGACTTCTTCAGGTGCAGCTTCCCGTACCAGGTGTGCATGTGCTTCCACCACCTGAGGAGGAATCTGAAGTGTAGCCCAGGCTCTCCGCCTTCTGTCTCCAAGCTGCCTGCTTCTGCTTGGTGTCGCGATAGAATCTGTGGCCCTTTCTCCACAAGTACTCGTTCTCCCTCAGCCACTCCATCACCTCCTCCTCATGCTCCTCTGCGATGGAGTACTGCTTCTTCTCTCCCTTCTCCTTCTCCTTGCCTTGCCTCTTCCTCCCTCTGGCAGGGCCTTCATCATCAGGGCTTTCAGGGCTTTGGGGCTGGTCCACCACTGCAGCAGCAGGAGAAGCAGCAGGAGAAGCAGCACCAGCACCAGCAGCAGGAGAAGCACCAGCAGCAGCAGGAGCAGCACCAGCAGCTGAAGAAGCAGCAGCACCACCAGCAGAAGAAGCAGCAGCAGCAGAAGAAGAAGAAGAAGCAGCAGCAGCAGCAGAGTCAGCGCCAGGGGGTGGGATGGTGGATCTATCCCTCTTGCCAGGGCTGGCAAAAGATGGCACAGGCTTCCTCTTCTTCCCCATGGTCTCTGATGAAGATGTCTGTGGCAGCAGGTCTTTCCTCTGAATGGTGACCTGCTTGCGAGCTGCCTCCTTTTATATCCGTGGGGCTGACGCAATGCATCCTCCCCTCATGCGCAGTGATCCATTAGGCATCCGCTACGCATCTGCTCTGCATCTGCTCTGCATCCGCTCTGCATCCACTTCATCCGCTAAGCACCCGCTCTTTCCGCTACGCGTCCGCTTTGCTATGCTCCCCCGGAAGCCCTTCGGACATGCTATCCGCATCCATCCGCTTTCATCCACTTCCTTTGAGCATCCGTTTTACATCCGCGATACATCCTCCCTCCGTCCGTTCTTTTCCGTTCTCTTTATGCAAATTTGGGGCACTTTTGAGAGCGGATAACAATGGATGGAAAATTTGCTCGTCCGCTGTGTCCTTTTTACATATGTTTTGCATCCATCGGGCGATGTGACCTGGCCTTAAGTGGGGAATTACTGCGTCTGCTAGGACTGTTATTTTTGCGATTCCTACAGACTTTCTTGATGTGTCCCCTTTTCTTGCAAGCCCAACAGATGGCATCAAGGAACCTGCACTCGGCTTGAGGGTGGTTTCCCCCGCAGCCAGCGCATTCCTGCCAATTTCTTTTTTCGTGCCTTTTTTTGTTGGCGTTCAGGCGGTGGACCTCATCATCATTGTCTTCCATTTCTGATGATCCGTTGAGGTCTTCGTGGTGTGTGGTAGCGGGAGCTTGCTTCTTTCCTCTGGGTAGGGTCGTCACATCATTATTGGCATTCATCAGCTTCATAGTGGCTGCTGACTTTTTCATGGCTTCTGCAGCTGTGGCTTCTGCGATCGCTTCAGCCACTGTTATATTGGGTTTTTTTAGTAATTTACTTTGTAAGTTAGAGTCTCTTAGACCTAAGACGACACGATCTCGCATGGCTTCATCCATGTTCAGGAACTCACAAGCTCCACCCAGGTGTCGGAGAGCCGCCACGAAATCAGCGATGGTCTCGTCTTCCCTTTGGTCCCTTTTGTAGAACTCGTGCCTTTTAATAAGATTTGACACCACCGGCACGTAGTAAGCCTTTAGCATTTGGTGAAGCTCAGACCAGGTCATCTGTTTCACATCTCTGGGCTTCGCCAATGCCTTGGCCATCTTGAACACGGTTGGCCCACAATGCGTTAGGAAGACAGCCCTCTTCCACTGATCCGATATTTCCTCCATCTCGTTGCTAAGAACATCAGGAAACGGTCTATGTATGATTCCCAATCCTCTTCCTTGGGATTGAAGGGTGCTGGCGGTGCGTTACTCCCGGCCATCACTTCTAGCCTGGATTTCTTTGTCGCGTACTCGGTCTCGCGTTTTAGGACAATTCCACCTTCGTCGCCAGTGTTCAGTCCGGAAAAAACACGCGGTAGACCGGGTTCCAGTAAGCAGGTTCTTTATTTACAACAAGCAAACAGTAGCGGAACAGTTTGGCTAAAGCCACGGCAGCCTTTTTATACAGGCTTGTCTGCCGGCTTGTAGCCAATGGTAGTCATTTAACTTTGCCGCCTTTAAGTGGCTCTTTGGATTGGTTCTTAATGAACTTGGACTCTACTAAGTTATACAGAACACTACACAGCAGCTTTTGGCATCTCATGCTAACCCATGTAACATTGCTACTCTGTGAACTGCACATTTACAAGATTGCCTTTCTCTTCTTGTTTCTGCTCAACCCACCAGATCCAGCAAAGAGGGCATGCTCCTAAGGGAGAGGGCATGATTTGTGTCCCTTCTATTAAACAATGTCTTGTGCAAAAGCTTCCCCAGAAATCTAGATATTCCTAACAAAATTGCCCTTTCTCCAGGGCATTGGAACAGGAGATAGGACAAGCCCTATTATTGATTTGATTGGAAAATGTCATTTATCTAGAGTGTCATACGTGGATTATTGGTTTATTTGTTGAATTTTAAACATTGTACACAGCTCAGAATCATTGTTGTGGGATGGGTGGCCTGAAAATGTTACTTTTCTATTTAATTAAAACATTAGTAGAAATGAAAATCAAGCAGTACTCTAATTAGTATATTCTATGTTTATTTTATCTGAAATGTTAATAAATCACTGCACTGTCCCTCAGATGCTTGAGATGGTATACAAAATGAAAAAGAACAAAACTAGACTAAAGTGAATACATTGTCGTAATAAGAAAGCACTTTTTAAGACAAAGAGACTTTAATAGAATACCATATTTTTTATTACCATTTGAAGCACAAAAAGAGAAACTATTCCCAATGAAAGGATTATACAGAAAGAATACTTATTAGCAACTCCTGATTACATGCTAAATAAAACTACTTAAAATCAGTGGTTTTTCTGCAGTTTCAGTTATAGGGTATCTGTAACATGACATGGAAGCATTTCTGGCATTGAGATCTATTTTAATTAGTTATTTCCTTTCAATTTTCATTTCTTTATCATACATAGTATTATGAACACCGAAAGAAAAACGCTACACAAAAAAAATAATCGAATGTTTACTTCTAAGAAAACATGAATGAAGCAACTATATGTGCCCCAGGAAAACAATTATGATAAGTCAATGAATATCTAGTAAAACTGCCCAGTTTATCCATCTGCTGATCTGTTGTATCTGTTGTTCTATTTCAGTAATTTCTGCATGTCACTCATTTGGGGACCAGGATATTTCAACTTGAGAACTCTTCAAAAAAGGAATCACTACAGAGGTTATCAAGGTGAAAAATAAGTTATTGAAGAACCGTAGAAGTTGTTTCTTACATCTTCAATCCCCAAAAAATATTGAACATAGCTTTTTAGCTGATCTAAACATGTTCCTTTGCAGTATACCTAATGGAAAGGAAGCTGCTTTTATGAAAAAGTATATAGCTTCTAGAGCCGGGGTTGGCAACTTGCTGTTCTGGAGCCACATGTGGCTCTTTTGGCCTCCTGCTGTGGCTCCTTGTCAGCTGATCCCACCACTGGCTGGCTCCTCCCCTCCCCATCACTCCTCGCCTGGCCTGAGAAGGTAAGGGTGATGGCAGGGGATGGAGACTCACTCCATATTCCAGAGCAGGAGGTGATTGGGTGGGAGTGAGTGATGTTGAATTGGCCACGCCCATCCAGTCACACCAGTTCTTAAATTATTGGCTCCCAGTGCTTTCTTTTCTGTGCGAAATGGATCCAAATGGCTCTTCGAGTGTTTAAGGTTGCAGATTCCTGTTCTAGAGTTTATGTTAGAGTGCCATGGTCAGGCACTAGTATTAAGTTGTTGGGGTTTGTTAAAACCAATGTTGCCAATAAAATGCTGGACGGAAAAAAGTAAGAGGATGCAAGGAGGAAGTTAATAGTGAAAGAGCCAATACCTCTAGTTTGTCTTAATAGCACTATGCTACTAATATAGAAAAAGGTAATTGCATTGTATTTTTAAAATAGTTACAAGAATGTCACACAATAGGCCAAAATGTGACCATGTTGAACTTTTCTAGGCTGTCATTTCTACTATTTGTTCACTATTTAATTAACTTTTGTTATGAATGTCCTTAAACTTTTGGTTTGTTTTCTTGATTCATTTAGCATATATTTTTGGTATTTTTTTTCGATTCCATCTTGCTGAAGGAGAGAAATGCAGCTTTATGTAATCCCATAGCGTTATCTTAGACATATGCATCTCCTGCACATTGAGCAAATGTTTGGGTCAAAATAAGTAGAGTAAGTGAAACTTGTAACTGAAAAGAGGACAGTGAGGGAAGATGCCATTTCATCTCGTTAGTCTAGATTACTTACAAAAAGAAGTCCACATTTGGGATAGCCAGAGCTTGCCCACAGAGGGAATCTTAATAGGGAGAAAAACAAGGGGCATATCCTAATACTTTGTCTATGTGGAAACACCCTATTTTATAGGGCATTACCATCTGATATTTGTAAGTGTTGGATGAGAGTTTGGGTGGAAAGACAAAGATATCAGTTTGTGAAAAGAAGGGTACATGGACACTTACCATTTTCTTTCTAACGGAAAAAACATTCATATACAGTATATTTGACCTATCTCTATCACCCTAAAATTTTTCACTGCCGTAGTGTCTCACAATAAATGATTCTGTAAAGAGTCTAGGGAGTTCTCACTAAGAATTTTCAATAACCCAATTTATCTATAGTTCCCATAATTTGTTTGGAATAAAATAGGCAGTAATGTTAAATCAGAGTATAACTGAGGCATACGTATATCAGCATTTGCTTTGGTGATGGAGTTTGGTTTTGTTCTTTCTATGACCTTTCTTTTAGTACAAAGTACCCTCATAGAGCACTTCAATCAATAGTCTCCAGTGCAATGGCTCATGCTTGATAATGTTCTTAGACTGAGTAGGGTGAAGTTCATAATTGAATGTTGTAAATACTCTGCTTTGACCATCACCTCATAAAGATGGGGACATCACCTCATAAAGATTGGGACTCACAATTGCATCTCACCATCTTTGCTCTTCAATACAACAAGAGCAACCAAGAAAGGAATGATGCAGATGGGGGTCATGATGAGAGCCAGCAAAATATTTTCAGGAGGGTCCTGGAGAGGTTGATTCTGCAGGGTACAATTGAAGAAGTAGTTATGGTGGCTGATGATGATGTATTCCTCAGCCATGGAATTGGGGTAGTTAAGGTCCAGTTTATCAGCTTCATTTTCGAGGCATTTTCTCAGATGACTGTATGGCCTATAAAGATGACCAAGAGTCAAGGAAACAAAATAATTAGTAGTATAAGCAAGATACTCAGAAAAAAAGTTGGTCAATTTAGACCAGTGGTTCCCAAACTTTTTCAGTCCACTGCCCCCTTGGTGCTACAAACTCATTCTCTATGCTCCCCAACCAGGGGCAGGATTCAAATTTCTGTGGGCATGGCCTAATTTGAGGATGTGGTTTGCTGGTAACATGATTGGATGGACATAGCTTGGTCACATGGCTGGTTGGGCGTGGCTTGCTGGTCACATGACTGGGTGAGTGTGGTTGGGTGACTGGCAAACCAATACAAATGGTCCTCACTTAATGGCCGGTTGCTTAGCAAGTGTTCTAATTTATGACTGGCCTCCCCAGAACGACTTGACCTGTTTTTGGAGTTTTGACAGCCATGCACACACATATACACATACTCACTTCCAACCATGTTGGAGCAGGTCACTGGACTAGAACCAGCAAGGCATCTCTGATTAGATTCTAGTAATGAATAAAATCTAATCAGAGATGCTTTGCCAATTCTTGTTGATTTGTTTTATTTGTATTTATTTATTTTATGTTGCTGAATTGCATTGACATGTGCACAACCCAGAAGCTTTTGTGATTCTTTGCAGCAAAAATTACTGACCTCTGGCTTTGGTCTACTTTACAAACGTGCCAGCATTGCCGCATTCTAGGTGCCGGCCCCGCAGGTCCACCCCATTGAGCCCATTGCACTGAATGGACCTGCCCAAGCAAGTCCAAGCAGAGCGGTGCACCAAATCAGTGGGGTGAGCCTGGGAGAGGGAAAGGGAGAGAGAAAAAAGAAAGACAGAAGGAAGAAAAGAAAGAGAAAAGGGAAAGAAAGAAAAAGGGACAAGGAAAGGGGAGGCATGGAGGGATGGAGGGGGAGGGAGAGAGAGGGAGAGAAAGAGAGAGAGAGAGAGACCTGATGCATCAGATTGAAATGAGGCCTAGTTTAGACTGAGGCCCTTTTCCACATTGAAACATCTTTGCCAGCACATTGAAACATCTTTGGCTTCGATTAATTAAAGGTTTTGTGGATGAAACATGACCAAGACCATCAGGAGGCTTTCACATTTTTTGAGGCTTTAAACAGGATCCATTGGACCAGATCTTCACCCTAAAAATTTACTTTTCCCCAATATATTACAGTGCCAATTCTGAAGAAGGCAAAACCAAAATGTATTAGTAAATTACGAGAACACACACACACACACTCCCTTCTAATCCTGCTGGAGCAGGTGATTGGACTAGAAGAGATATCTCATTATCTTTCTTCTCCCTCCCTCCCTCCTTCTTTATTTCTTTTTCTTTCTGTCCCTTCTGATTTGTTCGGAAAACACACGAGGTAGACCGGGTTCCAACAACAAAATATTTTATTCTTTAACTACTCAGTAATAGGAACACTTGGCTGAAGCTGAGGCCAGCCTTTTATACAGGCTGGCTTGCCTGCTTGCAGCCAATGGCAGTTGTTTAGATTTGCCGCCTTTTTAGCAGCTCTTTGGATTGGTTCCTAGTGAACCAATCCAATGTTCATGTTATTGACCAATCAGGTTTGTAGATTTGGAGTCACCCACTTTACATATAGAACACCCCTCCCCCTTTAGTTCAGTCCTACGTGGTGACGTAGTCTCGTAGGTAGGCGGGGCTTTTCCGGACTCGACTTGACTTGCGCGGTTCATTCTTAGAGAAGACTTCGACCGGTTCGGATGGGGCTGCTGTGTCGTCCGTCCTTCTCCCTGGAACCGTCTGGAAGGGTGAGTCAGCCATTTTACCGCCGCCTGAGTTTCTTAGGCCGACGGTTTTGCCGCTCCCTCCCGTTTCCTCTGGGCAGGTCGAGCTGGCTTGGCTGGCCCCTTCCGATGGTCTCTTCACGCAAGTCTCTCCAAACAGTGAGTCTTTTATTAGCTCTTTTTGTTAATATGTTTCATTGGTTTTGGTTTTAAACAGTTCTTTATTTATTTCTCGCCTTTCCTCCCCCACCTTGGTTTGCAATTCGCCGGTTTTTTCGGTGAATGTTTGTAAGTCTGTGGTTCTCTCTATAATTCGAGATCGAAGCTGGTCTATGTGCCGCTTCCATTCTCTGCCATCGTCTAATTTTAATCGGTAGGATTTGGGGCCTGTAATTTGGATAATCTGTCCTGGTAGCCATACCGGGTCCCCGGTGAAGTTTTTAGCGTATACCAAATCGCCTATTTCGAATTGTCTGAACCGTGTAGAGGAGTCAGGGGGGTTTTCTGGGGTAAAATTTGGGTGTAACCTATCAAGGTGAGATCTTAATTTTCGCCCCATAAGTAGTTCTGCTGGGGACTTATTGGTTATGGTACTGGGCGTTATGTGCTGAAGTGTGAGCAAACAGTTTACTTTCTGTTGGACATCTCCAGCGTCCATTCGTTCCAAACCTTCCTTAGTAAACCGGACCATTCTCTCAGCCCTGCCGTTCGCAGCCGGGTGAGCCGGCGCGGTTAGGGCATGTCTTATACCTAGGGAGGCTAGGTATTGCTCAAATGGTATGCTGGTTAGCTGTGGCCCGTTATCTGAGACAAGAACGTCCGGTATGCCATGGGTGGCAAAAAGGTTGTCCAGCTTTTTAATTACAGTTTCTGTTGTCGTTGATGGCATAACTTTTACTTCAAGCCAATTTGAATAGGCATCAACTACAATCGGAAATGTATGCCCCTTGGTAGGACCCGCGAAGTCAATGTGTATTCTTGACCAAGGTCCCCGAGGGGTTTCCCAGTCCTTAACGGGTGCTTTTGGTGGGGATGGTCTAATTGCCTGGCATTTGTGGCATGAGCTTACCCAATACTCTATGTCCTTATCAATACCCGGCCACCAAACATAACTTCTGGCAAGGCTTTTCATCTTAACCATTCCCGGGTGCCCTTCATGTAACAACTTAAGTACCCTGGGCTGTAATTTGGCAGGGATTACTACCCGATCACCCCACAACAAACACCCCTTTTGGATTGAAAGTTCAGTCTGTCTGGACCGGAAAGGTTTAAAGTTTTCAGTTTTTTGATTCTCCGGCCAGCCTTTACCTACCCAGCTAAGAACGCGGGCAGTCAATGAGTCTTTCGCGGTGGCTCTGGCGACATCATACGCTGATATGGGTAGATCGGGGCAAGTCTCGATTTGTAGCGTTGTCATCGCTGGTGCCGGGTCTTCGTCGGTTGCTGGTAAGGGTGCTCTGCTCAAAGCGTCCGCATGGGAAATTTGTTTCCCTGGCCGATGTGTCAGAGTGTAGGAATAAGCTGCTAGGAACTCTGACCATCTCGTCATTCTTGGGGACAGTATATTAGGTGTTGGCTTGTTTCCCGCCAAAATCCCCATTAGCGGTTTGTGGTCCGTTATGATTTGAAAAGTCCGCCCATATAAGTATTCGTGGAAGCGTTTTACTCCAGCGACAATTGCTAGAGCTTCCCTGTCCAATTGGCTGTAATTCCGCTCGGTTTTGGATAGAGTCCTAGAGTAATATGCGACGGGTGCTTCTCTGCCATCAGGTAGTTGGTGGCTCAGGATGGCACCTACTCCATATGGTGAGGCATCGCAGGTCACTGTTAATGGCAGAGTGTTGCTAAATTGGATGAGAACGTTTGTTGATGTTAGCAAGATTTTAATATTTTGGAAGGCTTTTTTTTCTTTGTAACCCCAAGTCCAAGTTGCCTTTTTGTCTAGCAGACGGTGTAACGGTTCTGCTATAGTGGCTTTGTTTGGCAGGAACACGTTATAAAAATTAATTAATCCTAAGAATGCTTGTAGTTCGGTTTTATTTCATGGTTCAGGAGCGTCTTTGATTGCTTTAACTTTTTTGTCTGTGGGGTGGATACCTTCTCCTTCTATTGAGTAGCCCAGGAATTCGACGCTGTTTTTACTTAAACAGCACTTTTCTCTTTTTACCTTGAGGCCAGATTCCCTAAACTTAGTTAATACTTCTTTGAGTCTGTTCCTTAATTGAGTTTCATCTCTGGCCGAGATTAGGACGTCGTCAAAATAGGGAACGACTCCTTGTATGCCATTTAGAAGGCGTTCCATCAGACTGTGGAAGACACCAGGGGCCACGCTTACTCCAAATTGGAGCCGGTGACATTTGAATGCGCCTTTATGGGTGACTATAGTCTGTGCTTCTGCTGTTTCTGGGTCCACTGGGAGTTGTTGATAGGCTTGTGCCAAGTTGAGTTTGGCGAAAACTTTGCCTTTTCCCAGGGAATGAAGCAAATGCTGGACTACTGGCACCGGGTATGCGCTTGGTTGTATTGCGTGGTTCAGGGTAGCCTTATAGTCACCACAGATTCTGATGGACCCGTCAGGTTTAATGGGTGTGACAATAGGCGTTTCCCACTTGGCATGGTCCACCGGTTCTAACACCCCTTGGGCTATTAATTTATCCAGCTGTTCCTCTATTTTTGCCTTTAGTGCAAAAGGAACTCGCCTGGCTTTTATTCTTCGTGGGGCTATTTGGGGGTTTAGATTGAAAGAAATGGGATTTCCCCGATACTTGCCAAGTGAGCCGTCAAAAACGTCCTGGAATTCTCGGATGAGGTCGTCTTCCCAGCCGGTTGTAGTCACTCGATCGACCCCGGTCATCCCGATGCCCAATGGCGCGAACCATTCAATGCCCAGGAGGCTTGGTCTGTCTTGGTCGACTATGGTCAGCGGAAGCACCTTGACGTGATGTTTGTAGGCGACTCGGAATTGTCCCATGCCTACCACAGGGATTTGGTTTCCCTGATAGTCCTTGAGGGTTAGGTGCTGCTTCTTCAGTTCTTTGGGTTTGATACCTGGGACTAGCTGTTTTATTGTGTCCCACGATACCATGGAGAGGAAGGAGCCTGAGTCCACTTCCATCTTGCAGTGTTTTCCTTCGATTTTCACGATGACTTTAATTTTTTTTTCCACTTTCCGTCTGAGCGCTCTGTATTATGACAGTTTGGTGTGTATTGGCTCGCTTCTCTTGTTGCCACTTTCTCTCGGCTCGTTTAGGCTCGGCTCGTGTTGGGGAATTTCTGCGTCTCGTCGGGCTGTAGTATTTTTTGTTCCTGCAGACCTTCTCGATGTGCCCTCGTTTTTTGCAATGCTGGCAGATGGCATCGAGAAATCTGCATTCGGCTCGGGGATGGTTTCCTCCGCAGCCAGCGCATTCCCGCCAATTTCTCCTTTCGCGCTCTTTTTTGTTCGTGAGCAAACGGTGGACCTCGTCGTCCTCTTCGCTCGATTCAATTGTTTCGCCCGACTCTTCGTAGTGGGTTGTGGTGGCAGGGTGCTTTCTGTCTTTGGTTGGTGTTTCTTCGCTGTGTGTGTTCATCTTTTTAATGGCTACGGCAGATTTTTTCGCGGCTTCAGTGGCTGTGGCTTCCGCGATGGCTTCGGTAACGGTGATGTTGGGCTTGTTGAGCAATTTACTCTGTGCGGTCGAGTCTCTCAGGCCCAGCACCACGCGATCCCTCATTGCCTCGTCTATGTTCAAAAATTCACACTCACCCCCTATTTGTCTGAGAGCAGCGATGAAATCGGCGACGGTCTCTCCCTCTCTCTGGTCTCTGCGGTAAAATTCGTGTCGCTTTATTAAGTTAGACACCATCGGAGCGTAGTGTGCTTTGAGGAATCTTTGCAATTCTGGCCACGTTAGTTGTTTAACGTCTCGGGGCTTCGCAAGGGCCTTTGCCATCTTAAAAACTGTTGGCCCGCAGTGCGTCAGGAACACAGCTCTCTTGCATTGCTCTGAAATGCCTTCCATTTCATTGCTCTCCAAATACATTTGGAAGCGATCAGCATAGGAATCCCAATCCTCTTCGTTGGGATTGAAGGGTGCGGGCGGTGCGTTGTTTCCAGACATCTTGGTTGTAATCTGGACTTCTTATCACCGCGTGCAGGTTTTTTTCATTCAGGACGATCCCACCTTCGTCGCCAGTGTTTTGTTCGGAAAACACACGAGGTAGACCGGGTTCCAACAACAAAATACTTTATTCTTTAACTACTCAGTAATAGGAACACTTGGCTGAAGCTGAGGCCAGCCTTTTATACAGGCTGGCTTGCCTGCTTGCAGCCAATGGCAGTTGTTTAGATTTGCCGCCTTTTTAGCAGCTCTTTGGATTGGTTCCTAGTGAACCAATCCAATGTTCATGTTATTGACCAATCAGGTTTGTAGATTTGGAGTCACCCACTTTACATATAGAACACCTTCCTTCCATCCACCCCTCTTTCTTTGTCCCTTTTTCTTTCTTTCCCTTCTCTCTCTCTCTTCTTCCTTCTCTCTCTCTCTCTCTCTCCCTCTCTCTCCCTCTTTCTTCTCTCTTTCCCTCTCTCAGGCTCACCCCATTGACTTTGTACATAGCTCCATTCAGACTTGCTTGGGGCAGGTGCCTCCAGTGCAAGGGACTCAATGGAGTGGAACACAGCAGTGGCGGGGTGTTTGAAAAGGAGAGCAAAATCACTCTGGCTTTGCTCTCCTATTCCCAATGCTGCATTTGGGGTGACGCCCCCCCCCCCCAAATACAGCGGTGGTAGGATATTTGAAAAGAAGAGCAAAGCTACTCTGGCTTTGCTCTCCTTTCTCAATGCTGCATTCGGGGCTGAGCTCCTTGCACCAGAGTGTGCAAGTCAATGGGATGATCCTGCGGGACCTTGCCTCAAATGCAGCGGTGGTGGAATTTTTTCTCACCCTGAATTGTGCCCTGCCACTCACCTCCAGCGCCCCCCTGTCACCTCCTAGCACCCCCTGCTGGCCCCCTTGCCTTTCAGCACCCCCCTAAGGCATCCCACTGCCCTCTAAGGCATCAGCACCCCCCTAAGGCATCAGCACCCCCCTGATGCATCAGCATCAGCACTCCCCTAAGGCATCAGCACCACCCTAAGGCATCCCACTGCCCCCCAGGGGGTGGTACTGCCCACTTTGGGAACCACTGATTTAGATCTAGTCTCTAAAATTAGAGAATGAGAAATAATTGCATGCACATGAGTGAATGTATATAGGCATGTAGATTCCGTGGAGAATCTACATTAAAACATTCTGAGAATGTTTTAAAAATATATATTTATTTAAACAATTTATATTGCCTTCCATCTCACAAAAGTTATTTTGGGAAACATATTGTTCACAAAAATATGTTAAAAGTCACAAATAGAGCACAACCCATTCAAAATCCCAACATTGGTACTATTTTTATTCGAACAAGTATAATAAAAGGATCTTTCTAAGTCTGAATGTACTTGTCTCTCCCTCCCTTTATCTGTACATGAACTAGGGAGAGCTCATTTGAGACAATTTCTCAAGTTATTTTCTTGGCCCAAACTCAGAGCCTTTTATCTGAGTATTGCCTCGGTAGCAGGTCTTCCTCTTGCCTACAAAGCCCTCTACAAAGTACATCAACTAGCATTAGCCAGCTATGCTAACTTAAGCATCCAGCCCAAACACCTGGGAGAGCAGCCTGGTCTTCAATCCTTAAAAAAAGCTAACAAGGTTAGGGCCATTCAAATCACCAGAGGGGTGCTGTTTCATAGGGCAGCTGCTGTCATAGAGAATGCATGATCCCAGGTCTAACAAGATGACAATATTTAATAGAAATGATATTGCTTATGTTTTTAATATGAATCAGGACAGGTTTTTTGTGAGTTTTAAATAAATATTTCTAAAATATTCAGATTTCAATATCAAAATTCAGAACTTCAGCTTGCAATTTCTTTTCTTGTCTCCACATACTTATTGGCCAGAAAATGTGGTTCTTATTTTGTTTTACCCAATGTCACAGGACCCACAGTTATACTTGCTCTATATTGGAAGCCCCTGTTACATTTTAGGATTATAGTTTTCAAAATAATGAAAACATGGTTAGTTCTTTTGGTCTTGAGGAATCAACCCAAGAAAGGGGGAGTATCCCAAGGAAAATATATCAGTAAACTATTAAAAGTAAGCAGTAAAATACCGTAGTAAACTTCAGCTCTATGAGTCAGATAGTAAGCTACTCTATAGTAGGTATTTCAACTGCCATTAAAGTTATGGCAGTTAACCATGAAAGTTAACATTTCATCTTTTCTTCAGCAAAAGATGAAAAGATACAAACAGAACACAACCTATTAAAATTCCCATTTTTAATTCCTACTATTTTTATTCTAACAAGCATTATAACAGAATCTTTCTAAGTCTGAATGTGCTTACATTCAGTTAGATTAATCAAACTAATCTTGTACCAAAAAAGAGACAGACCTGGATAGGTTTGGCTTATTCTTAGAAAAAAAATCCTTTTTACCACTCATTTTGAATGGAACAGAGATGGCCAAAAACGCCTGTGAGACCAGGACAAAAAATGGACAGGACAGGTGTCAGCTTCCCATGTAGACCAGACAGGAAATATGAACAGATGAATTCTTGATTGAGATACTATATTAACATAATTTTCCAAGTCTGAAAGTACATATTTCCCATTGTCTTTTTTTTAACTGCTGGATTAGGTAAGAGATCTTTTATATGATTCCTTCTCTTCTGTTGCTCAGCTGTGGACTCCCCTCGCTTTTATCTGATGGTTCCCTAAGCAGCACTTCTTTCCCTCATTTTCCAAGATCATTCTCACATTTCATTATTGCATGCTACCTAATCTCACTAATTTCAGTTAAACCTAATTATGATTAATTCAGTCTGAATTCCACAAATTAATTCTGAAATGACTGACTTGCTTACAAAAAATATCTGAAAGTAGAAAATATAATACACTGAAGGTAGTGTATGTTTTATGATTATAATTGGGATTGGAAATTTGGCCATTGTGAAATGGTTGCCAAGTGAAACTATGACTGTGCTTATGATCTTACTTCAACTTTTTTCAACTTTCCTTGACCTGTGAAGGTCATAAATGTGACAAATGGTCATAAATTTACATTATCATCACTCTAATAAATGGGAATGGCTGCTAATCAAGGCTGTCGTTAAATGAGGATTATCTCTACAATATAATTTAAGAAAGTATCTTCATGTTCTTCTGATACAAATAATATGAAAGTTTACTATGGTAAAATCATACAACCTTCTTTCTCATTTAGATCGCAAGCCTACCCTTTCCCATGGTCAGTAAAAGGTGAGACTCTGCAATACCTGCGAATAGTCTTCCAATCACACCAATATGTTTTGCTGATATTGGCCATCTGCTTAGTAAACAAATCCCAACACTGTCTGGTACGGTATTGGTATATCAAATCTAGAATGGAAAAGAAATAAAATATAATAAATTACTCTGAGGTGTGAGATAGAAAGAAATCTACCTGGACCATCTACTGCTAGAAGCCTCTAAGGAACTGAGAAAGATGTTTAGTAGAAATTCTGATCTATTCCCAATGAAAACTAACAAACTATCACCAAGTTCCCCTTCTAATTTGACTCAGGCAAGAAGAATTACAGACTTCTCTTTACAAACATTGAAGGCTATAAATTACTTTATTTCATTAGACAGCTCATTTCTACAAAGCAGTTGAAAGCAAACTAATTGTGCATATCTTTTTTCAATATATCTTTTTAATTTTAATTTAAGCTTTCAAAATGACCTTAGGCAATAAATTTGTAAAAGTTTCAGATTTTCCCAAGATCACCAGAAAGGAGAGGAATGAAGCTGCAATTGGACTCTACCAAAGACAATTATTCCAGACGGAATAAGGTTGGATAATTGTAACAATTGTGGTAAAGAAGGAAAAGAATGATGCCTGAATCCCTTGCTATAAAGAATTCTTGAGGAAATAACTCTCTGGTTTGGGATTCAAGGGATCATAGGAACAATATTTTGAGGAAAAACTCTGACATTGGGAAAAATCTAGTATCAGATTTTCCCCTTTATTTTGTTGCCAGTTTCCAAGTAATCTTTTCTGAGAACAACACTGCCAACCTCATCATTGCACTATTGTGACACAAACTGTCTCTTTTATATATGTATCATTGACAAGGGGTGTACAAGGGGTAGAACTAGCATCGCCTCAGTATAATTCTGGTTTTATCAATTGCCTTTTGCAGAGGCCTCGGAGGGTGGGCATCTTCAATATTTTCTCATTCCTTCATTTTAAGAGTATTTCATAGCAACAAATATTTCAAGAATAAAAGTATAATCTCAAAATTCAAAGACACTTTGTTTGCATCTTAGAGAGGCTCTATCAGCTTTAAGTTTCTGTAGGTTCTTAGAAAGAAATGCCCATTGTTGGGAGGCAAATTGTCTTAATTAATTAAAAGTACTTTATAAAAAGAAATAATGATATGTGAAGACATTTGCAAATTTTCAAGTTCCCAGTGTATTGTGTAAATACTTCCCCCTCATTAGGTACAGTGTGAAGACTATTACAGGTGGCAGATTGTTAAAAACTCTGGCAGGATCAGTTCATTTCTCTTGAACCACCCTGCTCATTTTTTCTATTAGGGTCTAGAACTGCACAAGCTATTCACTGCCATATGCTTTCTAAATGGATGTGCTTTTCTCCAGGTGGAATAGAATATATTCCTAAACACTGAAATAAAATTCAGTATACCACCCTATCAAGTTTCTGGACATGAAAGAAGAAAGAAGCAAATCAGCAGAAATTGACTACATGGGTAAACCCATGGTTTCTCTGAAAATAATATTTTTTGTTTTAACATGAGGATACTAATATATTAGCAGAATTCCCATCAAAATTGGCAATTTACCAGAAGGGTCCATTAAGTTAAAGGCCTATCTAGCCCAGCATCCTGTTTTTCTAACACAAGAAAGCCCCCGTATAGAATCTGATACCCCCCCCCCCATCATTGGCATGTTGCTTCTGATCTTGGAGGGGAAAAAAGAAACTTGCCAGTATAAATAATGTGTCATGATTAATAGCTATTTAAAGTTTCATCCTTCTTAATCTTTCCAACAGTTTTTCAGATCAGTGCCCATTGCCACATTATATAGGTGCAGATTTCTTAGTTCAGCCCTCTGCTATCTAAAATAAGCAAAGCTATCCAAATAAGATTCATTTCTTCCTCCATTCTATGTCATGGTACAAACCTGAATTCTAGCACTATAAGAAAACCTTTACACAAATTTTTTAGCATCAATTCATCCCATTTCATTTGTAGCTTACCTTTAATTTCCTGAAGTGTAAAATTTAGACTTTTGAAAGAGAAGGTACCATTTTGGGGAGGTACTGTTGTCCCAGAATAACCATGAAGTGTAATAGCCACTACAATTGAGAGAAAATTGAGACAATGAAAAATAACCTCAGGAAAAATTCTAACTATGAGAAATTTAGAATTAAGGAGAAGTCCAGACTTACTGAAACCACTGGGAATGGGAAGCAGAAAATTTTATTAAAAATTCAAGACAGGTTAAGGGCAAAATCAGAAACAACTTTGGAATGTTCAGTTGGGGTAATAATTTTATTTATTTATTTTATTTGTCAAAAGCTTACAATACAACAGAAACAAGAATAAACATTCTTGTTTAAATACAAGAAATAGGAACTAATAATTGGGGACAATAGGACAGGGACGGAAGGCACTGTGTGCTTATGCACACCCCTTACAGATCTCTTAGAAATGGGGTGAGGTCAATAGAGGTTAGTTTGAGGGGGGTTGAGTGGGTGATAACAGAATCAGATAGTGAGTTCCAGACATTGACCACTCTGTTGCTGAAATCATACTTCCTACAGTTGAGTTTGGAATGGTTTACATTTAGTTTATATCTGTTGTGTGCTCTTGTGTTGTTGTGGTTAAATCTGAAATATCTGAAAAGACATTGTAACATATGATTTTATGTACTATGCTTAAGTTCAATCTTAGTTGGCGTAGTTCAAAATTGTCTAAGCCTAGAATCTCAAGTCTGGTGCTATAGGGTATTTTGTTGCGAACAGAGCAATGTAGTATTCTTCTGGTAAAATACTTCTGGACTCACTCAACTGTATTTATGTCTTTATATTTATACAGTGCGGATTTCAGACAGCAGAGCTGAATTCAAGTATTGGTCTAACAAAGGTTTTGAATGCCCTAGTTTGCAAATCAGTATTACCAAAGGAGAAGTTTTATAAAATTAAATAATAATGGGGAGCAGAATCCCACCACAGAGAAAACATTAATTATAACCATCCTCTCTTCTCTCTTCTCTACCTGAGATAGCCTTTACCTTAATTTGCTTTGTGCTGTTGGATGTCATTGTATGATTTTAACTTCATATCCTCAGTCAATATCTTCATTACAAATAGCCCAACATAGACATAAATATGTCCAGTTTTCCAAGACTTAACTAATTAAAATAAGGCCACAAAAAGTGAGGAAAGGAAAACGGGACAAAAAGCACATTTAATATTGATTATTTGAAGCATGCATTGTTGGATCATATAGTAAAGTAGAGGAGGAGATGCAGAATAGAATAAAGTAGGTTTTAAAAAATTAAGGGGTTTCTCCCCCCCCCCCCCAAAAAAAAAAATAAGGTGTAACTAGCATTCTATATGTTGTATGCACTTCTCCAATCTTTTTAAGCCTCTGGCCATATTGTCCTTAATATAAATTTTAAAACATTGAACTTATTTGTTATGATTTTTGGCATATTGGTCCAAATAAAGACATACCTGACTCTGGGTTTGGAAACTTTGTCAGTGGGACAAAACAGTTTGCTTTGTTCCATATTACTGAACCCATTGATTTTTGCCCCAGTGAGACATATACAACTTCTCTGTGTTTGAGGAATTGCTATAATGAAAAGCAAGATATTGTGTTGAGGTTCTACATAACTCTCTAAAAGGTATTTATTTGATGTTTTTTACATTCTCCCCACAGTAATATGTAGCAGTTGTCAGATTTGAAATCATGAAGCATATCATTTGGATTACTTCTTTGTGCCATTCTGAATATATCAGATCTATAAGCAAAATACATCTGGTCTCTACTTTTGACAAACTGTAGTTTGGATCCCATAGGTTGATCTCTGAGAAGAATTAGGAGAATCAGTAAATGGATCTAGCCAGCAACAGAGGTCCTTTATCCCTTCACATCCATATGTAGGAAAGTGCATCTCACCTACACAATGTCAAATCATTTTTAACAGGAAACCAATGTACCCTTCCATGTATGTCTCCATGCTACACTAAAACAAACTACCTATTTCTTTCATTTCTTCTCTGAAATCATTGCAAACAAAAAGAAAGGAAGAAGAAGAAAGAGCCACAAGACACTCTGGTTCATTCCCACTTCAGCCAGGGTCAGAATGCAATTGGCTTCACAAATTCTGCCAAAGGCTCCATACAATTTGGATACAGAGAAGTTTGGCCTATCAAAGGCTGGCATTCTTCCTGTGGAGGAATGGAGGAGAAAAAGCATAACTTGAAGGGAAGGGCAATAAGGCATCTTAATCCTTAGGATTTTATATCTGTAAAATAACCTCATTAGTTCTTTGAGGCAGAAAAAAAAATACTGATGATGTGGAATCAGGGAAAACAATGGAGAAATAATTAAATAAGTTGGGTGGAGCACGTGCAGAGAGCAGAAGGCAAGGCTAGACCTACATTACGGATCTCTTTCAGGTAAGAAGCAGGATCACAGAAAGATCTGAGCTTTGGATTCCAAAGTCGAATCATCCCCTCAGTATTCCCTCAAATGTCCTTCCAACCTGTCTGAGATGAACTACCTGGATGAGGACCTTCATTTTTCTTGCCAATCCAGAGACCAAAGCTACTATGAGCTCTCCAGTACCTCACCGACCCAAGCATCCTGTGCCATATCTTACCGAACCTGGAGAACCACTTACCTGTGGAAATCAGCAGAAGTAGTCTCAAGAGCAGAGCATGGCCATCCATCTTGTACAGCCTGCCACTCTGAGGCATAGGCAGTCTGCTTCTATCCTGTCACTAGCTTGAGATTTGAATCAGAATAACAGGAAGCACCTCCTTTCCTCTTACGGGGCTAGTAGTGAGAGTGCAGGAGACATGTGAAAAATGAGATTCAGGAGCAAGCCCTGCTCCCGGGGGCTTTGCTTCAGTGAGACTCACTTCTCCTTTCCAGTTCCCCACCCATTCAGAATTACCAGAACCTCTGTAACCCGGGGACGGCCATCTCAGGTCACCCTGCCTGCCAGCAACAGAGTGCCGTTCGCAGCCCTGCAGCTTTACAAGGCCCAGGGTGCCTCAACTTGGCAATATTTTATTCACTCAGTCAACTTGGTTGTGAAATCCAAGAGAAAGCTCCAAATGGGCAATCAGGGCAGAGGGAAGAGCAGGGAACGTCAAGCTGTTGGAAGCAGACACTGCCTCTCTCCCTATGCAAAACCAGACCCGGGACAGACAGCCCTAAGGCAGTGTTAACATCTGCACTGCTCAACTAACTTATGTATTACCAAGAATTAAAATATGCCACAAAGAAAAACTTCAAAAATGTGCTTCGATCTTAAACATTAAGACCAAGAAAAAGAAATGAATCCAGCTCAGGAAAAGAGGGGAATAAGGAAGAGATGGTCTCTCCATCCCTCCCCCCTCTCCTCTTCTCCCTTCCTCTCTCTCTCCCTCCTTCCCTCTCTCTCCTCTCTCTCTCTCTATATATATCTAACAACTGATGGAGGGAGGGGGAAAGATGTTATATGGTAGCTATTTGAGTATTTTGGCATAAATACATAACAGTATGATGAAATGCTCACTTGTATAATGATTTACTGAACAATTTCAGACCCAGAGTGGCCTTAATCTATAAAATAAACAATTTCAGAACAGCAAAACACCTCAACATCTTTTTTGTATCATGGTGATCAAAACTGGATGCAGTATTCCAAGTGTGGTCTTGCCAGTGTAGTATAAAGCAGTATGAATACTTAACATGATCTTGGTATTATCCTTCTGTTGATGCAACCTAAAATGCCTTGATTTTTTTGGTAGTTGCAACACACTACTGATTCATATTTAAATGGCTGCCTATAAGATAGTGGTCCCCAACCTTTCTGGCTCCATGGACTGGCAACAGTGCCAGCAGCGGTAGAGCAGCAGTAATGGCGGGGATGCCTAAATGTAAGGCCTTCATTTTCTCATTACAGAATTGCATTTCCTCAGTATTCAAGTCTATCAAGACCTTTTTTGATTTTGAGCTTATCTCCTAAAATGTTGATTATTGGTGTACCCCTAGCTTGGTGTTATCTGCAAATTTAATGAGGTTCCCTTCTATCCCCTTGTCTAAATCATTTATGAAGATTTTGATGACAGAAGACAGAACCTTAAGGTACTTGACTGCTTTCTTCCCTCCGCGTAGATGTAGTTCCACCAGGGGTACAAGTTGAGTGTGGTTAGTCAGCCATTTAATGAAATACAGTCTATGTGGGATAGACAGCATCACCACGAGATGGATTCTTATTTTTATTTTTTGAAAAAAATATTTTTTTCCTTTTCTACAAAATGATCCTTATTTCCAAGTAACAAGTTTATCATGAAAACAGCACCAGTTGATTACATTTTATTTCTATAATGCTTATATGGTTTAAAACAGAACTTCTTATTGCAAAATTAATGAATATTGTTGTTATTGGTGGTGGTCGTGGTGAGCAAAAGCAGGTATAAATCACGGAAATCTTAGCTCTGTTTTATAACTGAAGTAATATATCTTTGGCATATACTATCTCAGTATTTTTCTCTGGGGCAACTTTAATATATAAACTTATTTGTTCCCAGGTCCTATTGGTTTCTACAGCCTGGCAAAATCTGTGCCAGCTATAAACAATTCTCTAGGATTATCTTGACAGAGGATTTTCCTTATATTTTTTGACAGAGCTCCTTTAAATAGATACTTGGAAATCAGTGTGTGTGTGTGTGTGTGTGTGTGTGTGTGTGTGAGAGAGAGAGAGAGAGAGAGAGAGAGAGAGAGAGAGAGAGAGAGAGAGAACGAATCACTGATATAAAAGCACATGAATTTTTAAAATTCATATTTCTAGAAATAGCCAAGCAAACCTTGATTTAAGAACACTTGTTTTGAGTGTTCAAAACTTTATTCACTATAAAACATCACATACAGAAACAATGACTAATTGACTAATAATTCCTTTTTGAATTAACATTAATATACATAAGCCCCCTATTTCATCACAGTTCTTTCCAAATATGTTGGGCTTTGACTCCCATGATTTTCAAAGTTTTATTTCATATTGGGAGAATGAACAGTCTTTATAAGTTGATAGTTTGGTCAAGAACCAATGAGAATTTTTTTGGCTTTTTTCAGACTTTTTTAATGATTTCTTTTTTCATCCCAAATCCTGGATACCTTTAGCCCAGCTGTTGATTGTTGACTCCAACAAAATACATGATTTTCCCATTTTGATACAAAAAGGCTGCATGTCAAGATAACATTCCAATAATTTGAACAACATCTCCACCCATCTGGGCATTCCTCCACCCTTAAGTGAATATCAGAATTAATCCAAGTCATGTTGTATCTGCTTCAAGAGTTAGACCCTGTTGCCTGATAAAATAATTTATTTGTCTCCTTTGCAGGTCTGGCTCAACCATGAAATCTGTAACCCAGACTTATCCCCTGATTAGAGGAACAATTGCCACCTTCATGATTCTTTTCTTAGATCCTGTCAACCAGCCATCAATCATAGACTTCTAACACCAACAGTGCTATGTACTGTATCTGCAGGAGAAAAAAACACTGCCAGTTCTCCAAACAGCATCTGATACCAATGGCCTGATATTACCATATCAGTCCATTTTCATTTCCTAATATTTTAGTGGTTTGCTGTACCATAAAAAAATTAAGAAGAGACATGATGCTTTCCTATCATAGCAACTCAGCAAAGTCCCCACTGTCCCTCTCCAGAATTATCATGCAGTAACGAAGATTTATTTTGAAATTAGTATTTCCTCATTAATAGTTTAAAGTTCCTTTGTTTTTATAAATATTCAATAAGCTTAAAGCCACAAGTTACTCATGTTAGGATGGCATCCATGGAAAATAAGCCCATAAAGGCTCTCAGGGAACTTTGCTCACTCAAGCAGCTTTATATTGAAGGGTTTTCTTCAAATATTACATATTTGTGATCATAATTAATAACACTCCATGGAAAACCAGTTCTGTATGCATGTGTGTATAACAACCAATTAACAACCACTGACTGCGGAAGATCAGATTCTTTTAGTCACATGAGTTCAATGCTGGAGCACCAACAGGTATGGTTGCTTGAACTGTGATTCTTGCAATGAATAGGGAGTCATATTATATGGACTATAATGGCTGCTTTCACTTCTGTTTTTCTGTATTCGCTATCTAGACTATGTTGTCTAAATTGCTCCTGGATTGGGTATCACTCCTGAGCACTGCTTACTTTCATCTTTAACTTCCTCTTGGATATATCATAGTGATAATGATGGTGATGATGGCATTTTTCTAAAACTATTTTCATATATATTAGTTTTGAATAGATCCCATACAGTAGAAGCTTCTTTGGGATTTTTAAAAAGGTTTTCTTGGCTATAGCCAAGTGCATTCACAAATAGGTGCAGTTCTTTAGATGGTAGCATACTTGCTCTTAGCTTCCACCCAGTTTAGTGCTGTTTTCCCAACTTGGGCCTCTTGAAATGGATGTATCACATCATGCAGGTTTTGGACCAAATCCAAGAGAGAACCAAGCAAAATAGAATGCTGCCTCTTGAAACCAGGCACAGCAGCTGTGTCCAAGGTTGATTTCTATAAGCTCCCTGCCTTTTCCTTTTCATGTATGACTCAAAACCACCCACCAACATTATTAGCCTACCTTCATCTCCCAAAGCTCTGTACTTTCACTGAACAAAGAGAAGGCTTCCCTCCTCCCTCCCTTTCTCAGGGCCACACATCTGGAACAGATCATTTACTAACAGAGGCCTGGCTTATCCACACCAATGCCATTTGCTGAGGTCATAATGACTCGATCCAAGGCCTTTTTTCTGCAAAGTTGCCATAAACATAGCCATTGAAGTCAGAATATTTTAGAATTTGTGAAAACCTATTAGCCCTAACCAGCCATTTCTGGCAACTGACTATTGGATCTGCAGGTACTAATCTTTGCCTTTCAGCATTTGCTTTGCTTTAAAAAAAAAAACCTCTAAATTTTTATATATATATTTTAAAAAATTATGAACAGTCTTAGCACAAATGTTCTGAACAGTTGGCAGTGAGAAACCAATTAAATTAATTGTTTGAAATCAATTAACTCAATCACTGAACCCAGAATATATCTTGCAGATAATCCACCCCTCATCAATAAGGGCTATGCAGCTATGTCATAAAGCAAAGTAAAATCACAGAAACTCAGTGTAATAAATCAAGTTCTACTTACTCAGACTCATTGAAGAAGTAAACACTATTTATCATTATTATTATCATTCATTTTGATATCTTGGTTTGCTAGATCTTCATAAATAGGAGCTTTGTCTTGCTCGTCCTAATTTCTCACTTCTGAAATAAAGATAAAAAAAATGCTGCTTGCTTATTTATTAAAAGGTTATGGCCATTTAGCTCACATATGATAATTCTACACAGCTCACAACATTTTAAAAACCACACACCACAAATAAAAAATGCCACCCTTACACCAAGCAACGTACCCATCACTATGACACCATAACATTCATCATTTCTTTAGTCGCCAGCTCCTCTTCATTCTGAGTCCAATGCCTGGGGAAAGAGTTATATTTTCACGGCCATCCAAAAGGCTAAAAGGGTAGGAGGCTTCCAGGATGAGGTGGGTGGCTGTTCCAAAGGGACTGGGCTGCTAAGGAAAAGGAGTATGAGATCCCATCAAATTGCAATATTTAAGGCAAAAAAAATTGTAGTGCTCCCTCTCTGATATTGGATATTCTCAAGGATAATCATTTCTGTAACTAACCAGGACCTGTATGTTTAGAACTCTAAAGGTAATAGCTAGCCCATGGGATTGCACCTGAAAATAAACTGGGAATGAGTACAGTTCATGTAACAAGCGGTGCAACACAGACAAACCAAAGAAAAACCGAACTTCCTGTGCTGCCCCATTCCGGATCAGATATAGCTTTTGGGTGGTTTTACTAAAGATATAAGGAAGGGGGTTATTGGCATACAACATGGATTTGTGCAAAATCCCCTTGACCATGGCTGCAAACTGCTCCTTGAACAGGAGCCACAAGACCAGGAAGACCTCCAAATTGCATGTCACTGTGTTTGGGGAAATGCACTCCAGAGTCAAGGATGGCAACTCATTGAGGTGCTAAAAACCCAAAGCCACTTTGTCTTGCTAGTGTGCATTTCTAGAGTAAATCTCATTGCTAGGCTGAGTCTCAGCTTGTTTTTCAGCCTGTTCCATTCAGGCACCAGGGAAGCAACTAAGTGAAATCATTTGCTCAGCATGGGGTAGAGATGAACAGCTGATTATCATCCTTATATGAGGATGCCGCACTACTTGCTTCCTAATTACTTATCTTGGCAGCTTCGTATAGATACTAAATAGAAGAGGCAAATGATCCAAAACCTAAGGCAGGAAGATTAAACAAGCATAGGTATGCTTCAATCATTTCAACAGGATCTACCCATCTGAAGTCCAGCTTAGAAAAAAGCCAAGCAACTTTATCCAACTGATGCATAAAATAGTCCTCCCAGCAGCCCTCCAAGGACTTCCACAGCCTCTCCTTATCCAGAAGAGAGCTGGTTATCATCTCTGATCTGGTTTATTTGCAGATACAGAAATAATTATTATTATATATGCATAATTACTATATAATTATATGTGCAAATTATTACTTTATTATTTTTATTATTTTTACATTATGTTTTTACTATCTGTAAGCCAGCTAGACCAAATAAAAACAAGAGTGGAGAAGACAGCACATTTGTCACTCTTACTGCCACAAGGTAAGTCCTAATGAAGGTTCTTACCTGTAAGAATTAGCCAGGTTCATCCTTAGCCTTTCACCAGCATCAGTCTATCTTATATTCCAGGACTCTTCCATAACCAGGGATTCCTAGGGATCCATAACTGCAGACAGTATGCATCTGACCAAAGTTTATTGCATGCTCATTCAAACATCAGGAATGACCTCAGCCTAATTTTGTACCAGAGCCTTAAGAATAACCTTGATTTCCATCTGAAACCCTACTAAGTAAACCAGTCGTTTAAGGCAGATCAGTTGAATAGGTTCAGCCTCCTCCAGGAAGTGATCTATCCATAATAAGGGACTGGTATTTTTATCCCCCAACACAGATCATTTTGCCAATATTCTGAGACAGAAAACAGATCTAATGGGTGACTTGCATTACATGTTGGATCTCTAATAAGTTAAATCAGGTCGATGGCTACCATGGTGGCCATGAATTCTTGGGCCACCTCAGACTCCAGGCCCAAAGAAGGCATGTTGAAGTTCCTCAGAACCACCAATCTGGAAAATTCTACCACCAACTCTGCCATGGAGTCAAGGAGAATTTCAGGGAAGGAGGAGGAGGAGGAGGAGGAGGCGGAGGAGGAGGAGGAGGAGG